>OZ010605.1:52871000-52911000 GCA_963932145.1 Acanthosepion lycidas
ACTGTCGATGCTGCCATAAAATATCTAAGGATTGTTATATAATCCATATATATATATATATATATATATATATATATATATATATATATATATATATATATATATATATATATTGATAATATTAGTGGTAAATATACACATATATATGCAATCACATATTTAAAATATATAAATATATATGCATACATACATACATACACATACATATATATTTGTATAAAAAATAATTCCAAGAGGATAGAATCCAGCTAGAGCTCAATGTCCAGGACAGAGTAAGGATATAATAAAAAGGCTTAAACACTAATATTCCATGGCCATAATTTATTCCATTGGAATCGTAAATACGATCCAATTCATCAGACCTACAAATTCAAAAAGAAAACTCCGGGAATAAAAAATAAAATTTAGTGATTGTGGGACGAATGTTAGAGTAAAAGAAAGCTATAGGGAGGGTTAACAGACGAGAGAAGAACAGGAAGGTCTAAATAGGGAGAGGGGATTAAAATTTAACAGAGAGAAGTTTTAAAGAGTGGAGTCAAAGACAGTTTAAGTGAGAGAAATATGAATGTTCTCGGATGTCTAATACATTAAAGATATACCGGAAAGATCAGATGGAATGTCTGTTAGGGTTTGGCATTATTTCCATCTGATCTTTCAGTTTGGCATTATTTCCATCTTTTATTTCATCACATGCTTCTAATGTTTTTATATTTTACATTGTAATGTTTAATCTTCCCCCGATTTCAGCTCTATTGAGTAAGGGCGAAACCGGTCGGCTGGTCATTTTTTTTTTTAAATCATGAATGGTAAAGCTCGTTTTGCCGTTTTTATTTCTGTTATGGTCCGGTTCCTTGTACCACGGTGATAGTCCAAGGTAGAACCAATAAAGAAGAACTCGAACACAGGTATGGTATAACACAGATATATTACAAACAGGAATATATACAGAGAAGCAGAAGTGGTAGTATGAACAATCAGGTTTAGTAGAGAGAACAATGTAGTCTCGACCAGTATCACTACTCCAATGTCTTGCAGTAATTGTCTGAACGCAACTCTGTTTCGGACTGCCTATGACTCGACTCTTGACTCGACTTGAACTACTCCTGAGACGCAGTATTTATTAAGTATGGAATAGCCCATTATTATTCTCATGGGTAAGATCCCATAACAATTTTCCATAATATACATATATATATATATATATATATATATATATATATATATGCACTGGGTACGGCAGAAATACCTCCCACTTTTTAAAGGATGGCAAAAAACCAAGGTAACTAATATTAAAAAATGATTTCGCTCTTGTTTAAACAAAGCGCTATACGTTTTTTGTTTTTTTTTATTGACATCATCCAAATGGTGGCCTGTATTCGCCATATAGTGTTGTAGACAATTTCCATCAACCTCAGGTTCGAGCGCTTCGAGGTCTTCCAGGTGATTTTCTTTTAAGTGCTGCATTTGTGACCCTGAATTTTTTAAACCATAGCAATATCGATTTTCTATCCGGAAAGGCATCATTCTGCCATAACATGACATGAGCTCAAAAAGCTCTCTGTTTGCAATTATTGATTCACCAGTCTTAAAAGAAAAGCTTTCAACGGCAAACACACTATGTGCATCGGTCTTAACCATGATGGTAACAGATGATATCTGAAAAGAAATTATAAAACATAAGCTAGATGAAGGTACCTTGCCACTTGTCTAAGTTCACCAGCGTCACACAGTTGACAGTTTAAAATGTGGGGGATATTTTTTACCGCACGTCCACCATCTTAACGACATAAGATACACAGATGACACAGTACTGATAGCAGACACGGAAGAGAAATTCCAAAATCTCCTACAAAAGATAGCGACAGAGAGTGAGAAGAAAAGACTAAGCATAAACTACAAGAAGACAGAATGCATTGTCATCAGATGAGCCCTAAATGCGATTTGCAGGGCGGGAACACTAGAATCAAGCAGACACGGAAGTTTAAATATCTGGGAGCGTCTTGACAGAAGACGGTAAGTGAGACACTGAGATCCGTAGACGTATTAGGATGGCCAAGAACATATTCCAAAAGTTGGGAAGGGTATTGCAAGACACGAGGGTTTCTTTGGCAACAAAGAAAAGAATACTGGGCTGTCACGTAACATCTCTCCTTCTTTACGGCATTTGGACAATTTCCTCAAAGATGGAGAAGAAACTCAAGGCGACAGAGGTGTGGTTCTACAGACGGATGCTAAGGATATCATGGACCGAGCGTGTGAGCAATGATGAGGTCTTAGAGAGGATGCAAACAAGGAGGAGGCTTATATTTAACATCAGGAAGAGGCAGCTGAAGTTTCTGGGACACATAATGAGGAAGGAGAATCTGAAACTCACGGGTCGAACAGAGAGACAATGGAAAGAAGACAACGCGTGACATACTTGGCGGGCTTAAGCAAGTGGATGACAGAACTCGTCTGGGGGAGTAAGCAGATGGAAGGAACTTGTTGAGAGCTACAAGGGATAGAGGGAGGTGGATAGCCATGATCACCTACGTCCTGAAACAAAAAGAAAAGAAAGAAATATATATATAAGATAAAATAAAGAACAAGTAGGAAATGCATTTCAATCGAACATGTTTCACATCTATTAAGGCTTCGTCAGAGATCGAGAATAGAAATGGAAAAGCAAAGGAAGAGTAAAGGAATGCCATGATTTTTGGTTAGTTGCCATTGTTTAGACACGCGTCACGTGTATTAACGCAATAGATAATATATAAATATGTGTGAGGAATATTTTTAACGTTAAAGTGTATGATATTGTAAGTGCGTGTGAGTAAAGAAATGCTTGTGTATCTAGGTATATATTATACGGTAAAGTTAATTCAGCTAAGTCTACAATGTGTATGTGAAGAATGTCTACAGATGTCACTCTCATATTGTCGGTGAAATTTTAGCGATATTTTGTAATAATTTGTATTTGGCTGGATTTTTGTATTCTGGTTTATGTGCATGTGTATTGGTGAAGTCAGTGGTTGTCAACGAAGTAAGATATTGCAAGTTTTGTATCTGTCTATATTTCTGAGATGAGGTATTATGTACCTATTTACATTATTCGGACTATTGTCCTCATCTTTGTCGCCACATTTATCACAACAGCCATCTTCCGGTGGTTGAACTAGGGTAGACTGTTCTAGTTCCACGTGCCATGTCTAATGGATGTCAGTTATCAGTTATTCCCCTCTCCAAGCCTTAATTGAACTCACACTCTTTGGGTCCTGTTTAACTAACGCCTTTATCCACTGTACAATGTGTCCTTGAGGATATCTGTGTATGAATGTTTGAGTATTATAAACCTAATATCTTCAGCATCTTTTACCAGTGCTCATATTGCAATTTTTGCCGTTATCATTTCAGGTTTTCACCAGAGCTCATATTCCAATTTTTGTTGTTATTATCACTTTTCTCTGGCACTCCTTATTACTGGTTCCCATATTGTATTCATTTCTATGCTTTCTCGGCTCAGGAGATTTTTGTGGCCTTGCATATGTGCTGATTCCTTACGTTTATGAATTTTCTAATGATGTTCTTTGTCCAAGATCTCAACCTAATCCCACAGAGGGCGATGATCTCAATTTTCTCTCCATATGTGGTCAGCCACGCCTGATTTTTCCACTTCCCCTCGTGTTACAGCTTTCTGGTGTTTTTGAAACTTTACCTTAAGGGGGCGGCCTGTCTCCCCTTTATATTTCTTTCCGCAGCTGCACGGGATAGTGCACACACAATCTTTGGTCATGTTTTCCTCTGTGGTGGGGGTCTTACTCGGGAGAGATTTCTGCGAAGTGTCGTCCATCTTTTGAAGGTTGTTCTGATGTTATATAGACCGCAGATCCTTTGTATTTTCTCTGATAACCCTTCTCATAAGGCAGGCAGACTGCTTTCTGAGTGTTGTTGTCCTCCTGTGGTATCCGCCTATCCCAGTTTTTTTTTTGGGGGGGGGCTACTGCCATGTACCCAGGGTACTCCGAATAATGTAAATAAATCTAAATAAAAAAATAATGTAAATAATCTACTTTTGGTTGAATTTATCATTTCTCATCTGTATTTTTTAAAGGGTTTGTAAATTTTCATTATTTTTATGTATTAGTGTTGTAATCTAAGGAAGGTTACTGAATAGAATGAACAAACGAAGGTTGGTAATGAATGATAATACTTAGGACAAGAACAACACATATAAGATTCGCCAGCGGCGCGTAGAAGTAGTCAACTGCTAGAAGTGAGTCAAGTGAATTCCACAATGGATCTCCAACTGGAAGATATCTACCAAACGCCCCACGCAGTCAGATGTGGCACAAGGCCGAATTTAATGTGGGGTATCGGGCCAAAAATACCCCGTAGACCCCATATAAAACGAGGTCGGGTAGCTGTTTCCCGAGTCAAGACTTTACCCTTCGACATAGCCTCCTCTAGGGATCCTTTCTGCTCGGAGGCAGAGAGTTTCTCCAACTTCAGGATATCTACCAATAGCCCTACGCGGTCAGATGTGGCACAAGGCCGAATTAAATGTGTGGTATCCGGACCTGTAGGCTCGGCCAAAAGTTCTCCGTAGACCCCGTATAAAACGTGGCCGGGTAACTGTTTCCCGAAACGAGCCTCTTCCCTTCGATATTGCCTCGTCTGGGGATTCTCTCTGCCCGAAGGCAGATAGCTTGACTAGAACAGCATGAGACGAATCTCCAACTTTAAACCAACATACAGTATTTATTATTGTATTTATGTGAATGGGGACATATCCATCATCGTCCGTAGGTATGCTACAACAATTAGAGACGCATAAGTTTCATTAATGGATCTATAAAAAAGATGGTGATGTGATGTAATGTTTTAAGTGAGTATTTACAGTCGATAGTAATACTAGAAATATATTTTCAAAATATTTTCTCCTGAAACGATTGTTTTATTAGGCTGGAATTAGTGAAATCAAAGTTATGTTCCACGTCGTTTCGAGGTAGGACGAGAAAGTTAGAATGTCTGTCTAATAGCAAGTCTCTCTTGTGTTCGTAGATCCGGGTTTTTTTAAAATCACGTGATGTCTCCCCCACGTAAATGTTTTTGCACTGTAGGTACTCTTATCTGATGCGTTCCGACATTTGAAATGACGTTTGTTTACTTTTTCTTCCTGATTATATCCCCGACATCTACATTGATTAGAAGATTAGAGTCCTTCCTAAATAACGTCAGCACCTACACTAAAACCAATGAACAAACAATAAACAATGATAGTGTTATAGTGGAACACACCTATTCTATAGTTAATAGACTCTCCCACCTATAATAAGTAGGAGTAGTAAGAGTCGCTCAGGCGGTCGGTCAGTCAGTCGACTAGCTGATCGGTTGAACTCTCTGCCTTCGGGCGGGGAGGAACCCGAAAGAGGCTACGCCGAAGGGCGGATTCTCTTTCGGGGAGGTAAACCGACCCTGAACCCGTTTGTATGGGTTCAATGGGCATATTTTTGGCCGAGCCGGCGGGCTCGGAGATCCCACGTTAAACCGGCCTTGTGCCACATGATGCCCTCGTGGGGGGGGTGACTAAATATCGTCGGTCAGTCAGTCGATGCCGGACGACAGTTAGTCGAATACTAAAGCATCAGCGACCACAACTAGATTACTCTGTGTCATACCTATTATATAAAGTTCCTAACGTTTTGTACGTCGAACCTATTTTAGGACTGACTTAGTATAAATACAAGCCTACACTGTGAAATCACTCCATAACAGATAGACAAAGATTATAGAAAAACAATAAGGAAACTGTTAAAAAACGAAAATAAATCTTGGTCTAGATTATTAAGGTTCCACTCCCACTATACGTGTTTGCTAACTGGCGATCTATGTTCAAACTCAAATGTCGGCAGCGACACTTTATTCCTGCATAACAGCAGAACGCTTAACGCAGTGTATATAAATATTGGATGTTAAGTTCTGTTCTATGAACAATATTTGTTACCCAGCATAAGGATTAAACTTACATCATTACGTCTTTATCTGTCTATCTATATAACACTAAAATATTCTTTCGAAAAGTAACCCGTATAGTGATCCGAATAAAGAAATAATATAGTGAATAGTATAGAGAATAGCTGTCCGTATAGTAATAGAGGATAGACTAGAAATAGCGATCGCCACGCTACCTACTTTTGCGTTTCTGCCATGGTTACGTGATCGACTTGATTCAATAATGGTATCGTCTGTAATTGCTCACTGGTGATCTATGTTCAAACTCAAGTGTCGGCAGCGACACATTATTCCTATATAGCAACAGTATCGGTTAATTATATTAATTTTTCATCTACGCACTTTCGTCATAACACATATTTAGACAAGGGTGTGAATACTTTTTGACTTTTCCTCGTAATAATAAATGACGTTGAAAGTAAACACTAGTCAAAAATGTATAATAATAGTCATAAAAAAATGAAGATGAAAATAAATACAAGAAAAAGAATGATGAAAAAAAGGTTAACAATGCTTAATCTAATAAAAATGAAGACGAAAATAATTACTGGTCAAAAGATCGACAACGGTCAACAATCCTTCGTCTAAAACAAACTGAAAATGATAGTAAATACTTATTAGTAAGAATAGTCAATAATCTAATAGAAAATGAAAGAGAAATGTCGAAAATGATTGAAATTGTTTCATCTAATAAAAAATAAAAATTAAAGTATCTATTAGTCAACAATTAATGATTAACAAAGATGAAAATAAATATAAGACAAAAATTAAGAAGAATGCCTGAAAATCTAATGATTAACAATCCTTCATCGAATAAAATGTGAAAGTTAATAGTAATCAGAATTTAATAAGAATGATTAACATTATCATTTCAAAAAAGCATTAAATATGTTAAAGAATGATCTGGATACTTGTTAGAAACACAGAAAATTTTGGCCTGTATTTGGGTTAAAATGCAGATGACCAACGCCAGATATAAGCACACTAGCACCAAGATAGATAGATAGATAGATAGATAGATAGATAGATAGATAGATAGATAGATATGAACAGAGTGAGATAGATAGATAGATAGATAGATAGATAGATAGATAGATAGATAGATAGATAGATAGTCAGAGATGAATAGACTGAAATAGATAAATATAAATAGTCTGCGGTGAATAGACTGAGATAGATAGATAGATAGATAGATAGATAGATAGATGGTCTGACATGAATAGATTCATACATATATATATATATATAGAGAGAGAGAGAGAGAGAGAGAGAGAGGGAGAGAGAAAGAGAAAGAAAGAGAGAGAGTGGGGAAAGAGAGATTCACGTAACAAAACCGACAGCTGGGTGTTTCGCTCTGAAAAAGATACTCCATGCCCACCTCCTGATGAAACATACATTGGTTGACAATCGTCCACGTGCACTTTTCAGATTTTCCTGGTGTTTATGTCGCGTGTTGAGCACACGACTCCAGTTACGTACGTACATCAACATTTACCTTCTTTCAGGTGTGTTCACGGTTGACTCATTGATAAAGAAACGGATTGCGTGTGCCACGTTTGTGAACCGTTCACAGGTTGGAAAATTTTTTGTTTTCTTTGGTTTTGTCCTGTTTCTTTCATTTTCGAAAAGCTATATTTGACAAATTGTCAGGAAATTCACCTAACCAAAGAAAGCGTATTGTAAATGTTCACTTGGACATACCAAAACAATAGCGGAATTTGGTAGCAAAACTTTTACGTGAGTGACAATAGAAGTTTTGGAGGATTTAATAAATCGACCAGCAAGTGTTAAGGAGCCTTATTTGAATTTCTTGAAACTCTGATTGGAAACACGCTTAACTGACATTGCATGTACAAATATTATTTAGTGCTGGATTTGTTGTTGTTGTAATAGGCGTTTTTGCGAAAAGAATAACGAGGATTACGTTTTAGAACAACGTGTATTTGATTCATATATATGGTGTCATCAGGTTGGTGATCAGGTGTATGTGTAGCGCCAGGAGTTGACCTTTCTTGTGTTGGTTTGACCGAAGACACAGAATATGATCGTTTGCACGTGTTGGTCGGTCGAGATCACGGTGATGGGTCTATTCGTTGGTAGTCAAGGTAACGTTGTATAGGCGTGGATGGTAGGCTTGTTCTATGGCACGGTGATGACTGTAAAGGTGACGTCGATGGGTTGCCTAGGTAACGAGGTTGGTGTTGATGTGACAGCAGTAGGTTACTGAGGTGATGAGTGTCCAGTAATCTACAAGACGGTGGTAGCCCGAGTGGATTGCATGTTTGCGGAATCGGGGTCGCTGCTTGTGGAGTTGCTTGTTTGTAGAATCGGAATCGCTTGCATGCGGAGTCGGAGTCGCGTGTTTGAAGAGTTGGAGTTGCTTGTTTGCGGAGTTACTTGTTTGCAGAGTCGGAGTTGCTCGCTTGCTTTAGTCTTGGAACTGGCGATGTCGAGGCTGGAGAGTTGGTTACTGTAGTGAGTCAGGTTGGCTGAGGTGACGGCGTTCGCGAGGCGGAAGGTTTGTAGCTAGGTTGTGTTGATGTTCAGATGGTATCAATCGCGACGGTTTGTGTCTTGGACCTGGCGGTTTCGAGGCTGGATAATCCGGGCCTTGTTGCGACGGCGTTGGCGATAATGAAGGCTCTTAGCTTGGTAATGTTGACGTTGCGTTGTTGTCAATGGCGACGGTTGACGTCTTAAGTCTGGTCGTGTCGAGGCTGGATAGTCGGCTGGTGTAGTGAGTTAGGTTTGACGAGGTGACAGCGTTGGCGACGAGGATGGCTTGTAGCTGGGTGGTGACGATGTTGAGATGATATTCTGGATTATGTGCGTGCAGAGTCGCGTGTTTAGTCTATCCTGGGAGTGGTAATGGACGTTGAGATGAGCAGTCATGTTGGTGGCAGCGCCCTGCATGTCGGTAGGTGGTCTGCAAGTGGTCGTTACGGGAGAACTGCTTTTAAGCAGATCTAGCTTTACCCTGAGACATCTCGTTTTCGACGGGAAAGTTCACGATTGGACAGTATCGCTTTGATTGTGGTGGGCTTGCGTCGGTAACCGGACGTGATACTCGGAGCCTATGAGCAGAAAACGACTTTTATATTTTGTTCTCTGACTTCATGGAGTTCACATCCGGCCATCACGCAGAATAAATCATAAAGAGATGTAATTGTAACGGGGAATAAAATTGTTTTTTAAAATTTAATAAGCTGTATATATATATATATATATATATATATATATATATATATATATTATATGTATATGTATATGTGTGTGTGTGTGTGTGTGTGTGTGTGCGTGTGTGTGTGTGTGTAGCATAACAGTTATCAATGCTGAGAAGGAAATAACAAAATTAACTTAAAATTCCATTTCTCCTTATCCGGCCAGCAGGGTAGACTAGGCTCTATAAGCCCTCAACCTGATTCCACAAACTTCCGGCCGTGTGGCACAGATTCCAAAAGTCTTTCATTATTTCTGTTTCCCCTTACTTTTGGACAATGGGTTGTCTTTTTTTTTGTCATTACCACAAACTAGTTGTATCGGGCCCATTTAAAATCATTTGCAACCCTCTTGACAATGTGACAATCCAGCGGGTAGAAATTGATTTATTATTATTATTACCCTATCTTCTGAGCGGGTCTTTGTTTTACCAAGAGTTCTTGCATTTTGGACGTTCTCCATCATACTGCACGATCTCAAACAGATAACACCTTTGGCAATGTATTTGCCAGCCCAAGGAAGGCAGACTTCAGAATACGAGGTCCGATCAAAGAAGTATCGGGACTGCTGCCATGTACACAAAATAGTGAAGCCGCTTGTCACAGGCTGAACTTGAACTCTGTCCCGTATGCACACTAATTTCTAACTTTCTCACTCACGTCCGTTGTTTATAGCAGTGCTTGGAAGGAAAATGTGGGCCGTGTGGACACAGAAAAAGTTTTTTTTGAAAACCGTCATAAGAGATGACAAGTCGGGGAACTATGGCTATAACTTCGAAAGCAACGATCTGTATTCGCAGGCAAAGACTTTAAACTCTCCAAAACCAAAGAAAACACGAATGAGTCGAAGCAATGTTCGTCGTAAAAAGACAGAATTGCATACGTCCAGTCAGTTGCAACTCCACAATGACAAAGCATCTTCTATTCAGCGCAGATTGTGCGGCAATTTTGGCACCGGACAACATTTCCTAGGTCCAACAACAAGCATATTGCCCGGGTCTCAGCCCTTGTCACTTTTACCTTTTATCAAAACTCAAATTCCACTTGAAAGTGACAAGATTTCAAGATATCGTGGAAACCTAAGAGAATGCGAGCTGCTCATTACCCCCGAAATTAGTGGAAACGATGTGGGATAATGAAATAGAAAGGGGTAAATCCCTGACACAGGCCAACATTGACCCTAAGACCCTTAAAACCACTGCTGCAAATTGTCCTTCCTGGCGTGGGACCCACATCCACCACCCACACTCCTCTGCGGCTCTTGCTCACGGCTCTTCAGGTGAAGGCTGGGCTTTCACAGCCATCTCTTCCACCAGAGGGGATTGTGATAATAACGAACTACCCCGACCTACCCATTTCAATACTAACCACTCTGTATAAAAGCCGTCTAATTACTAACAATTCAATTCAGCAGAATAAAGCTTCTAAAGTTGATATTCGGGGCTATCTATTCATTACAGGGGAAAAGGGAATAAGTGGTTGAAGCTAGTGGAGATTTTATTGAATAAGTCTACTCTTTAGTATTTCAAGATATTTTTGTGTAATTTTGGAAAATGTGTCTGTTAAAATTAGATATCAGTGTTATTTTCATTTTGGCGTAATTCAGACGACAATTTATCCATCGCACCCTTATAAATTTATAAAGGATGCAAACCAATGCCTGGCTATGTATCTGAGATGAGTTAGTGTCACGATTTACATTACTTGCATTGTTCGAAATATTGCCCTCAACTTTATTGTCATATTCCCGACGTTTCGGCCGTCGTTCTTCAGATGAAGAAACTTGGAACTGGCACAATCTACCCCGGTGGACGAAAAAAAAAAAGGGTTCGATTCGAAATTCCAACTTATATCCGCTGAAGAAGGTCGGGGAGTGCAAAGGCCGAAACGTCGATTCAAACCAACCTGGAGTAATATATCCTGGGCACCACTGCTACTAAGGCCGAAAACTAATTTATAACATTCTCCCTCTTTCCCCATACGATCTTAATGGGTTACTGAACTCGTGATCGTGAGTCATAACTAAACAGTTTCGAAATTGTTTTGCAAGATTTCGTTCTGGAGAAAGATCTTTGGATGATGAGGCGCTCAAAGGATTTTGATAATCAAGCTCTAAGTGAACAGAATAATCCTTTCATTAAATATAGCATAACAACTGTTGAAAAAAATATTATATTATTTAGACAGAATAAGCGGTGGATTAACATGAATGAATCTCTACAAAAGCTAGAAAAAAGGTAACGTTGTGTACCTCGTATGATCTTAGGGGTATTATTTATTTAGAGTTATTAAAACACAATGAAACACTAAATGCACAATTATGCATCCAGCAGCTGCAATCTGTCCATAAGTGTTAGACTGAAAAGCACCCTGCGATCGTCAATAAAAGAATATCCCCATGGCTCAATGGATAAAAGCGTTGATTGAAGTAATCTAGTGAATTGACACAAAGAGTTGTGAGTTCAATACCTGGCAACAGCAGAGGTGGACAAAAACTTGGAGATTTGAATTACTAAAGGGAAATAACTGACATTGATATATCTGGAAGAGGCATGAAACGTGGAACTAGAACAGTCTACCCCCGGTGGACGAAATAAAGATTTCGGTTCGAACTTCCAACGTATATCACCTGAAGAAAGCCGGAGCGTACTTCCTCGTGAATAAGACAATAAAGATGAAGACGACAGTCCGAAAAATATAAATAGTATAGATAGTTACAATATCTCAAAAATATAGACAGACCCTGAAAAAGGCCATAGCGTACAATGGCCGAAACGTAGTGAATATGAAAATAAAGATGAGGACAACAGCCCGAACAATGTAAATAGTGTAAATAGTTAAAATACCTCATCTCAGAAATATAGACATACTAGTTTTAAATCGCTCCATCAGGCGGCATTTAAGCTAGCTCCTGAGGAGGGCTTTTGATTGGGCCTTCATCACAATAGGTAGGAGTAGATGCGATAGGCAACATTAAACTATAGATGAACTCAAAATTGATTGCTTCATTTAAGTATTACATTAATATTTAAGCTTACCTTGTAAAAGTTGAACGATAATTCTTTTGCCGCCACTTAATTTAAGGACAGTTTGATGTACGTAGGTCCTTACCTTTCGTACAAAATATTGCTTTTATCTCATGGCTGACTTTCGATGGATTTCGCAATTAATTCTGATTATTCCCAAATTTATTTCCAAGTTATATAAATTGTTATCGTACCAAAAATTCGTTGCAAAATCACGTAAAATAAATCACCGAAAACAATAGCAGTAATGAAAATTTCCTGATTCCAAAATGGCATTACATGTTGAGCTACGGCCTCTAGGAATAAAGTTGAAAACACGGACAATTTTATTTTGAAATACTGTAATTTGAGAACAGTATTTTTTTCATTTGAACATTGAGCTATTGAAAGTTCGAAAGTTGTATCCCTTTAATTGTGTTTATCAGATGGCAGAATCCGAAAACAATGAAAACTTGGGAATCCAACATTTCTGAATCGCGTTTCCGGATCCGGCCCTGAATGTTTGTAATTTGCTCACGGAGTCGATCTGATTCCAAAAATATGATATGTTGGGCTACGGCCTCTAGGAGTAAAGTTGAAAAAGTGAGACACAATGACACACTGACATTTGCATTTATTATATAGATGAAGAAAAATGTTCTCCTTTATGATCAGAGAGGACCGCATACAGCAAAAATAAAACCTGAAAAACATCGATTGGTCTCTTCTACACTATCCGCCATTTTCACCTGACCTTGCGACCGTCTATTATTACGTTTTTTTGTTTGCTGCAACACCCTTTGATAGCGAGTGCTTTCTCTAAAATAAAAACCAGATTTGAGAGTACGTCAAAAACATTTTCGCATCAAATCCTGCTCAATTTTTCTCAAAAGAAGCTGTTTGATAAGTGGCAGCATGTCATTGCAAATAATGGCGAATATATAACTGAAGAATAAACTTGGCAAACAAAAACAGAAATTATTTGTGACTCAATATGAATATATTATTAAAAAATCTTCTTTGTCATATAAGTGCATATACATTTACATGGATTCATTTTATAGAGGAGTTTTACAAATTTAATAGCTATAGCTATAGTAGGTATTGATAGATTTTTAAACTTGAATACATGTACTGTAATTTGTTTTAAATTATAACTAATCATTACATAAATAAACCGAAGTATATTTCAATAAGCACAAAGTTCAATAAAAGGTCAGAGTATTTAAGTCGGTTTTATTCTGATAATGATTACAGTCAAGGAGAAATTTGTGAAAAAGTAAAATATCCCTCCCCGATCTGAAATTCCCCCTTGTAGGGGAATTTATTCCTGATTCTGTATATAAGAATTTATTCTTGGTTCTGTATGTAAGAATGTAAACGAATCCATCTACACTGATAAGCCGATATTCTGGGAGGTTCGCTTCGATATAAGTTAATGTTTGCCAAGCTAATCTATCAGATATTTACTGTTGTGTACTGAGTACGATCCTTACTACATGCTCTACGCTATTAGCCTTGTGTCAGATTTAATAAGATTTGTAAATAATAATAATAAAGATAATGCATTGACGCATTATAAATTATGTAGTCATTGAGAACTCCATGATGTCAATGGCTACATAGTATGTGTTAGGCCAGGGTGACAGGCGACTTTGAATTGTTGTCATTCTCTGAGTTTGAGAGAGTTCAATCTATCCTGCTATTTAACCCAGGATTGGGGAGAGAGAAGAGATGGATTCAGAGATTTCTCAAGAGATTTTGTACGAATGTAAATTTTATGATCTCGACCGGAATTCGAACACGGCTCGCCGATTTCTCAGAAGAGCAGAAGTACTCATCTAATATTGGCTGGATGTCGATGTTTCATTTTCACTGTCTTCTCTCGAGGCCTTAATGATACAACTACAGCAGCTGCTGCTTCGAATAAACTGTCAGTTGTGCAATCTCTAGGGTGGTCCGAAAGAAACATAATGAGAGCAATAAAATAAGTAATCGCGTAATACAAAGCGCGTGTACTGGATTCAGTTTATTCATTCTCATTGACGCTGTCACATATCGAGAAGGCCTGTATGAACCCCATCATTTTCGTGGCAGCCATCTGAAATAGTAAATTATATTATGTATTGGGGTGAGAAAACTTTCGGACCACGTTGTACTCGATTACTATTTTTTTAATCGCGTTCACCCCAAGCAAGGCAGTAAAGTCCCTGAGGCACAGGAGGTTACTGGGTGTAGAAGAATAAGTAACAGAAACATTGCTAAGGAGCGAGAACAAAAGAAGAGTAATCAGAAGTGCAGTTGATACCGATTGACATTGCATTTAATTTGTTGCAGATTAAGGTTGACTGGAAATCATGGAGACGAAAGGGAGTTCCACAAGTGCGAGAAAAGAAACTCTTAGCATAAAATTTACGGTTACATCTCTCTAGCAACTGAAAATTGATGAGACCTCATCGCCAGTCTAGTACTGCGCTTAAATTCAAAGAATCTATGCACCATAGAGAAGAGCTCGTCCGAACATTCATCGTGAAGATATGTATAGAAAAGGCACAGGGAGGCAACCTTACAGCGGCGGGAAAGAGACTTGAAGCCGAGATGCCAGAACAGGACCAATAATATTACTGAGTCTTCTTTGGATCACGAGGTAAATAATATATGTGACAGCAATGTCCTAAGCATGTACCTGCTAACATATACCCAGGTTCAAACCTCAAGTGGAACACATATTTACGATCCAGTGCTAAAGATGTTGAAAAAATAGTCGGTTACTTGTATCTCTACAGTAAAGTACCTGACAACTGTTAGCATACTCTATCTTTGCAAGAGTCAAATCAGAACAAAACTGATAATAATTAGCAGAAAGAAATATAGGTCCTCGGTTTAAGTCTTTCTTTGCTGCGATTCGTCAGTTGATTATGTAAAGAATAGATGAAACATTATGTTGTTCCCCCAATACAAGGATAAAAAGTCACAAAAAAAGTAGATGTTTAGTGAATAATTGTTATACCTTGACGATAGACTTGAAGAGGTTAATAATCGGGGATGCATCATTTCGGGAAAATAGCGGTTCTCGGTAAGAAGTTGTCTGGGTAGAACTTTTTTACTTACCATGGAACTCGAAGGGAATGAGGATGATTCAGTCCTATGTACGTGACGTATGGCGGGTCCCATTTGTAAGGTTCTGAACTAGCGGAACTAAGGAATATAGATCGTCTGAACATTTGCGGTGGAAATCGTGATAGATTAGCGATAGGCTTGCGATGTTTGTCTGTGGGGAAAGGGATCTGTAGGGGTGAAAATAATTGTATTGTGCTAAGATATGTGGTGTTACAGAAGTATACTGAGAGTACCATGTACAAAAGTCGCGAGCATGTATACTTACAATCAGAACGAGACGATTTGAAAATCTCACATTGCCAGGACATCCGATCATTTGTGAATATCTATGCTGATGATACAACGGCATATGAGTGCACCTCCAAACTCTAGATAAACAGAGATTGCCACTGATCTCTGCTCTGACCTAGCTCTAACATCTCAGTGGGAGGTAAAGCTGGTTGTTTACATTCAATACTAAAGTTGCAGGGAATATGACTGGTTCTCTGTACCCTTCTAGTAAGTACAAGTCGTTCAAAAAGTTCTAAGCCTCACCCAGAAAGAAGAGCCACATTTTTGTTGTAGCAAAACACGACCACTTCTTAAAAAACTGGAAAAATAATTAAGATTTCTGTCTTAATTTCTGTGTAGGGTTAGGATTAGCCTAATCCTAACCCTTGTCCATACAAAGCTGAGTGGTGTACGATAAATCTAAAAATGGACAAAACAGAGTATCTGCAAAAGAAAGGTATGATACTCAAATAAATCCATGGGGACATGGTACAGACTCTTGCTGATTACCTTGTAAATCGAAATTTTAAATCAGAGTTATACCTAGGTACGAACGCATATGACTGGGATCGGTGGAGAATACGAAACAATCTAAGCCTCGGAACAGACCACGGGGATAAGTGCAAAAATGTAAATATCTGGGAAGTGTTTTAACAAAGGACGGCAAATGCCACACTGAAATCCGAAGGTTTATTCGGTTAGCTAAAGGTACATTCCAAAAGATAAGCAGAGTATTAAAAACTAGAAAAAATTACGTTAAAAACAAAAGAAAAAGTAAAGAGTACTAAACTCTTTGTTGAAAAGGTTTTAAGCCTCACCAAAAAAGAAGAGTCTTAGCTGAAGATTAATATTGTGGGAACACACTAGCTTGTCTTATAAAACTAGAAAAACTAATTCAGATTCCGTGAAGATGAGGTCCATACCAAAGTCAGAGGTGCGCGACAAATCTAAAAATGGAGAAAACAGAGGCCTCAGCAATCATAAAATATCTATTAGGTTGGTGCAAAAATAATGACGTAATAATGTCGTTTTAGACGTTAAAAAATATGTCAAAAAACGACATTACTATGCCATTATTTTTGCACCAACCTAATACAAAAGAAATGTATGACAGTCAAGGAAATCCATGAGGACATTGCACAGACACTTGATGAGGCCTATTCTTCCTATGCTCTGAAGTAGTGGGCTGTGGAATTCAAGCAGAGAAGGGAGAGCAAAGAAGATGACCCTCGGTCAGGTCGTCCAAAATCCTCAACCAGTGATGACCAAATTGATGCCGTTCACTGTATGGTTTTGAATGACAAACATATTACTGGGCCAGCAGATAAGCTAAGTCCCTAGACATTAATTTTGATTCGGTTCATACTGTTTTAAATGAAATCTTGTGAATGAGTAAGTTGTCTGCAAGATTGGTCCCAAGAATACTGACACCAGAGCAGAAGCTGAAAAGTGTTGACATTTCCAAGACATTTCTGACTGACTTCTCGGCTGGCCCCTGAGAATCGCCACCATAGATTGGTAAGATGAAACAGGCGTTCACCTCTTCAAACCAAAATTAAAAATTCAAAGCAAATATTCGAAACACTGGTTCTCCACCCCCGAAAATGTTCAAGTAGGCAGCGTCAGTTGACAAGGTGATGATAACTGTTTTTTGTTGGTTTTTTTTTTTAGATTCTGAAGGCTAGCGGCACGGATTGAAGAATTTGAGAGCCGAGTTCGAATTCCAGCCGAATCCATTACATTCACTTACGTGCTAATACCCTTGGGAAAGGGATGAATCCTCTTCTCCTCCCAGCTATGGGTAAATAGCAGGACAGACTGGGTTCTATAGCCTTGGATGGTCCCCCGCAGAAAGAAATGGCAACTTACAGCGGGTAAAGATCTGCTTCGTTCAGTTATGGGCCTAAGCGTGTATCACGCATGGCACATAACTGAATTATGATAGAATACCTGGAAAAGGAAGAACCTATTAATGAACAGTAGTATGCATCAGAATTAAGAAAGCAATCAAGTTAAAACGCAGAGGGAAGCTGAAGGCAGATATGTTCTTGTTCCAGGATAACATGTCCGTTCACACCGCTCAGGTAGCTGAAGCTGCCAACTGTGGCTTTGAATTGTTACTCCATCCTCCTTACTCATCAGACTTAGCTCCATCTGACTTCTTCCTGTTTCCTAAACTTAATTCCCACCCACGTGCTCACTATTTTGGAAACAGTGATGTGATCATATTTTCTGTGGTGAGGTTTTTGAAGAACCAGGATGTCACCTACTTCTGTGATGGGATTGCAAGGCTTAAGCATTGTTGGAACAACTGTATTGATGTCAAGGGGAACTATACTGAGAAATAGTGAATAACCATTTTTCAACCCCTTTTGGGTGAGGCTTAGAACATTTTGAACGATCCTCCTCATGCTATCCTCTACTTTTACAAGGGCCAGATCAGGCCTAAAATGGGTTACTTCTGTCATATCTGGGCAGGAGCTGCCCATTCCCCACTTCCCAGTCTCAAAAGAGTCCGAAAGCGTCTCCACATCCTTGTGGGGGACAAATCAATTCCTCTCTAATAGACGAAATGTCACTGGCCTCTTACTACTCTATGGCTATTTCCATTGAAAGTGCTCAGACGAACTACATTCCTTAGTTCCACCAGTCGACGGCTAGGACCAGCCATGCCACGCCCATTGTAGCGAACCACCATAATTCCCTTTGTATTCCAGTGGTGTAATATAAGTTCCACTGGAGTAGCTTCTTCCCGCGAAGCACTGCTCTGTAGACCCGACTCCCAAAAGGATGTTAATTTTAACCTGTTCAGCACTAGCGTTAACGATTATATCCGCATAACCTACGCCTCTTAATGCGTAACTCAAGTGGCTCCCGAGCCTTGTACAGGATGACCATCATAGTAATAATAAAAAAAGATGGCAGAACAGGGATAGATAGTAAGGGAACAAACACTGCGTAGAGTTACAAAGGATACGATGTTGTGGAGAGTCATTATCGACTACGTCCTGAAAAGACACGGCACATAAACAGCATTAAATACTGGACACTTTCAGAGCAAATCTTGTATGCATTTGTGTGTTAACGATGTTATATTCTTTCGCTAAAAATTAAGTTAAATGGACGTCTTTCCCGTCTCTCTCGGGGAAAATCGAAGGTAAAAATGTTTCACATCCTCAAAGTGGCCATTATTTCATTAACAGATGTTGCTTTAACTAATGAGACCTCACACCTTTACCCATCCTCACTGAACACCCCATTCCTTTATGAAACTCCCGAGCAACCAAGTGGGGCCAGCTTAGTTCACCCCCGGCCCCAATCCAAATGTGTACATAAGCCCTGGGGTAATTACACGAGGCCGGCGAGATTAGCGGACAGCGTATGTCTGTTCAGACTACAAAAATAAAATAAAAAACAATTAAATAAAAATATAAAAATACGACAAGATTATTTATACAGCATAATTACGTCACGCTCACCTGATACCGTTCGGACATATGGAGGTGCGAAGCGATGAAGAATTCAGCTTTTCATCACCTTTTTTTTTTATGTGGCGATCTAGGGACGAAGAGCGAAATAAAACCATATGAACTATGAAAAAACTTGATTTATTGAGATTTATTTTTACCAGTTATAACCTGTGAAAATGTCATGATTTTCCTATTTGAATTCTTTGATGAAACTTAATTCTTAAGTTAACGATTGTGTTAGCTCAAAAAGCTTACTCGAGTTGTACGACAATATGATTTGGTAAGCTGAAAAAGGCTTATTCGAGTTCTATGGCAATATGATTAAGCTCAAAAAGTTTTCTCAAGTTCTACGACAGTAAAATAGCCGGAGAAATTCCCTTATCATATTGTTAAATATTTGGGCTTAACAACTTTAACAAAGTATTTCAATAACAATCATAAATATCAATGTCGGTTATTATTTTAAGAAGTAAGGGGGTACAAATGAAAAGATTTTTCCATTTCTCTGAAACAGCTGCTAAACACTTCTTCCTTCCTTTCAGTCATTCTTTCATTTGCTCCACTGAAACCAAATAGTGTATTTTCACTTCTTTCTACACGATCAAAATGGAATAGTCCATTATTTATTAGGTATTGGCAGGAGATGTTAAACACTTATATCTTTCCTTCTTTCTTTCTTCCATTCTTTCACACATTTGCACACTGAAACCAAGTCTTTTTGCCTCTTTCCACGCGATCTCAACGCAATTTCAAGGGTAATTTTGAACTTTGATAAAAAAAATGGTTTCAACCATGAGTTTTTAGTTTTCCTTCCATATACAACTAAAACAACTTTACGAGATATTACTTACCAAATATCAAACAAAATGGCGAACATAAACTAGAGTTATAACAGAAAATAACATGCATCCAATACTTATACGTGTCACTGTATTCCCCTATGTTGTTTACAGACGCCAATACAAAAATGATTATGGTGTTATAATTATATACAATATTGCCGTAATGTGGACAAAGATAACATAAAAGGCAAACACCGTTACAATACATATTAAATTAAAACTTGAACGGAAGATATAATTATTCACTGAAATGAAAATGATAATAAATTTGTTGCATAATCATATCTCGTAAATGGTAGATGAAACACTTTAATCCAATAACAGAGAAAAGTTTTATACATAAAGAATAGCCATATATTGATATCTTATTTAGACAGTCTTTTACCATTTCATTGAAAGCTGCTTTTTTTAGAGCTCTCGTGAAATAAAAATTATTACCTATGGGATTTTAAGTGTTTGATATTCTTTAATTAATAATCATTTTGCTCTGTTTTTTGACATAGAGATTTCCCTGGATCTATATCCTCCTGGAAATTCCAAACGAATTACCATATTTTATCATTACTACATATATATATATATATATATATATATATATATATATATATATATATATATCTTGTGAAAATTAATTGAAGCAAAACGAATAATTACCTTATTTACTTTTTTCGTATTTTTACAAAGAAACATGACCCAGTGTACATGTTAATACTTCGTATGTCCATTCCACGAAGTCGTTCCTTGAAGATTGACCACAGATTTGAGCTTGGATTTAAATCAGGAGAATTTCCGGGCCAGTCTTTAGTACTTTGGTAAGGTTTCCCAGTGTGTTCGTGCAGCGTTACAATTTTTCGTAGGCTTCCTTCGAGTAACGTGCATCGCAGACAATGGCCGTAGGAAAACTGATCGACAGTCGAGACATATGTCTGGGCATAATAAAAATCTGACGTAATTACGGATGATGGAATATTTTTCAAGGCCAAACAAATTTCATTATACACCCCTAAAATAGATTACTGCACACCACTGCAAATGACCTAATCTGAGGAAAAAATGACAAACATTGGTCATTTTTGTACTTGAGTCTTTAGGAAATCATTGGTTTTGCTGATGTCGTCGTGAAAAATTAGGTCTTGTTTTTACTTTAGCGTATTAGCAAATATTACTACTGGCAAACATTACTTGTGTTTATACTTGAGGCTACTGGCAAACATTACTTGTGTTTATACTTGTGGCTACTGGCAAACATTACTTGTGTTTATACTTGAGGCTATAGGTTGACATTCACCATATCTATACCTGGGTTTGTAGGTAAAATTTATTCGTTCTTGTACTTAAGTCTACAAGTAAGCATTCGTTGGTTTTAATTATTGATAAGCACTGGATATTTTATACTTGGGGCTATAGGTAAAGATTAGTCGTCTATACAAAAACCTGAAAGTAACTACTCAGCAGGGGAGCGTTTCGATGGAGAGTATCATCTTGATATACAGATAGGGAATTACAATTCAGCACATGTAGAATATACTTATCACATAAATTGCTGCTTTATCTTGTGCATTTAAGTTGATGCTTGTGAAAAAATAAAGGCCACGTGAATTTACAGTTGAAAAGGCTGGATGTAACTGTAAGTTCTATGATAACAGTTTCTTTTCTCGCACTTCTCGTTTGTGGAACTCTTCTGCCTTCTTGCTTTCCAGCCAGACTTGATCATCCAAAATTTAACTGCAATGTCTATCGTTGTCTTCTGTCTTCTTAATTACTGTTCTTTTATTGTTCTCTCTCCTTAATAGTGTTTTTTTTTCTTTTATCTTATAATATTCTTTCAAACCCAGCAACTGCCACCATTCCACCAGAGTCTTAGTAGCTTTGTTGCCTTGCTTGGGGCGAAATGATAAAAAAAAAAAAATGGTACGACTCAAAAAATCTCTCCGCCTTGTCCCACTGCTTGTCATCTTAGCAATGCTCAGAATTTAGAATGTCCCAATGGATTTTAATTAAAAAACGCCATATTCTTTTTCGATTTTAAGGTGATTTGTGGTGGGGTGGGTAAATAGACGACATAAAGTACAGTTCAAAAGTTTGAACTACCCCCAGAATTAACACGGGATGAACTTGACAGAAGAATGAAATCTTTCCATCCAAAAAATGCAAAAGAGTTCTCAGAGTCAATTATCAAACTGAAAACTTACTTTCTTTTTTTTAAACTAGAAACCGAATACACAGTTAAAAGACTTCTTTTTTTTCTGGTAACTTTTGCATGTACCGTATATAACAAGTACATAATGTTTATTTACATAGGATTAATAAGGAAAAAAACTGTCTCTGTTCTATTGTAAATAGTACACCGCTAGTAACTATACGAACTAGTCCATAGCTATAAATAAATAGGTCAGAGGTAAGGGAAGACGTCGTTTAGTGTCAGTCTTCAGACAAAGTAATACAGGCGTCACGGCAAGTTGCCGAAGCATTACTTATATCATCAGTGCTACAAAGTGCTTTATAACAGCGGCGACGAGGGATTAAAAAATCAGGTGCTTTATAACTGTTATGGCGAGAATTCGGAACTCTTACGATGTTATAGCGAAAATTCGGGACTCTTACGGCGTTATGACGAGAATTCGGGACTCTTACAGCGTTATGACGAGAATTCGGGACTCTTACGGCGTTATGACGAGAATTCGGGACTCTTACGACCTATAACAGTAACGAGGATTCACGTACTTGTACGAGTTGTAACTGGAGGTACAGGGATTTTGAAAACTCATACTGAGTGAACATGTAAGGGGAAAATATACTTGTTGCTTCGGGAATAAGTATACTTAATAAGTTTCTTGGTGTGTCGAAGAAATTTTTTTCTCATGCATATAGCAAAAAAGAAAACATATTCTTGCGAATGTGTAGCAAATTTTGGCTTCGGTAGTTGAAATTCAACAACAACAACAGAAGCAGCAACAACAAAATCAATAGTTGCTAGCTCTACAAAAACAGCAACAGTTGTTGGATATAATTCTGAAATCAAAGAATTTGTCATATTATTATATTTTTATTATATATATATATATAATTCTGAAGAAAACAATAAATTAAAAATAACTGGAAACGATATATTTATGTAATTTACGCACCCGCTATTTTTTTTTTTTTTTTTTTTTTTTTTTGCAAAATAATATATATGCGTAAATTACCTGTGTTTTTACGGTAATCTCAAAATGGGGATGTTGTGGAGTAAATAAAACATTTCCGGTGATTATATGAATTAGTCCATAACTATAAATAAAGAGCTCCAGGTTAGAGGTAATGAAAGAAGAATATGATTCGAAGGACAGAGTCTCGTTTGGGGACGTAGACAGCCACCCGACACAGTGTATGCGAGGTCTACGCGGAATTTTTGCCCGAGCGTACACCCTCAGAATGCCCCACGTTGAAATCCAGTCTTGTCACACATCTCGCCTTGTGGTGAGACTTCGGGTAAATAAAGAAGCAGTTTCCAGTCGGGCCGTTCTCTGCCAGGCTTGCGACAGACTTGTCGAACTCTCTGCCTTCGGGCAAAGAGGAACCCAGACGAAGCTATGCCTACGGACTCGTCTGGGGAGGTGGACAAACCCGATCCCGTGTATACGGGGTCTAAGGGGAATATTTGCCCGAGCTTACGGTTTCGGAACCGCCCCATTATGCCACATCCTACCTTTGGTAAATACCAGCCATTTGGAGTTAGTCGTCAGACTAAGTAATACTGCCGTCACTGCAAGTTGCCGAAGCACTACTTTTATTATAAGAGTTACAAAGACTGTTTATATACATATAAGTATCAAATACACAGCCATCAACAAAATCAGTGCGTCCTGGGTATGACGATAAACTACGTCCAACAACAAGCCCTCAGATAATGTTTTCGGAAAAATAATGTTGCCAGCTATACGTTTTTTGGAAACAGTAATGTTGCCAGCCATGCGTTTTTGAAACAACAATGTTGTCAGCTGTGTTTTTGAAAAAATAATGTTGCCAGCTATACGTTTTTTGGAAAAAATGTTGCCAGCTATGTGTTTTGAAACAACAATGTTGCCAGCTATGTTTTTGAAAAAATAATGTTGGCAGCTATACGTTTTGCGTCCTGGGTATGACGATAAACTACGTTCAACAGCAAGGAAAGCCTCAGATAGTGTTTTCAGAAGAATAATGTTGCCAGCTATACGTTTTTTTGGAAAAAATAATGTTGCCAGCTAAACCTTTTGGAAACAATGTTGCCAGCTATGTTTTTGAAACAATGTTGCCAGCTGTACGTTTTTGGGGAACAATAATGTTGCCAGGACAAAATAGGCATTTAAAATTCATATAAAGTGGATTTGGCATTAAATAACCCACAGTGGTTGATATGCCATAAAACCCAAACAAACAAAACAAACAAACAAAATCAGTTCTGTATAAACAGCAGAGACTGGCGAGAAACAAAAGGGAAAAGATGTCTTCTATGTCGCCGCTAACAAATATAATTACTTATTTTATGTGATTCTATCATTGCCTGTGCGTGCGGACACTAGAGCTGATGGACACGTTTGCGCCTGCTTACAGATCTGCGGTTTGCTGATAGCTAAGCATTTCTCCCTGTCATAATCCACAGCTGTTCAAAGCCACTTCGATTGTGTCAAAATCATAAAATGATAAAAATCAATCATCGAAAGAGCGTTTTTTGACACATATCTGGATGGGTAAACATTGAATAGAGAAAACTGAATAATATGCCTTGTATATCGAGCAATATCGATCATCTGTATCTTGACACGTATTGAATCTTGAATAATATTGAATATTGACATATTTTGTAAATCCAAATATTAACGAAGGCAATGAGAAATCACATGACTACATTCGCTAATAATAGTTTTTAACCACTTTTGAGTCAATGACCCCTATAAGACATAGAGACAGATAGGCAGACAAGCAGATACTCACAGTCTGTTTTTTTTTTTACAACACGTGTACGTGAATTTTCCCATACTGCACACTTATGCAGACTGCACACACATCATTATTCAGATAGCCATGCTTGAAAGAAATTGTAGTCAATTAATCCTCATCAGTATATGAGAAGATAATCAAGCCGTGATATACCTTGAATAATGAGAATTATCACTTGTTCTTATGGCGTAGCAAATGATGGCGCTCGTGCAGAGATTGATGATTCACGTTTAAATTGTAAACACAGACCCAACAGCAAGTCAAGAGACGCCTCGCGATCGACACTGTAAGTAGTGGCTGGATGCGTTTTCTTTCAAGCAGTGGCAGAATGTATTTGCTTTCATTTTTTAGCGTTGATTGCGACAAGGGCTGTATAGCGTATATAAATGTTAATATTTATTTGATACTCAGGGACTACCTGAAACCCATAAATAAATTTCCTAGATGTCCATGGACCTCAGCTTACGAAGTCCTGCCCTAATAGATCTTGGGAATTCGCAGATAGGGAAGGAAATTGACAATATGAACAACTATGACCGGCTACATCCTGAAGGGACATTACATTAAAAATATTAAATTTAGTAGCTTTGAAACCTTTTTTTAGCAAGGTGGCCGAGTAGTAAGAACGTTTTCTTCCTGACGATGAGACCAGGGTTCGAATTTCAGTATTGTCGATTTGTCAGGAATGTCTTCATGATGTTATTGGTTTGTGGGAGGGAATTCTAACGTGTGGCATCTTTGAAAAGTTCCTGAAACTCATGCCAAGGAAGTAAAAATTGGGCAGGTAGACGGAACCGTAAGCAACCGTCGGTGGTTGTGCTAGCAAAAAGTCACTAGTCCTCGTGATCGAGAGTTTGAGCATGCTGGCAATGTTCAGATTCTTCATCATGCTAGATAATGCGCTCTTTGCCAGAAACTGTAGCTAAGGTCCGCTTAGCATCGTTGTAGTATAATCCACAGGTGGGTTCTCTAGGTGTTGAACAATCTCAAATATGTCTGAGCAGGTGCCTGCTATGGGGATTAGCTACTCGCCCGAGTGGTCTGGCATTCTCGAATACGAGTGGTTGCTCCATTTTAGAATGTGACGGAATATTCTTCTGTATAGTCATACAGTTAACCTCTTTAGGTTAAATTTTCTTTTAGATTGTAAGCTGTACCGCTCAAAAACCATTTTGTCGAAGAACTGACGATAATTATCTTCATTCAGCTTGATATTATCAACATCGAAGGGACTGCAATTTTACTGACTAGAATACTAGTACAAACCATTACTCCACCTCCCAGCTGTTATCTTCTAGTTCGTTTTGGTTGTCTAGTTTGATAAAGGATTTAAGCTTTTCCCCAACTAATAACTGCACCAAATAGAGTCCAGTGATCAATCACTAAAGATTTTGCTGTGGAGAAATCAATTTTCCTGAATATTGTCCTCTAGTTTACATGTGTTTCTTGGTAAGCTTTACTTAAATATGGCAGTTCGGTTGCTTTTATATCTTTAGCCAATATTTTCCTTATTTTTTTCTTCCTGTCTGAACTTGCAGCATCAGCTGTTTCAAACATTTTCTTGCTAAGCGATGCACTTTTCATGCAATTTTTAATCATTTCGTCTTAAGCAAGGCAACAAAGCCACTGAGACGTAAAGTGATTTTCCTGTAGCTTTTCTTCAAATATTTTCACCGTAATTCTTTTGATGTGCTTTCCGTATTGGTACCTCGAATATAAGAGCAATGCTAGATTGGCAGATAGGTCTCATAATCTCACTGCTGAAATTGTTAGTTGTAACCGTAAGTTCTATGGTGAGAGTTTCTTTTGTCTATATTTCTGAGATGAGGTATTGTAACTATTTACTATATTTACAGTCTTCGGTATGATGTCCTCGTCTTTATTTTAATATTCACAACAGTCCGAACAATGTAAATAGTGTAAATAGTTACAATGACTCATCTCAGAAATATTGACAGATCCTGAAGAATGCCGAAGCGTAAAGATGCCTAAGCGTCGTGAATATGATGACAAAGACGAAGACAACAGTCCGAACAATGTAAATAGTGTAAATAGTTACAATGCCACATCTCAGAAATATAGACATATCCTGAATAAAACTGGAGAGTACAAAGACAGAAACGTCGTAAATGTGACAATAAAGATGAGGACAACAGTCCGAACAATGTAAATAGTGTAAATAGTTACAATGCCACATCTCAGAAATATAGACATATCCTGAATAAAACTGGAGAGTACAAAGACAGAAACGTCGTAAATGTGACAATAAAGATGGGGACAACAGTCCGAACAATGTAAATAGTGTAAATAATAGTTTCTTTTCTTGTTTGTGGAACTCACTTCCGGTTTCTTGCTTTCTTGTCAACTATGATTTCAAAAAATTAAAAGCAATGTCAATCGCCATCGTTTATCTTCTTGAATTCTGTTCTTTTATTATTTTCTTTGATTCCCCCACGCCCAGTAACACTGCATCTCAGTAGCTTTTATTACCTTGCTTGGGGTGAAATGATTTAAAAAATATTATTAATATTTACCTAGCATTTACTCTCGCTTTCATTTTTAGTTACTGTTTAGATATTTTTTTTTTAGATATTATTGCTTGACAGTGACTCATTAAACAAAAATAAAATAAAAATAGTGCTGCTTTTTTAATCATTTCACCTAAAGCAAGGCAATAAAGCCACTAAAATGCAATGACTTACTGAGTGTAAGAGAATGAGAAAAAATATTGAGGATAGAGAATAAGAAAAGAAGTGGAATGAAGAAGAGAGAAGAAAACATTTAACATTTTATTTCAACTTTTGAAGAAGTTATTCGTGTTACCGCTTTTTGAGGAAATGACTTTAAAGATTACATTAAGGTTCAAAAACTTATCGTTAAAATTTCATTCAGGTGATCAGTGAAAGTCTTATAGTACAGCCTTATAAAATTTATAATTTACTGAAGATTTACAAAGTGTATATGGACAAAATGCAAGGCACAAAAACATTATTACGAAATCATTGTGCCGTCAAATAAGACCTTCATTTAGTTTGAAGGGAAATTATAATTATACTAAACAATTTAGCAATAATTATGATATAACATGTTATACAGTGCAGTAGGTTTCGTGTGATTTTCAATAAACAATGCAAATTTAAAACATTTGATTATAATTTGTACCCATCGGTATTATGGTGTTATATACACTATTATCTATGTTTTTTTTTTTATTATTAATTATAACCTAACAAATCTTATTTATTAAGTAGCCTTTTTTGTAATTTTTTTACATTTTTTTACTTATCAACTACAGTAAAAAATCTCTATCTATAAAAGGCAGGATGTGTGTGTGTGTGTGTGTGTGTGTGTGTGTGTGTGTGTGTGTGTAACGAATTCACGGCCGCAATTTTCGACGGATTTGCACCAAAATTTACATGCACATGCTCCAAGTTAGCAGGAAGGCCAAGACCGACTTTGCATTTACCAACTCCCATCGATAGTGGAAATAATCGATTTTTTCATGCTTCTACGGCAGTTTTCATGTAGTTTGCTGCCATTTTCTACTCGCCACACTGATTTGGCTGCCACGAATAGGCAGGAATATTCTATTGGCCAGCGTGAGAGCCAACAGCTGACTGAGACGAATATTAACTAGCATGCTAGCATGCAAAAAAAATCGATATCTGCATTCGTCACAAGTGGGAAAAATTTAAATCTGCATGGCACTTTACTCCAATTGGCTCATTCGCTTGCTTAAACTCAACGTTGATTCTGATTCCGCAGAACTGGGTTCGGTGTGAAAAAGTATTTGTTGTTAACATTCTTTTTTCATTTGGTTTTTCCAGTTAGGAGTCCTTTTTTTTTAAAGCTGATCGTTTTGTGTTCATTTTGTTTATTTTTTTTTTTTTTTCGTAACAGATTTAATGTTTAGTTTCGTAACAGATTTAATGTTTAATTTTAGAAAAAATTCGCAGTGTGAGATAGGCAAGAAGTAAGGCATGTAGCAACATCAGCACGACAAAGGGCACTCCTTTAAAGGCAAGGAAGGGCAAAAATATTTTAAGTCAAGTGATAGTGATTGCTGTATGAGTCGTACGATCTTTTAATCAGGCACGGGCAACAGCGGGCCATGCTGCTAGTATTGCATATTTTGCTTGTGGTGAATCACAATTAAAATTCTGGTTTGAATATATCTTCCATTCAATGTATATAATACAAATGATATCAACTTTATTTGGATTTATTCTTTAAATAGTCAAATTTTGAGGTCAGTTTGTAAGCAAAAACCTGCAGAAATTACGTATTTCAAATATTTTTGAGGCCATGTTTAAAACTAAATGCTCAAAAATTTGTGAAAGCTATGAATCTATTTTTTGATGTTAGTACTTATCGTATCAAACCCCAGCTTTTTAGACTGAGTGCAATCATGAAAGTCAAAAATCAACTTGCCCTACTGATCATGCGCAGATCGATTATTATCTTTTTGCCAATCGTCGAAATGAAACCTTATGTAATGAAAACTAGTTTCAAGAGTTCGCTGAAAACGTTTTCTCGTTAAAAACTACGGTCTTTTATTCGAAAGCCATCGGAGAGCTGTCTGATAATTTGCAACAAGTCATTGAAAATAATGGCGAATTTATATTTGAATAAAAAGGAATTGTACTATTTTTTTAAAAATAAAATTAATAAACACAAACAGATATTATTTATGACACACGCTAATACTTTGAGGTTATCTCATTCTGAAATTAAATACTAAATATCAATAAGTATACATCCGTATATATTTATTTACAATATGATGAACAACCCTTGATCTCACACAACCAATGAAGTTATTGTAAATATATAAACCAGTTATCATTAGGATAGCACATGTAACTCTAAGAGAAAAATAATGTCATAATAATGATATTGCTGTCCCACACTACTTTGAAGAGAAAGATAGAAAATAAACCCCATCAGTACTAGAAAGAGAAATAACAGCTAGTGGGCTTGAGAAATTTATTTACTTGAAAAATTGCTCTGATAGAAAGATTTTATAAATTTCAAGCAGCAGCAGCAATGGTTGCTAGGCCAATGAATGGCGTATGTTTCTATATAAGGAGATGGCTAATATTGCCGTAAGCTGAAATTCACATAATATTATTATCAAATAAGTATATTGTGAAAAAGTATACATCAGTTGCTAAATACCAATTTCAATTTGAATTAATATGAAACCTTGACTTGTATAATAATATGTGACATACAATGTATTATAATGACGTCAATATAATTTTAAACTAAAAATTCTCCAGTGGATACTGTATTGTGTGAAAAACAACGTTGGTAACTTTTGCATCAAGTTAATTAGTACTCAGTCTCATGATACTACTTTATTAAAAAAAAAACTCAAGGGTTCAGAATGTGAGAGGGGTAAGAAAGAAAGAAAGAAAGTGAGAGGGATAAGAGAGTGAGAGGGATAAGAGAGTGAGAGGGATAAGAAAGAAAGAAAGAAACAAATAAGGTGAGAGAGATAAGAGAATGAGATGGATGAGAAAGAAAGAAAGAAAGATAGAAAGAAAGAAAGAAAGAAAGAAAGAAAGAAAAGATGCAAGTGAAAAAGGAGAAGTGAAGTATGCAAAAGAAAAATAACGATATATTTGCTGTTAGACTTACTCATATCATCGAACTGAAAGCAAAAGTCATCATACAAAATGCATGTTTTTTTTATCAGAATGTTTTCAAGAAGATAACGTCTTTGAAATTTCGGTACTCTGTAGAGTTATACACAGTTTCCCTTATTGCCAATATATATATATATATATATATATATATATATATATATATATATGTGTGTGTGTGTGTGTGTGTGTGTGTGTGTGTGTGTGTGTGTGTGTAAGCAAATATATGGATATAGATCCGACAGTATGAAGAAAAATATACGGGAAAAACAAACAAAAATCCTTATATGCAATTATGCTGTTTTAATGTTAATATAATGTCAGCGTCGGACGTTTCGGTCTAATAAACCATCTTCAGGACATATTCATAAACTATAATTAACATTATCAATTCAACATGACAAAGACGATGGACATAAGAACAAGACTTATCCAAACAGATAACTGAAAGTTTTATATGATCAGCGTTCCGTTTAAACATGGTCATGTTGTCGTCAAGTGGGCGACGCTGTCAAAACGTATTCCTAAAATTTGAGTGATTAGAAAGAAAAATGAAAAATGAAAAGAATTCTATTTTGATCTAAAATTTATATGTGCGCTTGATTCCGTGAAGATTTTAAAATATTTTCATAATAAAAATCTTAGGAGGATTTATGAAACAGGCATAATATCCATCTCACGCACGGTGAATACTAGACCTGGCTTCTTTAGTATTTCCCCTTTTCTAGCGAGATTAATGCTCGACAAGCGTACATATAAATTTTAGATCAAAATAGAATTCTTTTCATTTTTCATTTTTCATTCATAATACTCAAATTTTAGGAATACGTTTTGACAGCGTCGCCCACTTGACGACAACGTGACCATGTTTAGACGGAACGCTGATCATATAAAACTTTCAGTTATCTGTTTGGATAAGTCTTGTTCTTATGTCCATCGTCTTTGTCATGTTGAATTGATAATGTTAATTATAGTTTATGAATATGTCCTGAAGATGGTTTATTAGACCGAAACGTCCGACGTTGACATTATATTAACATTAAAACAGCATAATTGCATATAAGGATTTTTGTTTGTTTTTTCCGTATATTTTTCTTCATATATATATATATATATATATATATATATATATATATATATATATATATATATATATATATGACGAGCTTAAGTGATTGGAGTGCATGACGAGGGATGATAAAAGTACAAATATTACTAAGAGCTACAGAATAAAAGAAGTTATAGAGAACTATAATCGCCTACGTCCTGAAGGTAAGTGCTACAGAGAAAAAAAGAAATGAGGCAAATGGCTCTAAGAGGGGAAACCGCTAAACATTATCGGAGCTTTGTTAGGCACCAAGTCACGTGAGGATCAAAGTCACAAAAGTTGAAACTGCGTGCTGGACTAGCTTTCTAACAACGGCGATTGATTGATTTGAATTTTACGACTTATCAACCCATCGCTGGTTATTTAAAAGGAGAATATACTTTTAGAGTGTAAGATTATTTAATGGAGGTAACAGTGATTATAGTGATATAAGTATGTTATAGTGGAACACCCCTATTCTATAGTTAATAGACTCTCCTAACTATAATAAGTAGGAGTAGTAAGAGTAACGAGGAGTCTCTCGGTGGGTCGGTCTGAGTTCAGTCTGAAGTCGGACGACCGGCTGAACTCTGCCGAGGGGCGGATTCTCTTTCGTGGAGGTGAACAGACTCTGAACCCGGGTTTTAAAAGGGAATATTTTTGGCCGAGCCCATGGGCTCGGAGATCCCATGTTAAACCGGCCTTGTGCCACATGATGCCGTCGTGGGGGGTGGGTGACTGAATATCGCTCAGTGGGTCGGTCAGTCAATCGATGCCGGACGACCGTTAGTCGGATACTAAAGTACCAGCGACCGCAACTAGATTTCTCTGCGTCATTACCTATTATATCAAGTTCCTAACGTTTTGTACGTCGAACCTATTTTAGGACCGACTTAGTACAAATACAAGCCTCCACTGTGAAACCACTCCATAACAAAGTATTACTATTTAAACCATCCCTGGTGGAAAAGGACTGGTTACATGCCTTTACCACCGGTTTTTTGCGCTTAGGTGAATATAACGAAGCAAACTGGAATTGGAACTCGGCTCTCCGACTAACAATTCCGAGCCATTATTATTTACATCACCCGCACATCCAAGTTTACAGCTTCTGGTATCCCCAAGCGGTCATCCCTATAGGTAGAAACCTGGCTCGACGTTGCTTAACTTCGCTCATTGTACAGGAACAATACGCGTCGTGAGTAAGACGATAAACTAACATCCGACAGCAAGGGCTTTGATCAGGAGGTTTTGAGGAGTGTGGGGCCACCTCTTAATTGCTGGTGTTTCCAAGTCTACTCTTACCCAGTGGGGTAGCACCTATCAGAGTACCAGTTATGGGAAAATAGTTAACCCCCTAAAAGGGATCAAAATACTGTGAAAGTATAAAAATAGGTTTCTATACCAGCAGTACATTTTTGGAAAAAAATATTACCAGCAATAAAAATCTTGTCGACATTTAATAACCCATTGAGCTGTTGATGCGCCGTAAACCAAACCAAACAGGAACAATACGTCAAATCGTTAGTTTTATTCTTTTATTCATTTATTTTCGTTCCGAGGCCTGAATATTAGAGAAATCTTATTAAAGAAAAATATACGCTCTCTAAGTGGTGGTGGCAGGTTCGAATCCTGACAAAGGACGCATATTTCTCTTTAATAAAATTTCTCGAATATTCACTGACATTAATTTTTATTTTATCTATAACATATACGGAAAAGACTAAAATACAATAGATGATGATGTTATATGCAAAAAGAATAAAATTAAAAGCTAACTGCCTTCAAACATACCATCTGCTTACGAAGAGGTGGCTGGTAGGACTTTCAAGTGATAATCAATAATAGCTAATATACTAACTTCAGTAATATGTGCTTTCACATCGTGTTAAAATACAAGGGTATTGTCTGGTATCAAGAATAAGTTCATATGGAATAATGGAGACTAATAGGTTAAATATCTGAACACGGGATTAGCCGAGTTGGTTAAAGCCTTGGTCTGTAAATTGGGAGTTCAATTGCTGGGCGAAATAGTGTGTAGTTAGACTCACAGAACAAAAAGGGCGAGTAACAAGTAAACAATATTAAAAATTATAACTAAATAAGCTATCCCTAGACATGGACAGTGGAAAGAGAACCGTATAAATAAAGGGCCCAGACTGAAAGTCCCTGTCGGATTTCCGGATCAATATACACCTTATGAAGCCTCGAGCATACAACGATGATGGGGATAATAGTCCGAATGTAAGTAAGGTTAAAGACCGTTTGTAATATTTTACAATGTTTTCGAATGTTCACGGGGTCTTAATATGTTCTAGAATCATTTTATTCTCTCCCCGACATGCTCCTATTTTGACATCTTTTAAAAATGGTGTCCCTTTATCCAAATAATCTTTCTTGTTTTAATCATGGCTTTCAAAAAGTCTCGAAAAACGGACAAACACGTAAGTGAATGTAATGGATCCGACTAGAATTCGAACTCGGCGCTCTGATTCCTCAGACCGAGCACGCTATCCATTACTCCACCCTGGCACAAATAGAAGAGGTTATTAGAAGTTTTTTCGATTTATGTATTTCCTTTCTTTTGTTTACCATTTCCTTTCGCCGCTACTACTACTACTACTTCTTCTTCTTCTTCTTCTTCTTCTTCTTCTTCTTCTTCTTCTTCTTCTTCTGCTGCTGCTGCTGCTGCTGCTGCTTCTCCTTCTTTTTATACTTATTTTATATCTTTTCCGCCTCCTCCATTTTCTTCATTTCTTCCTTCACTTTCTTCTACTTCTCTTTCACGCCTCCACCTTTTCCTGTTCCTTCTCTTTACCTTCCACCTTCCTTTCATCCTCCTTCTTCACATTCTCCTCCTTTTCTTTTTACCTCTTCCCCCTTTTTTACTTTCTCTGCTGCTTCCCCTTCTTCTACTCTCCATTCTTCCTCCTCAGTTTCCAGTTACTTTTCCCCCTTCTTTTTCATCCATCATCACCACTGCTACCACCACCACCTTTTTCTCTTAGTCTTCTTTCTTCTTCCTTCACTTTATTCTCTTCTCTTTCCCCCACCTTCCTTCTTCCCTTTTCCTACTTTTCATCCTCTACTTCTCCTGTTCCTTCTGTTCTTTTTCTCTTTCTCCTCCTCTTCCTCCTCCTCCTCTTCCTTCTTCTTCTTTACCTTTTCCTCTTATTCTTTCCCTCCTCTCTTCCATTTCCGTCTTTCTACCTTCCTCCAACTATCACTTTATCCCTTCCGCCTGCTCTTAACTACCTTCTCTTCCTTCTCTTTTTCATTTTTTCTTCTCTTCTTCCTCCTCCTTCTATTGATTTGCTTCAAATTCAACGTCCTCTTCCCAACCTCAGTATCCTCTTCCCTCCCTTTCTGCTGCCGCATACTCAGCTGAAATACTTGCCAGGGATTCCCTTCTCCCTCTAGGTGTGTCCCAAAACTGAGACTTACTCTCCAAAAATGCTTACTCGTAATCAACAAAGCAGACAGACAGCGTCCTACAGATGCGGATTCTAGGGCGACAGTGACATTAAATTTATTGCCTGAGAGAAGGAACGGGAGAGAAACACGTCATAACCCGGGTGGTTGGTTGTGGCGATATTGCTAATGTAAGGGTTGTCCCCAAATATACAAAGCTACTCTAATTGAGACAAATGCAGTTTTCGAAATTCTCTATATCACTCACTACGGAAATGGTAGCCGCCACAACAGAGTTCATTTTGTTTTGCTCCTACATTTGTTGCTCTTCTTTTTTTCCCGCCTTCTCTGGTTCCATTTGTGTCAACGGATACTGATAATTGTCTCGAGCCGTTGCAATAACATTCAACAGAAGTGGTTGAGGACGTTGCTCATCTGGTTTCCTGGCTGGCTCGTAAGCCAGCCTGTTATTCATTATTAAATGCAAAAAGAAGTTCACTTTTTATTTCATTTAAGAATCAAATTCAAATGCCACCGTAGTAAGTTCGATCCTCACATCGTGCTCATTACAAAATTCAATTTTTAATAGTTTCCCAGTCTCGATACTGCCCAAAAGCGAAATAAATTCTTCAGTTCCACCAGTTCTAACCATAATGGGTAAGATCCGCGAATTACCCTCATTTCGTTCGTATTCCATTAGTAAGATTTAAGTTCTATTCGAACGTCACGAACTCTTGCTTTGTGGAATGACTCCCTAGAGGATGTTTTCCCGATCACTTCATCTACGTAATATCAGTCTTACTATGATGGAGAGTATCACAGAAGATGAAGAGACTTGAAGCAACAGAATGTGCTTCTACAGAAAGATGCTGAGAATCGCATGGGTTGGATATGTGAGTAACGAAGAGGTTTTAAGTAAAATGAAAACAGAAATAACACTTATACTTAGAACCAGAAAAAAACAATTGGAATTTCTAGCGTACAACGAGGAAAGAAGAATTGGAAAATTTGGCTCTCACATGGCATATTGAAGGCAAGTGCGACAGAAAAATATCGTATAACTTAGCTAACGAGCTTGTTTGAATGGATGACAGAACAGGGTTCAAGAGAGGTAACGAAATGATAACATTTGCTGCTAGCTTCAAAGGACAAGAAGTTGTGGAGAGCCATAATCGCCAACGTCTTGAAGGGTCACATCACATAGAAGAAGTTCAAGTCGAATAAGGTCAATATTTTAGGGACATCTAAGAAAATTAAACACGTTAATTAGAAAGACAACCTAAAATGGCATCTGTATATTGGAGAAGTTAGAAATCAAGGAAATCCAGACATGTAATAATCTGGGAACTGTTGTGACACAGAAATCCGAAGACGCAATGAAATAGCAAAACATATTAGGTTGGTGCAAAAATAATGACGTAATAATGTCGTTTTTTGACCTATGTTTTAACGTCAATAAACGACATTATTACGTCATTATTTTTGCACCCACCTAATAAACGCTAAACGATGTAATAAGAGACAGAATTTTTTCACGAGATACAAAGACAAAAGAGCTGAAATGTTACGTAATAGCAATCTTTCGATACAATAGTGAATGCTGGAAAATCTCCTCACAGTGGAAGAAGTATTTTCAGCCCAAAAATCCACAGAAGTGGATTGATAGAAAGATGATGTGAATCATATAGGCCTTCGACGGTCACAAATGACCATCGATTTGATCCCACCCATCTATAAGGCAGGATCACGCCTGGGCTGAATGTTATGGAGGACAAAATGTTGCCAATGCAGCATATCCTCACTCTCCTGGTCGCTGATGGATCCAAAGGAACAGCAGGGCCTTTACAGTTTGGCACCAGCGCTGTCACGGGAGCTGCTAGAGCGAGGCTGAAATCAGCGAGGAACTGCCTTAGGGCCTCGAACTAGAATTTTTAGCTGTATAGTATATGTTACGCCAGGGCTACATACAGTTTTGAAGTCTTGAGTTATTTTCTTCTAAACCAGTTGTCACACAGGGCTATAGAACCCAGTCTGTCCTGCAAGGAGGGGGAGAAGGTGATTCATACCTTTACCAAGGATGTTAGTACATAAGTGAATGTCATGCTGAGAATAACATCGAATTGACATATAAGTAACGACGTAGTATTAAGGAAAATGAAAAAGAAATGCGTACTTGGACATAGAATCAGAAAGAGATTAATTTTCTGGCACACAATGAGGAAAGAGGGCTTGGAGAATCTGACATTCACAGAATATAATGCAGTCATAGGCGCAAAAGGAAAATCGAGTAGCCTACTTAAGGAGCATGCGTAAATCATTGGTAGAACAGGCATTAGAAAGTATAGTGTTATGTCCAGTAAGACTTGTTATGGTCCGGTTCCTTGTACCACGGTGATAGTCCAAGGTAGAACCAATAAAGAAGAACTCGAACACAGGTATGGAATAACACAGATATATTACAAACAGGAATATATACAGAGAAGCAGAAGTGGTAGTATGAACAATCAGGTTTAGTAGAGAGAATAATGTAGTCTCGACCAGTATCACTATTCCAATGTCTTGCAGTAATTGTCTGAACGCGACTCTGTTTCGGACTGCCTCTGACTCGACTCTTGCCTCGACTTGAACTACAGACTCCACTTGAACTACTGACTATATTTAGTCAACATTTAGTCAACCCCCAACGTGGGTTTCATGTGGCACAAGGCCGGTTTAACGTGGGATCTCCGAGCCCGTGGGCTCGGCCAAAAGTATATCCATTGAACCCGTATAAACGGGTTCAGGGTCGGTTTACCTCCCCGAAAGAGAGTTCGCCCTTCGGCGTAGCCTCCTTCGGGTTCCTCCCGCCCGAAGGCAGAGAGTTCAACCGATCAGCCGGTCGACCGAGATCGACTTGAACGACCGACTCCTCGCCTACTCCTGAGGTGCAGTATTTATTAAGTATGGAATAATCCATTATTATTATTATTATGGGTAAGAACCCATAGTATATAGCAAGGGAACAAACATTGCTAAGAGCAACAAAGGATACGGAGAGCAATGGAGAGCCATAATCGCTACACCCTGAATATTAGGGATTGAGCAACAAGACGCGTGTCATTGATAGCAAACTATTACTCTGCTCTGATAGTTGGCCTTTTTACCTTTTATTCTAAAAGTACACTCTGCGCTTTCTGAAACGAGGATTATTTTTTGCCGGTATTCGAATAGTTTATGTCTGCGGTCGACTAATACATGAAACGATAGCAAGAATTGTTTTGCAGCTAAGCTCAGTTAAAAGGGTTTAAAGTTGTGGCAATAAATAGTATTATGTCTTCTTTTGGCTGATGATAAAATAAACAACGGTAATCGGCGTAGCTTGAAGCAATTAAGATAATGCGTCGAGTTCATAAAAACATGTGTGTGTGGAGGTGATGATGTTTCTGGAGATGGATATGTCTGGATATGAGAGCGCACACAGACACACACACACACATATATGTATATATATATATAGCGTGTATATATATATATATATATATATATATATATATATATATATATATATATATATATATATGTATATATATATGTATATATGATCGTCCTCAAACTAATACTTCTTTTTTTCTTTTGGTTTCGATTTATGAAGGTTCGTGCTGGTTTGCTTCATGAACTTTTCCCACAATTTCAATGCTATAGTATAACAATAGCTCTACCCAATACATCTTTTCTTATTCGGGTGTAATCAATTTTCTTGCTGTTCTACCCTTGATCTTTTCCCGGAATTTGGTTACCATAGTATAAAAACAGATTTAGCGAGGTCTTCTATTCTGATTGCACTGTCATCAATCTAACCGATGAATCTTCTTGCTGGTCTTCCTCTGTATAATATGCATCCCATAGTTTCACCAGAGATCTGAGCAGTTCATTGTCACTGATTCCGGTGTCAACAATTTGATAGCTGCTGATCTACCTCTTGATCTTTACTCATGATTTGGATTTAATTGTATAAACATAGATGTACTCAGTACTTCCGTACTGATTCCGGTCTCATCAATTTGATCGATGAAAAGTCTTGCTGATCTACCTCGTGATCATTACTCATAATCTGGATCCAATTGTATAACCATAAATCTACTCAGTTTTTCATTTCTCATTCCGGTCTCATCAATTTGATCGATGAAAGTTCTTGCTGATCTATCTCTTGATCTTTATTCATAATTTGGATCCAATTATATAACCATAGATCTGCTCTGTTCTTCATTTCTCATTTTGGTCTCATCAATTTAATCGATTAAGGTTCTTGCAGCGCTATCTCTTGATCATTACTCATAATTTGGATCCAATTGAATAAGCATAGATATACTCAGTTCTTCCGTTCTGATTCTGGTCTCAACAACTTGATCGATAAATGTTCTTGTTGATCTACCTCTTGATCTTTGTTCATAAATTGGATCCAATTGTATAACCATAGATCTACTTAGTAATTCTGTTCCGATTCCGGCCTCATCAATTTGATCGATGAAAGTTCTTGCTGTTCTACCTCTTGATCATTTCTCATCAATTTTTATCTTCGAAGTTTCTAGCTGATCTACCTTTAATCTTTACTCAAGATTTGGATCCAATTGTATAACCATAGATCTACTCAGTTCTTCCATTCTGATTCCGGTCTCATCAATTTGAGCGATGAAGGTTCTTGCTGTTCTACCTCTTGATCTTTGTTCATAATTTGGATCCAATTGTATAACCATAGATCTATTCAGTTCTTCCTTACTTAGTTCGGTCTCATCGATTTGATCTATGATGATCCTTGCTGGCATAATTTGGATCCAATTGTATAACCATAGATCTATTCAGTTCTTCCTTACTTAGTTCGGTCTCATCGATTTGATCTATGATGATCCTTGCTGGAGTATCTTTTGATCTATTCTCATACATTGGATCCTATAATACAATCATATATCTACCCAATTTCTCTTTTCTAATTGCATTCTAAT
>OZ010605.1:52913500-52931000 GCA_963932145.1 Acanthosepion lycidas
AACAGATATATTTACCAAAATTGCACGGAAATATCTTGAAATTATAAAGACTAAATTCTATTCAATAAAATCGCCATTAGCTTCAACCGCAGTCTCCAGACGACTTTGAAATCTCTTCTGGGCGGTCTCCTTGTTTAATTTGGTTAATACTTTCGTAATCCTTTCCTTCAATTCATCTTTAGTGTTACAAGAAGTTTTGTTGGTCTCTCGCTCAGCTGTGCCCACATATAATAATTAAGATAGTTGCAGTCTGGGTAGTTAAGAGGCCAGCTGTATGAGGTAATGTGATCGCAGAAATTGTCTCACAGCCATGATTGGTGTCAACTTTTTGGCTGATATAGGGTCTTTCAGCAGCCACCTTCTTGACGCAGGAAAGCACTACCTCCTCAAGATACTTGAAGGAGACCTCCGTGTTGGGTCTGAGGTCCTGTTGGAAGATAAATGAAAATATAACGTCGCTATCACTAGTGATCACTCCAAGCACATTCGTAGTCATCATTAGAGTCATCAACATCTTTCTGAATCCTCTGCACTATCCTCAGGTTGACACCCAAAAATGAAATGTTTGTATTGGAGCTACCGGCGCAAATGCCACGCTGTACAGCATGCCGTTTCCAAATTTCTGGCTGAATCAATTGCACCAAGGTGCTATTTTTGTCACAGATGGTACCGAACTGAGCTTACTATAGTGTGCAATCAACAAAAACAAACAAAGCGCATGGCGAAATAAGAAATATAAAATGGCCATAATTTGACATTCGCACCTTCTTCAGATGATATTTGTCAGAATTTTCGAATCGGTTCGAAATTTCAACAAATATCATATATGTATTTTTGTTATTTACACTATTTACATTGTTCGGACTGTTATCCTCACCTCTATTGCCATATTCACGGTGTTTTGGATGATCTAGGCTAATACATAATACTAAAATCAAACAAGTACAAAAACGTAAATATTTGGGAAGTGTTCTAAAAAAGGACGGAACGTGTGATATTGATTCTGAAGAATCGTTGTAATGTCCAAAGATGCATTCCAAGAGTTAAGCAAGGTATTTAGTAACAGAACAACTTCGTTAGAAACGGAAAAAAAAGAGTGCTGAACTGTTACTATATGACAGCGAATGCTAGATAATCTCCTGAAAGATGAAGAAGACACTTGAAGCAACAGAAATATTGTTCTACAGATATATTCTGAGGAAAGACCCAACATGTGGACCACGACAAAAATTTAGAGAAAATGAAAACTAAATGGAAACTTATACTTAACATCATGAAAAGGCAGTTGAAATTTCTGGGAAACGTAATGAGAAAAGAGGGTTTGGAAAATTTGATACTGACAGAACAAATTGAAGGATAGAGGGACAGGGGAAAACTGCATGCTTGATGGGCTGGGGTAAATGGATGGAAGAACAGGATTTGGGAGAAATAACAAAATAACAAAACTTATTAAGAGATACAAGGGACAGAAAAATGTGGAGGGCCATTATCGCCTACGTTCTAAAGTGAAACGTCACATAAAAAAAAGAACTTGCTGTCTTTCCTCATTATTTAAAAAAACGAATTTAAATATGTTTGAGAAAAGAACATTTAGAAGTGGCTCATGTGATCTTTCCGAAGAAACGAGGGTTTGAAGAACTCGAACCAGCAGAGCGAAATTAGATGACAAAAAACACTTTTTTGCAGGAAATTGTGATAAACAAAGCCGGAAACAAAGATGCAATAATTCTTGAAAGGATGCAGCGAGAGTGAAAATTAGACATCATATTTTTTCAAAATAATTTCATATATATATATATATATATATATATATATATATATATAACGGCGCACGACAATCCATGAAGAAAAGAAAAGAAAATGGCGAACATTAGAAACACACTTTGTAAGGTCTAGATTTGTAGGCGACTAGCAGCATGGCCCGGCGTTGCCCCTGCTTGATTCAAAAATCGTACGACTCATACAGCAATCGCTATCACTTGACTTTAAATATTTTTGCCCTTCCTTGCCTTTAAAGGAGTGCCCTTTGCCGTGCTGATGTTGCTACATGCCTTTCTTCTTGCCTATCTCACACTGCAAATTTTTCCTAAGTTCTATACTAAACATTAAATCTGTTACGAAAAAAGAACTAAACAAAATGAATACAAAACGATCAGCTTTAAAAAAAGGACTCGTTACTGGAAAAACCGGATGAAAAAAGAATGTTAACAACAAATACTTTTTCACACCCAACCCAGTTCTGCGGAATCAAAATCAACGTTGAGTTTAAGCAAGCGAATATGCCAGTTGGAGTAAAGTGCCAAGCAGATTTAAATTTTTCCCATTTGTGACGAATGCAGATATCGATTTGTTTGCATTCTAGCATGCTAGTTAACATTCGTGTCAGTCAGCTGTTGGCTCTCACGCTGGCTAAATCAAACTCTGGTGAAAAAAATATTTGTGAACGAGGGAAATTACAACTACCACCATCATAAGAAAAACGCCGATGAAACAAAAACATAATAGCGATGTATGAAGTGATCTTACACCACTGTTTATCTGTAACTGCATTTTAAACAAGAATAAACTTTTATTTTTTTTAATTTATTCCTTTCGTTCTTTTTTTTTTTTAAATATGATTACTACCTATGTTTTTTTTTGTTTTTGTTTTCATAATTTATGGTAATTGCTTTTGAAAGCTTCAAAAAATTATCATAGTTAAGCAAATTTCTACGGACGCATTTCTCTAGGGACGCATTTATCCGGGACACAAATATCCAGTACACAACTGTCCTAGAACCAAGACACGGCACATAGAAGAAGAATCTCTACCATTCCAGTGATCGAAATCAAAGAATAAAAAAACAAAACAAAACAGGAATGAAAAAAAAGTCTATGCTGCGTCAAGATGGTAAGTCACTATATATACATATCTACCTTTCAAATTAAGGTGCTAAAACATCTTAAAAATGAAATGTTAGAAAGTTTTTTAAACTCAGCTTATACACTAATATAAGGTTTTGTTTTCTATATATTCACAGTTCAACTGAAAGCAGTGAATAACCTAACGATCTTGTTTAAATGGTTGACAGAACAGGGACTAGGAGGGATAGTAAAAATGACCTTACGCGGAACTGGAAACATTGAGGAGAGGCATGAACATCCATGTTCTGAAAGGAAGGGTCACCAAAAAAGAAGGACATAGGTAAATATTTTGGCTGTTTCATTTCGAGTTCGAAAAAAAAAGATGCCAGTCAGGTGCCTTCGGGGTTGAAATTCTTGCCATTTTTTTTCTTTCTTTTTCTTTTCTTTTTGGTAAGTAATATCCCTCTCCTTCTTTGTTTGTAGCTCTTTTTCTCTCTCACTTCTCTCTCTCTCTTTTTATATTTATCTCTCTTTTCTTTATCTGTAAAAGATGCCTTTCTTTTATTCGATTTCCTCTTTTTAACTTTAATGCTTCAATTTCTTTCTCTCCTCGTTTCATCTTTTTTCTTTCTTTCATCTTTTTTCTTGTTTAATATATATATATATATATATATATATATATATATATATATATATATATATATATATATATATGACAAAGTGGAAAGAGGTTTAAGGCTTCATCGGAATAAAGGACGAAATCGTCAGATTAAAGCTTTTTTTCCACTTTGTCATACATTTTACCCAATATTGTTCTCTTGCTCTCTCTCTCTCTCTCTCTCTCTCTCTATATATATATATATATATATATATATATTGATGCATGTTTCATTAAATAATATAAACAAGTCTTGTCTATTTATTTTAAGTCAGTTCCTTTCATATTGTCTGATAATAATAACATTATCATTGAAGTCACCATATTTATACATGTTTTAATCCTATATGAGCTTTCTGCTTACATAAGCCATTATCAAAGTTTATAGTTTATTTTGTTCAGGTTAGTTTTCAACTATTTTATATATATAGTTTCAAGAATTTTTTATTTTTGTTTATTGTTTTCATGTTTAAGTATAGTTGTATTTTGAACGAGGAATTTCCAGAATTGTGTACGCGGCCAGGCATGTTGTTTTAAATGCCTAAAAATGTTAGAGCTATCATTCAAATGTAGAGTCAAGCGTCGTGAAATCGAGTTTGTGGTGTGACCAACATAAAATAGACAAAACTTGTCTATATTATTTAATGAAACATGCATCAATGAAAAATGGCTGCCTATATATATATATATATATATATATATATATGCATATATATTTTACATACACACACACACACACACACATACACACACACACACATATATATATATATATATATATATATATATATATATATATATATATTCCTCGCCGGTAGCACAACTTTAAGTTTCATACACAACTTGTTTTCATTTTTCTCCTCTTTTATATCTATTTCCTCATCTTACATTTTCATTTTTTTTATTTCATCTTCTTTTTCTTTTATTTTTTCTTAGTCTTGTATATATATATATATATATATATATATATATATATGTATATATAAGGGGAAAAGATTTAGCCGACGCGTTTCGTCGAATGTGGACGTTTTCAAGGCAAAAAACGAAATGAATTTATTGAAACAAAGTATCTATAAACAAACAAAATGTCGTTTGCAACTAGAAAAATGTAGAAACACGAGAAATTTTTAAACACACAGACACACATACACACACACACACACATATATATATATATATATATATATATATATATATATATATATTTCCCTCGCCGGTAGCACAATTTTGAGTTTCATACACAATTTGTTTTTGTTTTTCTCCTCTATTTCCTCATTTTTTTTTATTTCATCATCTTTTTCTTTTATTTTTTCTTAGTCTTGAATTACTTCTTTTCGTTTTTCCTTTTCTTCTTTTTCTTTTGAATTTTCCATTTCTTACTCATTTTCTTGTCCTTCTCTTTTACTTCTGTTTCTTCTTCTTTTTCATTTCTTCGCCTATTCTTTTTCTTCTCTTACTTCTTTTCTTCTATTTCTTTATTTTCTTCTTGTTCTTTTTTTCTATTTTCTTTCCTTCTTCTTCTTCCATTTATTTTTCTTTTATTACTTCTTTAATTTCTTCTTCCTTTTCGTTTTGTTTTTGTTATTCGATTTTTCTTCTTCTTTTTCTTCTATTTTTCATTTACTATTTCTTCTTGTTGTTGTAATTCTTGTATTTCTTTTTTCATCTGTTTCCTCTTCTGTTTTTTTTTTAACTTTCTTCTTATTTAACTTCTTTTTCTTTTTCTTCTATTTTCTCATTTTCATCTTCTTTTTCTAATTTTAATTCTTCTGTTTCTTAATTTTCTTCTATTTCTTCACTTTTCTCCTATTCTTCTTCTTCTTCTTGTATTTCTTCTTCTTCTTCTTCTTCTTTTTGTAATTCTTCTATTTCTTCTTTTTCTTCTTTTTCTTCTACATTTTTCTCTTTCTTCTTCTTCTATTTCTTCTTTTATTTCTTTATTTTTTCTTTTTCTTCTACTTCTTCTAATTCTATTTTTTCTATTCTTTTTCTTATATTTCTTCATTTTCTTTTTCTTCTTTTTCTTCCTTTAATTCTTCTTCTTTTTCTTCTTTTCTTCTTCTATTTCTTCATTTTCTTCTTATTCCCATTTTTCTTCTACTTTTTCTTCTACTAATTCTTCTTCTATTTCTTCTTTTTCTTCTTCTTCTTATTTACTTCTACTTCTTTCTCTTCTAATTGTTCCATTTCTTCTAATTGTTCTATTTCTTCTTTCCTTCTTCTTCTTCTTCTTTGTCTTTTTCTTCTTCTATTTCTTCATTTTCTTGTTCTTCTCCCCCGCCACCAGTTTCTTCTATTATTGTGTTTCATTTTTATTTCTTCTTCCTTGTTTTTATCTTTTTCTTCTATTTCTTTTCCGTCTTCGTCTGACATTTATTTTTCTTTTATTCCTTCTTCAATTTCTTCTTCCTTTTCGTTTTGTTCTTTTTTATTCGATTTCTTCTCCTTCGTATTCTTCAATTTCCTCTTCGTCTTTTTCTGTTTCTTTCACTATTACTTTTATATCATCATCATCATCATCATCATCATCATCATCATCTTCGTCTTTTTTTATTTATTGTCCTTCTTTTACTTCTCCTCCTCCTCCTCCTCCTCCTCATTCTTCTTCTTCTTCTTCTTCTTCTTCTTCTTCTTCTTCTTCTTCTTCTTCAACACGTGTTTTGCTCCTGGGATCAAGATTCTATTTATAGTAATCAGACATTATAGAAAACACCCATAAAAGCGTCGCGCCCCGTCACGTCATCTGAAAAGCAATGAAATTAGGGCAAACCTCTCATACTCTCTCACAGTCTCTCACTCGTAGTCTCCCTATCTTATAGTCACTCTCTTTTTTCTGCTAGTCCCTAAGGGCCGCTCGCGGAAGAGGGGCACTCGCTTCAGATTAAAAACTGGAATAAGACGAGATGAAACCGGAATAACAAAAAAAAGAAGAAAACTTTATAATAATAATAATCAAGAAAATAAAAATAAGTTTAAAGGGAACTAGAGAAAGAGAAAGGCGACACTAGTCGAGTGTTATCAGCTGTTTACATAGTGTTTCTTTCTTTTAAATAATTTAAGTATGTCTCTTACCCTTCACAGAAGACTTCATAGAATATAAACTTATATGTATATATAAACCAATGAATATCTAAGTAACATGATCAAACAAGAGTGCACAAAAGAAACGCTTCCATCACATAACAAAAACATATATGGCGGGGTTTTAGTTGTAGTATTTTTCTGGGTTAACTCGTTGTTGAGTAATCTTTAGAGAGATAGACGCCAGAGACTATTACAACTGGGAAAACGTTTCGATCCCGAGTACACAATATTTGTCGCTTTACTACTCGCGATTCTTGATAAATACTAGTATTGCATAAACTATATACATAAAGGACGTTTCTTTTTATGTATGCTACACACACAAAAAATATATAAATGATGGATTATCTGTCCTTTTTTGACAAAAAAAAACAAGATTTTTAACGAAAATTTCGGACATGCTAGGAACGATTAAAAATGTAAAAAAATACCCCAAAAATACTTTGATCTTTACTTTTTAATAATAATGTGACCATTAGACGATAAAATTTTGTTTTCGTCAAGTTTGGCGTCTTTTTCATCATGCTATGCACTTTTTGTTTACATTTCGTTGAGGTACCTAAATTACATATATATATATATATATATATATATATATATATATACAAAATAAATTTATCATATAGACAAAAACAGCTTTTGTCTATATGATAAAATTATAATAAATAATTATTGCTCTACTATCGGTATCGATCCCTCTTTTGAATTAATGCTGTGAACGTTAGAATTTATGTATTATTTTCGTTCTCATTGCATTATATATATATATATATATATATATAGATAGATAGATAGATAGATAGATAGATAGATAATTAATGTTATTGAGTGTTGGCTTTTCCTTTTTATTATTAGGTCTTCCATTATATTCATCTTCTTCTTTTTTTTTTTTTTACTTGTGGCTGAGGCTATTATGCTTGTATTTTCTACTGGTATGTTACGGATAGAGTCTGGTAGATTTTTGTCTGTTTAAGTGAGTCCTAATGCTAGCTATAATATAATATTAACAATGAACACGCCAAGATGTGCTGACAGTGTTTGGAAAATAATCCATTTCTATGACTTCACACACATACATAAAAAAAAACACATATTTAGTTAAAAATTAAAATATAAAAAATGCCCCTGATAATCCCTAAAAGAATAGCCGAATGAGCTCGCATAAGCGCCCAGAAAAGAAAGCACTTTTAGGAACACAAGAGAAATTAAATGAAAAGCTTAATCTCAGTATCTTGTCAGTGGTCTTTAACGAACCATACATACATACATACATATATACATATATACATATATATATATATATATATATATATATATATATATATATATACATATATATATAAATTTACGTTCTTTTTGAATTTGTAGGTCTGATGAATTGGATCGTGATTACGATTCCAATGTAATAAATTATAACCATGGAATATTAAAAAATAAAAAATGGAAAAATAAATAAATAGAATTCGAAAGGACTCTGATATTGGAAAATATATTTTCAAATAAAAACCGTGTATCAAAAAAAGTGCCCAGAACATTGATAATATTGTTTTTTAATTGACAATGAACTAATAATTTAACAATAGATAGAAATAATAATTAATAACGGGCGTTAATTGGTATTTAATCACTCTTGTATATATGTATGCATAGATAGATAGATAGATAGATAAATACTATTAGTGATTCGCTAAAAAATTAGTATACCTTGATGAAAAAATGCCACAAAGTTAATAAAAATAAAGTTTTATCGGTAAAATTTTTATATTAATATTAAGAGGACAGACAAACTGATTTTTATTATTAAATTATATTTTTAATCCATTTCAGAAGGTTCGAAATTTTGATTGAAAATTTTGTTTTATTTGCTTCAGCGGGGAGTGGGTAAAGATTAGTAAAGGGAATTTTATTGTCTTTTTCCGGTAAAAATTAATTGATTTGGAAATTCTTGCAAAAATCAATTGTTTTTAATGAAACTATTAGAACTTATTCTCAAATTAAATTATTTTAGAAAAAAAATTTTTTTTGTTAAAAATATATTTTTACATCAATTACCTCTCACCCTATTTATTTATTTTTCAAATGTCGAGATATTAAATTTTGTAAAGCTTAATGTTTATATTATTTAAAAGCACAACTTCTTGGGGAATTTAAATGATCAATATCTTTTTATAAAACGAGATCCACAGTTGCCGAATATCTACTTTGAATCGTCAAATAAAAAATGGAATGAAACTAACACATTATTTCGTTAGAAAGGCTTTTAAATGCTTATATGAATAAAACATATTATGGACGCTATTGACTTGAGTAATAAATAAATTCGTTCTTTAAAATATTTTTTTCTGTGAACGCACATTCTTTGTAAATACGGACGTCCATACAAAATATTATGAGAATGGTATCTAAAATTCAATAAAATATTAGATTACGGAGAATATTTCCCTAAATCGTTAAGATTACTGGATAGTTAAAAGATTCTATAAAAAAGGCTCTCGTGTTATATTACTCAAATAAATTTTGCAGATATGTCCAACTTAAAAAAATTAGATAAACTTCCGATTAGATAAACTGCAAACCTATCGACAGCTTAAATAAACAGCTACTGTGTTAAAAAAATGCATTTTTGCAATATTTAAACATACATAATTAATATTTCTTTCAAATAACAAAGCAGGCTTTAAATCAGCTAATATTCCTTAAATAAAGTTTCAGAAAAGTAGGCTTTATTTTTTAAAATATTTTTGAATAAAGAAAATTACACTGTGGTGAAATATGCAACTACAATACGAAAAACATGTTCCAGTTAATTTAAATTAGTTTTGAAATACAGCAAAGTATTCTGCTTATTGGAAATATTTAATCTATCAGCTTGAAATTAAAACTAGAATATATATATATATATATATATATATATATATATATATATATATATATATATATATATATATATATATATATATATATATATATAGCCGAGAAGTTTTTATGTTATTGTTGAGTATTGTGCTCTAATTTCTAGATATAAAGTCGGAAGTTCTTATTTTGTTATTTTTCTTCAAGTACTTTTGTATTCGAACTACAAGACCGACACCATATTGGATCTTAATAATATAATGTCTGTGATATTTGAAAGTACGTGAATGAAAATTTGGAAAATATAATAAAAATTAAACAAACACACCTTGAATCATGCTGCTTAAATATACAGTATATATATATATATATATATATATATATATATATATATATATATATATTACATCTTTTACAAATAGTTAATACGCGAACAGCACAATGCTTTCTAAACATATCTGCGAAATTAAAAACAAATTACAGGAAAATATCATGAAAAATAAGGAAAAGAAAATGAGCCTACAACAATGAATCCAAAAACTTTAAACTCTGCCTTGTGAAAAAAATAGCCCTAATTACCTTCCCAGACTAAAACAAACTAGTAAATAAACGATCGGAATTCATCTCAAAATGCAGACACGAAAACAAATTTTTACTACGCTACTTAAAAACGAAAACTGAAAATGAACAAGAATAAATGAAAATAAATAAATATAATAAAATAAATAAACAAAAACAAGAAAAATAAATTAATCCAAACAAATAAATAAGTAAATAAACAAAGCAAAGAAGTCTGTGATAGCCTGCTGCAAATCTTCATTTCTGAAAGATTTCATATGGTTGCCCAAGGAATGGAACAGATTATAATCTGTTGGTGCAACGTCCGGAGAGTAAGATGGATGGCCCAGTCTATCCCAGCCAAGTTGCCGTATGATATCCCTGGTCACTCACGCCACTTTAGGCCTGGCATTGTCATGGAGGAACAGTATACCCTTTCGATTTACCAATGGTGACTCCTACTGCTTCAGTGCCTGTTGCACACGTTCCAACTGCTACGAGTACAGCTTCACAGGGATGGTTTGGTCCGTTGATACCAGCTCATAGTGCACTACTTGTAAACTATTTCACTAGATACAGAGCATGATCTTGCGCAGACGTAGTGGTGGTCTTGTGATGTGTCAGACAGGGCCCACTTTTCGCCACTGGTGAGCACTCGATCAAATATGGGCACGTTGTTGTGCCGAAGGAGCAACGAGAAACAGGCCGTTACTCGTTGTTGTTTGTTGGCTCCCGACAGTGTGCAGGGTACCCACTTGCTCAACTTGTAATCCTTCCCTATGTGGTTGCCACTGAAGTTTGACTGTTTCATCGGAGACTTGAAAGCGTTCAACAAGCTCCCCACAGGTGTGGCTGTTGTACTCCTCTGTGGCTGCCTTCAAGGCCTGATCATACAGGACCTGTGGCCGGTCGCAAAGGTATAGATCTCCCGACCTGAACTTCTAGAAAAAAATACCTATCAGTGAATTCACTCACAGCATTATCCCCAAACGCTTGATGTATCCGGCGTCTTGATGTGGCTGCGGACAAGTCTCGTCTTAAATCATAAATCAGACAATCCCTAACTAGCTGGTTCTCTACCATCATGTTTTTTTGCCGCTGCTCGGGATATGACTGATGTGTGTGCGCAACGCACCTGCATTGGTCAAGAGCAATGCTAACACCCACCACACGGATTTTACGGCAAATGACACACTCTTTAGTGTATCAGTGATCACTTCTTTCCACAAAAATGACGTCGACTTTTTTGGTTACCTTATATGTACGCATGTGTGTGTGCGTTTTAGTAGCGTGCATTCGTAACAAGCAACGTACCCTATAAAAATTATTGCATACAAAATTTAAAATCACTATATCTATAATGTGTAACGTTTTATTCCACTTCTATCGCGCAGAGCTTTAAAGAGACTCAATGGATTTAGATCAGGGGCCAGCAACATTTTGGAGAGAGCGAGCCAGACAGCTATGCAATGTCTCGGAGGGAGACCATCATATCAAATGGACGATTTATAAAATGTCTCGACCTCAGATCGCTCTGTTCAGAAGGCTACCTTGGTCTGGAGGTTCAAAGAAAAAACAACGAAGTTAATGTCATATTAATGTCATATTTAAACAAGGTTCTTTATTTTACTATAGAAATAACAGGATAACAACTAAAAAAAAAAACAAGAAAAAGAAACAAATTCCTTGCTACAAACGAAATACAGTTAGAAATGGCAAATTCTTTAATGAGACACTTGTTTCTGCTTATTGTTCGATAACTTCTCCACATGAGGTGAAATATTTGTTGATGACAGGAGTCAAACGTCATTCAGATTTTCATCACCTACCCTTGTTCTTAAACGACTTTTAGTATATTCCATTTTCGAAAAAAGTTGTTCACAAGTGTATGTACTTCAAAATAATAACACCATCATTTTCGAATTATTCGATCGGCTTTTATATTTTTCGATTGGCAAAAAATATTTCTTGTAGATGTCATCAGTGGATTCGGAATAAAATTTTAATTTAAAAAATTCGTTGCATTTTAAGTTTATTAACTCTGTTGTGACCAAATAAATGCTTAAAGAGATAACAAAATAAGTGTTACAGATATATGATATATTAAACAGTGAGGACAACAGATGAATATTACCCGACTATTGAGTGTGTGTCGGTTGACACAGCGTTCAATCTATTCGACTGTTAATACTTAACAGCCTCCCACTCCACGAGGGATGTATGTGGCACAAAGCTGAGGTTACCGTGGGTTCTCCGAGCCCGTAGGTTCGGCCAAAAGTATGCCCTTAGAACCCTCATAAATGGTTTCGGGATCTGTCTACATCCCCGGACGAAACTTTGCCCTTCGCAAAGCCTAGTCCGGGTTCCTCTCTGCTCCAGGCAGAGAGTTCGACGGTTGAACAATCTGTGCGACTGTTATATTTAACAGTCCCCTCCACAAAGAATGTATGTGGCACAAGGCCGAGTTTAACGTGGCTCGTAGGCTCGGCCAAAAAATATTCCCTTTGAACCAGTCTAAACGGGTTCAGGGACTGTCCCCCTGTCCGGACGAGACTTTGCTCTGCGGCAAAGCTCCATCTGGGTTCCTCTCCGCCGAGGCAGAGAGTTTGACAGTTGAACAATCTGTGCGACTGTTATATTTAACAGTCCCCCCATAAGGAATATATGTGGCACAAGGTCGAATTTAACGTGGGTTTCTCCGAGCCCGTAGGCTCGGCCAAAAATATTCCCTTTGAACCCGTCTAAACGGGTTCAGGGACTGTCTACCGACTCGGTCAAAACTTTGGCCTGCGGCAAAGTCTCATCCGAGTTCCTCTCCGCTCGAGGCAGAGAGTTCGATAGAAATGAACAGTCTGTGCGACTGTTCCCTCAATATTATAGTAGGCGGAAGAGTCCAACATAGACTCTTTAGAGGGAGGACACCACAACAACTCCAACTGATATTTTTCTGCCACTTGCTGCCCAAATTAATTAGATTATTAGTGTTCAGGTGTTAAGTTGGAGGTCTAGACAAATATCCCTCGAGGCCCGGATGTAAGCCGATGGTTGCCGACTCCTCATTTTGACTCTTCTGACTCAGCACTTGAAACTTGCAAGCAAATCTTTACCTTTGACAATATGTACCTATGATAGGTAAACTTTAATTTCCAGTTATTTCTTTTCACAATAAAATGATATAACACTCCCAAACAATACCCAGAATCCGCAAGTGGAACGCGTATATACGATCCATCGGTAAGGATATTGGGAAAATGGTCGTTCCCTATGCCTGGCTCCTCTTGCTATACTCTATTTTTACAAGAGTTAGATCAGAGCTAGAGTACTGCTGCCATATATGGGCAGGAGTTGCCCAGTCTTCGTTTTCCAATCACGATAAAGTCCAAAATTACTTCATTATTGCCCACCCTACACATCCTTTCCAGTAGACGAAACATTGCCAGCTTATCGCTGTTCTATCGCTATTTCCACGAGACGTACGACATTCGTTAGTTTCACCAGTTTTAAGCTTCATGGCTAAGATCTGCAATGCTATGCACATTGTAGCGGACCACACTTATTCCCTTCGTATTCCATTGGTGATATGTAAGTTCCACTCGAGCAGCTTCTTCCCGTGAACCGCTGCTCTGTGAAAACCGACTACCAAGAGGATGTTTTCGCGATCACTACAATATTGGCCTGTTCAAGTCTATGATTAACCATTATCTTCCTCATATAATAGCATAATCTGTGCCTCTTACTCTGTAACTCTCCACTTATATAGCCTGCTTCTCGCTACTGTATCGTTATTTTCGCGAAAAGTGATGGGACCTACGGCATTCCTAAGATTCAAGGCACGGACCTGCCATGCCAAACCGATTGTTGCGAACCAACCTCATTCTCTTCCTTTTACATATTTTGAGATTTTTTTTCATTCATTGAATTTACACCGAGGAAGGAAATAATACCACTAAGACGCAAGCGGCTACTGGGAGTGAAAGAGAGCGAGAAGACTTCAGAAGTAACCGGAAACCCAATCCTATACAGGAATCAAGCGATAAACCTCTACTCCTGTTCAAAAAACCGAGAAGGATTGTGAACCGGAAGATAGACAAACCTTGCGTAATTTCCAATCGAGCAGCATTTTCACACGAACCGCTACTTTATGGAACCGAGTCCCAAGAGGATGGTTCCCCGATCACTACAATCTTAACCAAGAGATGTAGGAATCCTACACATATAACAATATGAATAAAAACATTAATTTGTTCCGATAAGACGAAATGTCGCTAACTTCGCATTTCCTATTGCTATTTCTATGGAAAGTGCTCAGACGATCTACATTACTTAGTTCCACCAGTTCTAACCTCCAAGGCAAAGACTCGTCACGCTACGCACATTGTAGCGGACCACCCTCATTCTCTTCCTATTTCATTGGTGAGATGTAAGTTCCACTCGAGCAGCTTATCTCCGTGAACGGCTGCTCTGTGGAATCGACTCCCAAGAGGATGCTTCCCCGATCACTACAATCCTAATCTTTTCGTGTGTACGGTTCATCGTTATCGTTTCCACATATTCTTATAAACTGTGCACCTTACCTCTTACATCGTAACACTCTACCTCGAGTGGATCTTGGACCTTGTATGGGGTGAAAATTATTGCAAAAAAAAAAGAAGAATTTTTGAGAAAAACTAAAGTTATGCAGTACGTATAGCATTTAGCCGACAGACTTGGTGAAAATCAGATTTTTACAAAAAAAAACTTACTCATCATTTTGCTCTAAGACATGAAATAGAATAATTTTAATATTGGGTTGGTGCATAATTATCAGGCGTTTTTGTTGGTGAGATGTGTTAATAAAAATTGCTGTTTTGTGTACTTTTTTTTAATAAAGAATATTGTTTTATTTTCAGGTTATAAAAATGAGTGTCGATAATCATATGCTCCGGAATAATCATTTAAAAATGTTATTGTTGAATTTTTATCTTTCTTTTTTCATAATAAATATTTTTTTAAAAACGCCTGATAATTATGCACCAACCCAATATGTTACTACTGCTTACGGATATGCTAAATTCATAAAAAAATATTATTTTTGTCTGAGGCCATAACTCTATTTCCCTACCCAGCATAATTTCCAAAGCATGCCACTGATATATATATATATTTGTATACATTTCAGTTACATCTTTATTTCCTTTCAAACTATGTCATATTTGTTGCTTCGTTCGCACTTGCGTATCTATTGCATGCTTATCAGTCATCTTTTGTTAATAGTTTTTACGGCGTATGAAATTTAATATATGCGTAACAAATTTATGCTATTAACATCGGATAAAATATTTTAATGTACAAACTCGCACGTACACATGCACGCACAAACATGCACACATATAGCCATAGATATTGAATGCCATGTCCCTTCGGGACGTAGATGATCGTGTGTCTCCACGCTTTTCCTTTATTTACTGTAAATTTCCATAACCTCTTAAGAAAAATAGGGAACTGATTTCACATTGCCTTCACAGTTTGTAAGTCTGAGTAGGCCGTTTTTTAGAATGGTTCCCACATAAGGCTAGAAGGCTTAGTCTACTCTGTTACTTAACACTTACTTCTATTTAATTGATTTGACGAAGCAGACTAGTCTGCATGTGAACTTGACACACCGATTACGATGTGTATGCGTGTATGTATATATATATATATATATATATATATATATATATATATATGTAAGCAAATATATGGATATAGATCCGACAGTATGAAGAAAAAAAAATATATATATATATATATATGAAGAAAAATATACGGAAAAGACAAACAAAAATCCTTATATGCAATTATGCTGTTTTAATGTTAATATAATGTCAACGTCGGACAAGTCTTGTTCTTATGCCCATCGTCTTTGTCATGTTGAATTGATAATGTTAATTATATTTTATGAATATGTCCTGAAGATGGTTTATTAGACCGAAACGTCCGACGTTGACATTATATTAACATTAAAACAGCATAATTGCATATAAGGATTTTTGTTTGTTTTTTCCGTATATTTTCTTCATATATATATATATATATATATATATATATATATATATATACAGATAGATAGATAGATAGATAGATAGATACCGTATATACTCGCGTATCATGCGACTTTTGAAGACCTAATTTTAAAGCTAATTTTAAGGGGGTCGCATCATACATGTGATTAGCGTATGTGCTGTTGGCCTTGGCTACGCCGTTGACCCAACTATATATCCACTTGCTTACTGTAGTTAAAAATTACAGCTGTATTTAAAATAAACATGATTTTGATAAAACTTACGTTTTACTCAACTGTATCCAATAATAATGCGTGTAATATTCACATACTAGTATTGTATTGGAAAATAGAAAAATAGCGAATAGGCATATTTTCCAATGTTTATAAGATGTTTATCTGTTTCTCGTTCGATTCTTTATGGCTCTATGCGTTTACGCAACGAGTATAGCCTTACTAACGATATTTTTTATTATTCTTTTTTTTTATTTAGAAGATGGGATAACGAGATAGAGCAAAAGAAGTAAGTCTACTGTAATTTGGTCTCTCAGAAAAGGAATTCGCATAATACATGAGATACATTTTTGAGTCGCACGATACGTGAGATCGCACTATACACGAGTATAGACGGTATATGTATATAAAATCAACGAAAGTTCAATTGCCTTATCTGGTTGAATGGCTGAAGAGTTTCGAAAGAAACGCTAATGATAACTTTTGTATTTCTAAGGGTTCTATATTCATTATTATATTCCTCAGTTTTTACATTAAGTTCTCGTTGGATTCGTATTCTCCTTGGAATTATCAAGTGATTGGCAGCATGGCCCGGCGTTGCCCGTGCTTGATTCAAAAATCGTACGACACATACAGCAATCGCTATCACTTGACTTAAAATATTTTTGCCCTTCCTTGTCTTTAAAGGAGTGCCCTTTGTCGTGCTGATGTTGCTACATGCCTTACTTCTTGCCTATCTTACACTGCGAATTTTTTTCTAAGCTCTATATTAAACATTAAATCTGTTACGAAAAAAGAACCAAACAAAATGAACACAAAACGATCAGCTTTACAAAAGTACTTGTAACTGGAAAAACCGAATGAAAAAAGAATGTTAACAACAAATACTTTTTCACACTCAACCCAGTTCTGCGGAATCAGAATCAACGTTGAGTTTAAGCAAGCGAATGAGCCAGTTGGAGTAAAGTGCCAGGCAGATTTAAATTTTTCCCACTTGTGACGAATGCAGCTATCGATTATTTTTTTGCATGCTAGCATGCTACTTAACATTCGTGTCAGTCAGCTGTTGGCTCTCACGCTGGCTAATAGAATCTTCCTGCCTATTTGTGGCAGCCAGCTATAGGCTCTCACTCTGGCCAGTACAAAATGGCCACAAACTACATGAAAATTGCCGTACAAGCATGAAAAATCGATTATTTCCACTATCGATGAGAGTTGGGAAATGCGTTCCCGCTAACTTGGAACAT
>OZ010605.1:52933500-53033500 GCA_963932145.1 Acanthosepion lycidas
GAGATAAAATAACATAAAAAAAAAACTGTCGGGGTTTTAACATTTTTCCCCTCCAGTTTTTCTGGGATCATTTTTCCGAAAACAAAACATTCTTAAATTTTTTTTTTTTTTTTACTGGTAGGCTTTTGATTTTAAAAAAAACATAAGAAAATAAGTATGGATGTCTATAAGTGAAAAAATAAAAGAGAGGAAATCGCCTTAAAAGAATTTAAAAGAAATATTTGTGAAAGATATGAGTCTATCAAATAAATAAATACGCTATGTTTTCTTTTTCTAGTATACGATCGGCCTCGGGATGTGGACGATCATGGCTCTCTACAACTTTTTGTCTCGAGTGGCTCTTAGCAGTTTTCCTCTCTTTGCTAAGCATCCCCTTCACTTCGTTCGGCCACCATTTCACACAAGCTTATCAGGTAAGTGAATTGCGGACTTCTCTTGCCCTCAATATGCCCCGAGTGGGTTTTTCAAACCCGCTTTCCTCATTATGCGTCCAAGGAATTTAAGCTTTCTTTTCCTGATTCTAAGTGTTTTTTTTTTTTATTCTGTTGACATTTTCTTTAAGACTTCCTTGTTTCTTACTCCCTCCGTGCATGGAATTCTCAGTATCCTTCTGTAGAACCATATGTGGACGGGGGAAGAGATATAGTGAAAATGAGACCAGTGCAATTAATACGAGGCTGGTCTTTTTCAATCCATCTCTCCCTCTCTTTCTCTCCCCCTCCCTTCATCTCTCTATGATATTTATCTGTAGGTATTTTGGTGTGGGGGTGGGTGGCGTGCTATATACATCCACTTGTGTGTCAGGTATAGTTCTAAATAAAACCAAATTTCGACGCATCAAATAAAAAGAAACAGTCTATATTTCTGAGATGAGGTATTATGTATATCATTTACATTATTCGGACTATTGTCCTCAAGGACACATGGCCCAGTGGATAAAGGCGTTGGTTAGATCCAGTGACAAGACCCAAAGAGTGTGAGTTCAATACCCAGTTAAGGCAGTGGAGAACTTTCAGAGGGAAATTAACAGGAGATAACTGATAACTAACATCCATTAATCATGGCACGTGGAACTAGTGAGCGAAATAAAGGGTTCAGTTCTACATTCCAACCACCTGAAGAAGGCCGGGTCGTACAACGGCCGAAATGTTGTAATAAATATGGCGACAAAGATGAGGACAATAGTCCCAATAATGTAAATATTGTAAAAAGGAACACATTACTAACAGTCCTCAAGGCTTATGGCAACATGACGTTGAAACACCGGTTCTCGTACGATCACCGAAAATGAGCAACGTCGAATCTGGTATGGTATCTATGGGTGACCACATGGGAATAGTAGATGCTGTAAGCTTGGATGTCAGCGAGAAGCCATGTTCCAATTCCAGTTGGTTTCGTTATATTTACTTACGTGCAAATAATCTTGGAGTAGGTATGAATTCCTTTCTTCTCCCCCAGTCATGGGTTAATTAGTAAGACTTGTATCTCTAAAAAGTAATTAGATTTTGCCATTAAATGACACATACCAACAGTCCCCAAGACCAGGCCTTCTCAAAGTGAGGGTCCTGTAAAAATGCAGTGCAATTGAAAATTATTTTTGACCTGAAAAAAATTAGCAATTTTATATTTTAAATATAAACAAATGCACAAATTTAAACTATAATGATAATCATGCCAAAAATTCCCATCATATTGAAATAATGGCACAGTGTTTCCTATTTTAATTTATGCTTGTGAGCCAACGACATCATTTTCCTGCCTCCGAATGATTTCAAATATGGCGGCAGTATGACCGTTTACACATGGCCTTGTGTAAGTGATATATGATAGCTATCCTGACACAAATATTAAAAGATGAGAATAGCCGAAAAAAGGCAGAGAAGTATTTGGCATAAAAAGAAACTTTTAAAAGACGTCATTTTGCGACTCGCCAGCAGGCAAGAAAACAACAATAAAATTGGAATGGAAATATACGAGGCGCATTCCAGAAGTTTTGAAACTTCTTCAAGAGAGAAATTTATTAATTTCAAAGAAGTACAAAACTGTAATCTTCAAAGTAGGATCCCATGACTACAATGGACTTGCTGTAGCGCTCCGGCAACGTCGCGAAATTCCCATGAAAGTCATTTAAAGTGAAGGTACTCAAAAACCTTGTCACTGTCTGCTTAATCTTCTCAATGTCTTCAAAATGATTGCCCCTGAGGTTTTCCATGAATTTGGGAAACATCTAAAAGTCACAGAAAACAAGGTCTGATCTGGAGGGAGAGTGAGGGACAGTTTGGAAGCCTATCTCTGTCGAGCTTTCAAATTGTCTTCACGTCTTGACTGCATTCTGTAAACTAGTCATTTGTGTTCAGTAGGGTGTGTTCAAAGATCTGTTACAGCTGTACCCTTCAGTCTGCAATAACAAAAGTTGGTAAGTCAGCTTATTAGATGTATAGTAATGATATACTAAAATTACAATAATCTAGGACAATTATAACAGCTTCTACTAAAAAAATAATCGGAAAATCTCTGGAATGCTCCTCGTATAAGTGAAATAAACACCAAAATAATTTATTTACATTTTTACAATTCATCTTTCGGCAAATGTTGGATATGGGATGAGAAAGCTTCATTCATAATGCATGGATATCTGTATGAGGAAGAGACATATACTCTTCAGTGTCTTTGAAATAAGGTTTTAAAAGTTCTTGTGTCAACATTTCTGGTCGCGCGGTGAACGTATTCTCTAGCAGGTTAACAGGACAGCCAATGCGATTCCCTCCCTCCAAATCAATTCAGCTAACAGAAATATGCTATTTTTACTACAATATTTACTTTCATACTACTCGATTTATTTATCATTTCACTTCAAGGAAGGCAATAAAGCCACTAAAACGCAAGGAATTACTGAGTGTTAAAGAATATGAGGAAAACCACTATTAAGGAGAAAGAACAGAACAAAAGGAATTAAGAAGACAGAAAATAATGATTGACATAGCATTTAAATTTTTGAAGATCAAAGTTTTAAGTAAGAAGATGGATAAGAGTTCCACAAACGAGAAGTGCGACAGAGGAAACTGTGCGTATAGAATTTACAGTTACACCTAGCCATTTCAACTATAAAATGATGAGACCTTGCCGCCAATCTAGTACTGCGCTTAAATTCATGAAGTCTAGATACCATAGGGTAAAGTTCATCACATTACCATGAAAGTATTTATAAAAAAAAAAAAAAAAAAAATAGAACGGGAAAGCTATATCAAGGCAGTGGAAAAGTGCCTGAATCCCGGATGCTAGGTTAGGATCAATAACATTGCAGATTTTTACTTGGATTTTATCAAGAATCCCTAAATATATTGCAGGGACAACGGGCTAGATGTGGCAGCAATAGTCAAATAAATATGTAAGATGATTTTGGAGATAAAAAATGTCCAGTACGACACAGTGAACCAACTTTCCTAGCAGCAGACCTAGCAATTGATTCAATATAATATTTCCTCTTTATGTCAACAGAAAACTTTACTCCAAGAAGTCGCAGTGAGTCACTATCTTGGATGTTAGCATCAGCCATCCTGATGGAAAGTAAAAAAAAAAAGGTTCTGTCAGACCATTAAAAGAGAGCAGTTTCGTTTTTGGAGCGTTAAAATTAACAATGTGTTCCTGATTCCAATTAGCAACAGACTGAAAGTCATTTTTGAGATCTGCCGCCAATTTGTCTCATCGAACTGATCAAATTTACTATTAAGATCAAAAATAATTGTGCCATAAGCATAAATAGGGAGTTGAGAACTGGTGCCACTAGGGAGGTATTTTATTTTGCAATTTAATCGTATATAAGGTCCACTGTGTAAAATTTAACGAAACTACTTTGGATGACACATTTTATCCTATTAGTTTTTTTCGCGCTATGAGTCAACAAAACCCGTTGTTTTGAAATTTACTCAAATCTAAGAATATCTAAATTAGATTAAAAAAAAACATGAAGTAGGAGGTTTTTACGCGTTTTGTCTTCCGTAACGACATAAATATTTTTACTCGTCTGGTCTTACATCGCGAAAGGAATATTTTTGCGCTTCTGGTCTTTCGTAGCAAAACGAATATTTTTTACGCGTCTGGTCTTCTGTACCAGAAGTTGACAATGATTGGTTACCGGAAATGAACGTAGCCCCTTACGTAGAAAAAATGCTTGGATTTCTTTTTGCCAATAGTAGGTTGTGGTGGCAGTCGTGATAAATTTCTTTTAATAAAAGGGAGTCGCGATTCAGAAAGTTTGAGAAGGTTTGTTCTATACGAGATCACTAAAGCTGACACAGAGCATGCGCACCAAAAATAAAAGACTTCCTGTTGCCACGCGGATGTCGATACACACAGTAGATCAAATTCGCAACGTATATGAACCCGATAAAAAAAAATATGGAAAGAACCGTTGAATTAAGACATAAAGTGTCAGCAGTCGAACTTTGCTGAGTTGAAGGCAACATGCCATGAAGGCTAGTCATAAATACCAATGAATTGCTGTCGTAGGCTGCTATCATCCCGCATGAAATATTCGGAGGCAGTCTTAACAGGTTCTGCAACCAAGTATTAATTGGTAATTTCTTAGCTGTTACGGCTTCAAATAACTTTGCTGAGTTGAAGAATTGTAAAAAAAAAATACTAGCGACTTGTGGCTTGAAACTTCCCATTGCCTACATCACTGATCACAATCTCAGCAACATTCTCATTATAGCCCAGGAAATCTCAAGATTTATTAAAACTCTTAACCCTTAGAAGGCCATCGGTCCAGACAAAATCTTGGTGTAGCCCTTAAGAATATTAACCTAGAGTTATCCCCAATCATAGCGAAACTATTTAGCCACTGTGTGAATAAAAATCTTTCCCAAGTCTGTAGAAAGTGTTAAGTATATGCCCGGTTTTCAGGAATACAAATGAGCACTCACACCCCCCTCTCAGTAGAGATCCATCAATGTCACCAGCAAACTCTTTGAACCTGTAATCAACAAGAAAGTTATTGATCATCTCAATAGGTACAACCCCCTGAGCGACAAGCAGTATGGATTTCGATCTGCCCGGCCCACTGCTGATATCCTAATTGCGATAACTCACAGAATTAGAGGAAGGTCGCATTAGATATTTCAAAGGCTTTTGACAAAGTATGGCATAAGGGATAATGTTTAAGCTCTCTAGCTATGGAGTCACTGGAAGAGTCTTCTTAGTTAGTTTAGGTCCCTGAAGTTCCAGGCGATCAATGCCAGCTTCCCCCGAAGTTTAACCCTCTTTCTCCTCTACATAAATGACCATCCTAAGAGTATGCCCCAGTCTTTTTCTGATGATACAACGGTATGTGGGTGCACCTCCAAAACCCTTGAGTTTAGCAACTGATCTCGCCTCTGACCTAACCCTAGTAGCTCAGTGGTCACCTTCAATGCTTCAAAGACCAAATAAGTGACCTTCCAGCATCACGAATCGGAGCCAGAACTTTCACCACTCGTGATGAACGGAATTTCCCTCAAGGAGACCCTGTTACTTGAGCTCCTATTGGAAGTTCACTCAGACTTCAAGGGGAACCCTTACATACAATAGATCACTAAAGATGCTGGGAAAATGGTCGGTTCCATGTAGAGGCCCAGTAAATATCTTATTCCTCCTGCTACCTTTACAAGAGCCACATGAGGCCGAAAATGGAATGCTGTTGCTATATATAGACTGGGGCTACCCAGACTTCATTTTCCACTGGATAGAGTCCAAAACATCGTTCGCGTCGAATTATTATCAGCTCTGCAACCCATTTCTCACAGACGAGACATCGCAAGACTCTAACTTCTCTATCGCTATTTCCATGGTGAGAGTTCAAATGAACTACACTCCATAGTTCCACCAGTCCTAACCTTCACGGTTAAAACCCATCATGTCACGCATATTGTAGCGAACTACCCTCATTCTCTTGATATACCTCTGGTGAGATGTAACTTTCACTGAAGCAGCATCTTCCAGCCAATCGCCGGCTTATGGAACCAACTCCCAAGAGGCTGCTTCCCCGATCATTACAATCTTAACCTATCTACTGTTAACCGTTATCTTGCGCACATATCCGCGTAAGCTGTACCGCTTACTCTGTAACCCTCTACCTCAAGGGGCTTGTACAGTGTGAAGACAACTGTAAAAAATTTTAAAAAAAAGAAAAGCTTTTAGGGTCTGAGAACAAGACGGCAACCTTAATGCGGGAAAATCTGCCTAGTTAACCATAAATTGAATGAGATGAGCACTTCGACGCGGTATAATGTAAAGGTTATCTCACTGGATCATTTGCGACTGAATAGTGAGTTCGATCCTCAATGAGTACTCCATGTGTGTCACATCTGAACTACTCTTAGAAAACACCATGAATCGAAAGAGACATGATCGCCCAAACGTGTATCACGTATGGCTCTTAACTGACTAACTGTTGTTATCATGGTTAACTATCAGGATTGTCTTTGTTCTATAGCCTGGGTTAGCAGCCGGTCTACCGCAGGAATAAACGGAATCTTACTGCGGTAAAATCTTCTGCCTAGTCAATAATGAATCAAAAGAGACATGATCGCTCAAGCGTGGATCACGCTAGGCATTTAACTGACTGACTCTTATTATCATGCTTGAATATCAGGACAGACTTGGTCCTATAGCCTTGGGTAGCAGACGGTCTATCGCAGATAGAAACGGCAACCCACTGCGGGAAAATCTTCTGCTTAGTCAGTCGTGAATCGAAAGAGACATGATCTCTCGAGTGGGTATCACGTATGGCACTTAACTGACCGGCTCTTGTTATCATGGTTGACTATCAGGACTGACTTTGTTCTATAGCCTTGGTTAGCAGCCGGTCTACCGCAGGAACAAACGGAATCCTACTGCAGGAAAATCTTCTGCCTAGACAGTCATGAATCGAAAGAGACGTGACCGCCGAAGCTTGGCAGTTAACAGATTGACGGACATGGTTAACAAAGACTGCGCAACCAGATCGTAATGCGCCTCATCCATCAGTCTCTGGTATTTTTTATTTTATCTATAAAAAACGGACTTGTCGTCATACTGTTCTAGTTTCTCCCGTTTGAAACTTGGTATACAGAGTGCAATGTGTAAATTGTCGCCATTTTATATTTTTAATTTCTTGCATACTTTTGTTTGTCGATTGCACTATATAGTGGAGTCAGTTGTGCACCGTCTGTGAGAAAAAGAGCACCATGACGCCATTCACTCCGCCAGAAATCTTGAAACGGCATGCTGTACTACTTAGCATTCGCGCCAGATACTCCAATTTCAGAGTGCTGTGCGTCAATCTGGGGGTCAGTGCAGATGATTCGGAAAGAGTTGGATGAGTCTAATGGTGATTACGAAGCTGTTTGAAATGATCACTAATGATGGCGATGTTACGCCTCCATTCATCAACGTACAGAGACTCAGACTCAACACGGAGACTTACATCGTATCTTGAAGGGGTAGTGCTACCTTGAGTTAAGAGGGTGGCTCCTGGAAGACCCTATGTCTGCGGCCCCATCATCCCTTACATCTGGTTACCAAACTCCCCTGACTGCAACCCCCTTGATTATTATATGTGGGGCGCAGCTGAGCAAGAGCGCAACGAAACTCCTAGTAAAAACCAAAGATGAACTGAAGGCAATGATTATGGCAGTATTCACCAACTTAAACAAGGAAACAGTCCATAAGAGTTGCAGGCGATTCCGAAGTTGTCTGCAGGCCGTGGTTGAAGCCAATGGCGATTTTATAGAATAAATTTATTCTTTAGTATTTCAATTTTGGTAAACATCTGTTAACATGAGACGTCAGTGTTATTTTTATTTTTGCGTCATTTAGACGACAATTTATCCATCGCACCCTGTATACTTGAGTATAATGCAAGGTTTTTTTTACTCAAAAGATAGGATTTCTCAATATACATAGTGCAAGATTTAATTATCAGTTTCTTACGCCAAAAAATAATGGGTCGACTTATACACAGGTAATTTTCTGTAGAGTTTAAATATCATGCATTTTCGGTGACTAGTTGCACTATACACAGGTAAATCTTTTCTGGAGCGATTAAACTTCATGCATTTTCGGTGACCGTAACCTACCTGGTAGGCCTACATTCTCACGGTAACTTTGAGAAACTTTACGGTTCAGTTAAGCTTCTTTAGCCTGCCTTCTATAGCCTAGATTCTTCCTTTCTGTTGCTGCATGAGCAGCAGAATGTCTGCCGCTTCAAATCTACCTTAGAGAAATGAAGAATTGGCAATATTTTTTTTCTTTCTTCTATTTACGTTCATCTTCCTTTGCACATTTTTACATCGCTGAGGTATTGCTTTTCTAACGGTACCACTTTGACTTATATATATATATATATATATATATATATATATATATATATATACCATGTTTCAGTTGTGTTCCTTATTCTGTGTTCCTCTGTTTATTTATATTTACTTATATCTATTTTATTATATTCCTTACATTTACTGGTATGATATAACGATATATATTTTTTATATATTAGGTTAGTGCAAAAATAATGACGTAATAATGTCGGTTTTTGACGTTAAAATATACGCCAAAAAACGACATTATTACGTCATTATTTTTGCACCAATCTAATATCAAGAACAATATTGGAGAAAAAATGTATGACAAAGAGGAAAACGTTTTCTGGTGATTCGTTTCGTTCTTTAGGACTTCATTGGACTAAATTTGTTATGTTGGTGCGACTACACATGCGCACGAACAAGGGATGCTGGGAATTTAAAATTTAAAACTTTTTTTTTTTTAATCTAGCCGATTTAATTTAATTTTTTTCTTTTCCTGTTATTATTTGTGTTTATCACATTTGTCAAGGAAGGGAATTTTATTATTAGTATTGAGTTCATACGTGAATTTAAGGACATAATTATTTTGGAAACGTTTTGAAGTTGAAGTATTTCATCTGTATTTTTAACTAACATAAGTATATCATCAACGTATCTTGGATGTTTTTTTTTTAATCTGTAAATATCTTATTTTCGAGGTTCGACATGTAGAAATTGCTAAATGTTGGACTCAGTACCGAACCCATGGAGAACCATCACGTTGTATATATATATATATATATATATATATATATATATATATATATATATATATATATATATATATATATATATTATTATTATTATTATTATTATTATTATTATTACTTCAGTAGTACAAGCTAATAGTAGTTTCCGTAATATATTAGGATTAATTTTAAGTGTGGGTAAAGATGAGTTACTGTATATATTTCTTATAATTATGTCAATAGTTTCACTAACAGGAACATTGGTAAATAAGTTTTGAACATCAAGTTAAGCTATGATTTCATTGTTAGTTTTTTCACTTTTTAGGATTTGGATTACTTCTAATGTTGACTTAATACTATATGTACTAGGAAGGTAGGGAGTAATGAGTTGGTTAATGTATTTTGTTAGATGATATACAGGAGTTGGAATTTGCGATATGATAGGACAGAGAGGATAATTAGGTTTATGTGTTTTTATAGTGCCGTATATGTAGCCAGGTCTATAATCACCAACAATTTTAGGAAGTTTTAAAGAGTTCTGTTCGGCATTATTAGCATTAATGAGTTTATTAAGCTTTGATTTTAGTTGGTTGGGCTTTTGTTGAGTTTTTTAATATATATATATATATATATATATATATATATATATATGTATAAAGCATCAGACACGAATATTCCATGGTTATAATTTATTACATTGCAATCGTAATCGATCCAATTCATCAGACCTACAAATTGAAAAAGAAACTTTCTTTTTGAATTTGTACATCTGATGAATTGGATCGTGATTACGATTCCAATGTAATAAAATATAACCATGGAATATTAGTGTTATATTCTTACTCTGTCCTAGAAATTGAGTTCTACCTGGGTTCTATCCTCTTGGAAATTTATATATATATATATATATGTTAGCTCTATCTCTGATATTGAGCGCTTTCTAATAAGTACCGCGCATATAATATATAAATAATTATATATATATATATATATAACACTTAGAGGCGACAGTCTGTTTCATGCTAGACGCAATCGTCAGGCCACAAGTGCTGTTATTTTTCTCGGCTATATACGAGTCAATGGGTCATTATGGGTAGTCTGTTTTGGCGGTTATTTTACCGGAAGTCGATTATTTGTTTATTTATTTATTTATTTGGGTTAAATTATTTTGCTTGTCATTATTTATTTTTATTTTTTATTTTTTATTTTATATATTTATTTTTTTTAATTTTATTTTAATCGGTGCTTTTATTAATGTAGTAAAAATTTGTTTATATCGCTTATTTAATAGTTTTGTTTTGGTTTGAGAAGATAATTAAAGCTATTTATTCAATTTTGGTGTTGATTGTTGTAGTTTATTCTAACTATTATTTTGGCGGGAGGAATTTTTAATTTGTTTATTACTTCATGTATTTATTTGGAGTGATTACTTTTATTTATTTTTTCTAACGGTTAATGTATCGGGATCGTTTTGTTAGTTTATTTATTTGGATGAATTTAGATTAATTTATTTTACTTGTTTTTTTATTACTTATTATACTGTATCTTTTTATTTATACTTTTCGGTTTTCGATTTTTAAATAACGTAGTATTTTTTTATCGTTATATAACAGTTATAGCTATGTTTTTTGTCCTTTTTTGTTTGATTTTTATAGTTTAACTAATATTTTGCTTATAATGGTTTGTTAATTTGTTTATTATTTACTTTATTTATTGATTTTGTTTTTTATTTTTTATTTATTTATTCCATTTCGTCTATTCTAACGGGTGTGATTTGGTAATTTGTTGGGTTAATTCATTTTACTTATTTTATTGTCATTTTGTTTATTTATTTATTTTATTTTACGTAGTAACGTAGTAAAAATTTGTTTCCATGTTTGCATTTTGAGATGGGCTCGGATCTTTTATTTAATAATTTATTTTGGTCTGCTATGGTAATGATAGCTATTTTTTTCCTCCAAGCAAAGTTTGCAAGTTTTTGATTGGTTGTTGTAGGCTGATGATCTTTTCCTTATATTCCAAGATATTTTTGATGTGATGTACGTTTTGTTTTTAATTTCCCAGATATACTTAGAGAGCATTGTGCTGTTCGTATATTCACTATTTGTGAATGATGTTTTGCGTGCATATTTTCTTTGTTTCTAGGGTCCTTTAGCTACTCATATGTATACTTTTTCTTTATTATCTGGTGATTTTATCGTGGCTTGCTATATTAGGTTGTTTTGTAAACAATTACCGTTTAAGGGACATTCATTCTTTATTCTGCAGTTGCACGTGGCTTTAATTTGTTCGTGTGGTTTGTTGATAATTTTCTTGTTGTGCTTTTTTATTATTTGTGTCGTGTTCTCGGTGCAACTGTAGCTGATTTTTACTGTGTTTTTGTTGAATATTTTGTGTAGGGTGCTTGATTCCGGGAATTGTTCGTGTAAGCGTTTGAAGAATACTTTTCCTACGTTTGTTTTTACGTTTTTGCTGTACGGTGGGTTGGACCATATGATAATTCTTTTCTGTTGACTTTTTTGTGTTCTGTGGTGAGTATGTGAGTGTTTCTGGGAGCCCACTATCTTTTAGGGCTGTTTCGTAGTCTTTCTTATTTTTGTTAAATATGGATTCATTGGAGAAATTGTCGGAAAGCCTGAGGTCAATCGATTTTCGTATCTGTTTGATTATAGAAGGCGGGTGGTTGAAATGTGACGTCGTCCCCTGGTCGCAGCGCCAACCGTGACGTCCCTAAACAGCACCAATTGTGACGTCCTCGCCGCGGCGCCAGCCGTTCGCCCCACGCTGCTCCGTTCGGGTGTCGCTGCTCCAAATGTGACGTTCTAACCTTTTGGTGATTCGGGTGGGAATCTGGTTAGATTTGATATCAGCCTCGTCGTTCCCAACTCGCTTCCAATGCCTGGTTACCAAGGTAACTGTACTGATCCCCCAATCCGCCTACCCACGTTGTGAATTGATCTTAGGCAGACGAGATCAAACAGTGGTTAGGGCCGTACTGCAAACCGAGTTCAACGGGGGTGATACCACACAAATATGCATAAAAGACAATAAAATGAAAACTCAAAAGTTCAAAGTATCAAAGAAAAAGGTAACAAACTTTATGTCTAGTTGTTCGATACATAGGACTGCATCTATCTCCCGACCCGTTCTATGGATTTTGACACGTCGTTTTCCGCTAGGCAAGTTTTAACACTTCAAGTTGTCTGCTCTCTAAGAAATTGGTGTTTCGGTGGGTCTTTGGACGAAAGTAAAAAAAAAAAACTTATTTCGGTGATCTGGATCTAAGTCGCTCTTCAAAATAATTGTTCTTGGGTTGAAGAGGGGTCCGGAATGTGCGTGAATCTTGGTCAGCTATCTGCGAGGCTTGCTTCAACTGAAGACTGACTGTGGGAACTGCTGGAACTCAACTCAACTCTGCTCGTTGTGGCTTCGTTTATATGGGCGCCGACCAAAACCGGGGTGAGTTTGTCGGCGCCGGGGGGTTCCTCGATAATTCTAAATACATATCCACCTCTCTGGTTAGGAATTCCCACCTTTTTCCATTTTTGGCAACCTTTCCTCACTCCCACCTTCTCATCATACTTCAGAGGGGCGTGAACTGCCCTCCCCACATCTTCGTAGCAACCTCTCTTACTCATCCTCCAGATGGGCTGCAACAGCCTCCCTCGTGCGTCACGTGATCACCACTCGACCAATGATGTCTCAGTCGGGCGTGGACGAATCCGCGGCTTTGTTTCAGGAAGAAAAAAAATATCTTGCTTAACTAAAAAAAAATTATCTCTTCTCTTTCCCTTTTCTTCGTCTTAATGGTGTTATCATTTCTCTGGCCGCGAACGGGACAATATGACAATGGCGGTCATAACTCTTGTTCTACACGTGGTTTACGTCAGGTATTTTATCGCTAATTATCAGAATGTGTGGTCTTCCTAACACGGTCTCAAAAAGAAACATCTCCAAAGTTTCAGTCAGTCTGTCGCCTCGAAGAAAGAAAAGAAAACATTTCTAGGTTCCCATTCATTTTCCTTCGGTACATATTTCTGATAACATAATTTTATTATCGCAGGCCAAGGATGTTCCGTCGAAGGAAAATCGGTCAACGGACACTCGTAGGTGGTCCTTAATTTTTCATATCTGTCCAAAGTCCCTTTAGTTGCCTGTTTTTCGTCACTTATCGAAATAACATTTTCATTTGAATTTTTTTTTCTTTGGCCAGCCGGTCTGTAGTTGATAATAAGATGTCTTCCCGTACCAATAGTTTGTTTTCATATCCTTAGATAACACAGCCGATGCCAAAACATATCTGATTCTTTCTTTCTTTCCCTCTCTTTCCACTCAGAATTTCCCTGTCATTGTAATGACACTCTTTCGCCATTTGTTACTTATCAAAATATCCTTTTATCCATTGTCTCTTAGCCGTGTGTGTGTTCTTGCTTATCACTCACGATTCGGTCCTTAGCCTCTCCTCTTTCCTCTTTTCTTTCTTTTCCCTTTCTGCCTCGTTAAATGGTACCACAGAAAGATGTGTGTATATAGAGTGGTTTATCATTGTGTTTTCTGTGTGGTTTATAAGTGCCTTTTCTTAGGTTGAAGGTAACATTACTCTGTTAATAAAAAAACACCGATTAAAATAAAAATAAAAAATAAATATATAAGATGAGAAATAAAAATAAAAAATAAAAATAAAAATAAATAATGACAAGCAAAATAATTTAACCCAAATAAATAAATAAACAAATAAAGGACTTCCGGTAAAATAACCGCCAAATAGACTACTCACAATGCACCACTGACCCATATATATAAATAGTCGAGAAAAATAACATCACTCGTGGCCTGAAGATTGCGTCTAGCATGAAACAGACTGTCGCTTCTAAGTGTTGATTTCTATGTTTCTTTTATACTTACACACGCTCTATTGAGCACTTTATCACATAAATATGGCACTATATTTCTTCATATCTATATCTATCTAGCTATCTATCTATCTATCTATCTATCTATCTATATATATATATATATAGATAGATAGATAGATAGATAGAGAGAGAGAGAGAGAGAGAGAGAAAGAGGGGAGAAAGAGAGAAATGGGTAGATATGAAAACTGAGATAGATAGATAGATAGATAGATAGATAGATAGATAGATAGATAAATAGATAGATAGATAGGTAGATAGATATGAACAGACTGGCATACATAGATAGATAGATAGATAGATAGATAGATAGATAGATAGATAGATAGTGAGTGAGTGATTGAGTGAGTGAGTGAGAAAGTGAGTGAGAAAATGATTAATGGTACGCTCGTAAAACGATTTTTTTTTTATCCTAACTGAGCTAAATATTTTAAAATCTTCTAAAAATATTACAATTTATTTTCCATCTCATGTGATGTCTGTGTTTAAGTTTGTTTTAAATCATAATTTCGAATGGAGCTATCATGGCGAGCTTCCCATCCGGAAGACACCTACATTTTTTTTTTCAAAAAGCAAATACTTCAAGCCTTGCTAATCATAAACCGTGAAGAAAATTTGTTTTTTTTCTTATACTTTAAAAGCAAAAACGGAGAAGAAAAATTCAACAGTATCAATGTCCATATCAGTTGCGGTGCCAAAAAGACCAATAAAATAAAATAAAATAAAATTTAAAAAATAAAATCAGATAAAAACTAAACAACAAAAACAACACCGATGCGAAAATGTTATTTCTTCTTAGGAGGTGGGCGCTCATTACAATATCCTGTATTTTGTATCTCTTACTAAATTCCGTCTGTTAGCAACTCTCTTAATCCTTATTCTGCTAACCATTTTCATATTTCGGTAGATAGGTTATGTACTGCTTTCCTCTGTCCGTTTGGAATATCGGGGATCATGGCTCTCCACAATATCCTGTATTTTGTATCTCTTACTAAATTCTGTCTGTTAGCTATCTCTCCTAATCCTTGTTCTGCCAACCATTTTCAGATTTCAGTCGGTAGGTTATATACTGATTTCCTCTGTCCCTTCGGAACTTTTAGTAAATTTTGTCTTTTTGCTATTTCTCCTAATCTCTGTAATATCAACCTTTCAGAAGCTTATTAGGTATGTCATGCGCTGCTTTTCCTAAGACTCTCTTGCCTTCCATCTGCCTTGTGAGTGTTAAATTTTCCAAACCATCTTTCCTCATTATGTGCCCTAGAAATGTCAACCGTCTCGTTTAAGTATAAGTATCATTTTAGCCTTCCTTATCCTTTAAAGTCTGTCGTTGCTCACATGATCAACTAATTCTATTCTCAGCATCCTTCTGTAGAACCACATTTCTTTTGATTCAAATCTCTTCTTCGTCTGTGAGATTGTCCAACATTCACGGCCACATTGGAGGACGGGTATTACATAACAGTTCAGCACACTTTTCTTTGTTTCTAACGATATTTTTCTGTTTCTTAATAATTTGCTTACTTTTTCAAAAGCATCTTTAGCTATCCCAAGACGCATTAGGATTTCAGTGCCGCACTCTGTTAAAACAATTCCCAGATATTGATATTTTTGTAATTGATTGATTTTGATATTTCCAATTTGTAATTTCCATGTTGGCCTATTAATGTTTAATTTACTTAGCTCAAGCCCAGAAGTTAGTAGTAGACATCCAGAATCAAACTAATTATTATGTCGTGCTAAACAACTAAAAAATCTCATTAACCATAACCCGCATGCTGAGACATTAACTTTTACCTTGCTTTGTCACAGGGCTACAAATATGGAAGAACCAGTAAGGATTGAACACACAGCTCAGTCGTAAAATAGGGAAGTTCATTAACAATTACCCATCTCCAGGATGGTCATGCCAAATTAGTTTTTATTTACTAAGATCAGATAGGAACCCAGTGAGGATCGCATTCCTTACTCAGTAGAAATGTTCAAACATACTAGCTCGTTAACCAATACACGAGCCTTCAAATTTATAAGCTTAGTTTAATTTGACACGAGGCCACAAGTATAGAGCTCTCGGTGAGAATCAAAATCCTTACTCAGTAGAAATGGTCAACCATATTAGCTCGTTAACCATTACACGAGACTTCAAATTAATAAGCTAAGCTTAATTTGACAGAAGGCCACAAGTATAGAGCTCCCGGTGAGAATCAATATCCTTACTCAGTTGAATTGGTCAACCATACTAGCTCATTAACCATTACACGAGCCTTCAAATTAATAAGCTTAGTTTAATTTGACACACGGCAACAAGTATAGAGCTACCGATTAGTATCAAACTACTTACTCAGTAGGAATGTTTAACCGTACTAGCTCTTGCAGGGCTCGTAAGACATTACTCCATCTTTCAAATTAATAAGTTTAGTTTAATTTGGCACAAGGTCACATGTGTAGAGCTCCCAGTGAGAATCGAACTCTTTACACAGTAGTAATGATCACCCAGACTAGCTACCTAACCATTACCCCAAACCGAAACCCAGTCAAAGTTATTATATGCTAAGCTTAGGTGAGTTTGGCAAAAGGCCACAAGTACAGGGCACCCAGTGAGGATCACACTTATTACTCAGGTTAAACAGGTTAGTTCATTACGTACTACTCCATGACGAGGCGTTATTAAAACTTACTAAGTTTAGATTTGGTTCAAGATCAAAACGTGTGGAGCGCCCAGTCGGGTTCAAAATCAAGTATTTTAATTTTCTACCCATTCCTTCACGCCGAAGTGCCTTGAAAATTTAATAAGTAGGGATTAGGAGATTAGCAAAAAGACAAAAATTACTAAAAGCTACAAAAGACAGGAAATTGTGGAGAGCCATTATCGCCCATATTCTGAAGGGACAGAGGAAAGCAGTGCATGACATACCTTCTCAACCAGCCTATCACACTAACCCTAACCCTAACCCTACAGGCGCCGATTGCGATTATAAGTTAACGACATTCTAGATTTAAATTGAGATAACTAGTAATTGCTGTCTGTCATTTTTTCCTCGTTTTTTAACATTAATCTTGAGTTAAGCTTAAAATTTTGGCCATGAATCAACAGTAGAAAATGAAAAAAAAAAAAAAAATATATATATATATATATATATATATATATATATATATATATATATATATATATATATATTCAAGTTAGTTAAATTTTGGGCTGAGCGTCAATTAGTTTCTCATATTGAGTCAGAAGAGAGTGTACTGATGCTGATTTGATGCTGCGTTGGACAACGAAAGATAATTTCTCAAGCTATAATGATTTCCCCACAAAAATAGAATAGATCTGAACAGGAGTGAGCCGCTAGTTGTTTATTCTTGGCTCAACTTTCATCGCTGGGAGATTAAACTTCTACTGATATCTTAGATATCAGCAGAAGTGTAATCTTAAGTCTGAGAAAACTCCTCTTCATTTCCTACTGGGAGTATCAAACCAGAGACTATGTGCGGATCAAGGTCAAAATCTCATGGGCCGACAGGAAGCACTTCTTGCCACTATTAAGCGTCGTGGTTTTGACCACGTTACACGGCATAACAGCCTCTGCATGACCGGCATATAAGGCACTGTTAAAGGCGGACGCAAGCGGGGATGGCAACGCAAGCGTGGGTGGGCATGACAGTGCCGGAACTCCTGAGAGGCACCACCAACAGATCAGCCTGGAGAAGGTTGTCCGTTTCTTGGGTCATATGGATTTTTTTCCACAATTATAGAATTTGCCCCAACATTGATTACGTGCATCTAACCAACAGCCAATGCACGTACCGACACCACCAATCTTTGACAAGAACAACTAAAAACTTTGATACACGGACATTAAAGTAAAGACCCGGACATATACAGATACAAAAATGCACACTAGAATCTAGAAGCGCTAGCGCGTGCACACACGCACACGGACACACACACACAAACACACACACATACACATACACACACACTAAAAACACAAGAAACATGATTTCTGGATGAACAATTAAAAAGAATCAACATAGAATTCAAATGTACGAGAACATTCCATTCCACAATTCATTCTTAAAATTTCTGATGAAGCTTAAATGAAATTGAAACATGTTAAATTGATAAACGTTTCCTATGTGTTCCTTATTCTATCATTCTGTCGGTTTCCCTTCAATATTTGATCCTTGTTGCATCCCAATTTACACGCGCACACACACACACACACGCAAATATATATATATATATATATATATATATATATATATATATATATATATATATATATATATGATCAAATATAGTTTTAAGGTATGCTATAATTATGAGTTAAAGCGCTCAATATTAAGGATAGAGCGGATATAAATATAAAAGTGGACATTAACGTCAACATTCAGAGGCGACAGTCTGCTTCATGCTAAACTCAACGACGATTGCATTTAGCATGAAACAGATTGTGGGTGCTGACTTCAATGTCCTCTCATTCATATATATATATATATATATATAATGATTATTTGAATACTTATACTCGACCGGAATAAAAAAAAAAAAAAAAACGGATAATACAATTTGCAAATAAAATTATATTTAAACAAAAACATTATTCGGACTATTGTCCTCATCTTCGTCGCCATATTTATCACAACTTTCGGCTGTTGTACGCTATGGCCGTCTTCAGGTGGTTGGAATGTTGAACTGAACCCTTTATTTCGCTCACTGGGGTAGACTGTCCTAGTTCCACGTGCAATGTCTAATGGATGTCAGTTATTAGTTATCTCCTCGTAATTCCCTTCTCCAAGTTCTCCACTGCCTTAGCCAGGAATTGAACTCACATTCTTTGTGTCTTGTCACTGGATCTAACTAACGCCTTTATTCACTGTGCCATGTGTCCTTGAGGATGTTTGTGCATGAATTTCTGGTTATTATAGACCTAATATCTTCAGTAACCTTTTGTTACCAGTGCTCATATTGCAGTTTTTGCTGTTATCATCGCATGTTTTTCCAGAGCTCATATTGCAATTTGAGTTGTTATTATCGCTTTTCCCAGGCACTACTTATTACTGGTTCCCAAATTGTAGTCATTTCTATGCTTGGCCGGCTCAAGAATCAGTACATATGCTAGGCTACAAAAATCTCCTGGGCCAAGCAAAATTTCTTATCAATGGATCTTTAGGGAGAACTGGAATGCGGGTGGTGTAATCAATAATGGCTCGGAATGAGAAATCGGACAGCCGAGTTCGAATTGCAGTGGAATATGTTGCATTTACTTACGCACAAACTTATAAAAGTATGAATCCCTTTCCTCTTCAAAACTACGAGTTAAAAAGTAGGACTTGTATCTGGGCAATCATTATCATTCTCAAAATAAATTAATAAAGCAGAAAAAAATGATTTTACAATCGTTAGCTTTAAATAACTCAATAAATAAGGAAATCAATGAATATTACAAGGCTATATACTGCATATCATCCACCCCTTCTCCTCATATATATATATATATATATATATATATATATATATATATATGATAAAATATAGTTTTAATGTATGCTATATTTAATTATTTAAAGTATTCAATATAAGTATAAGGATACAGTGTATGTAAATATAAATGTGGACATTGATGTCAACACACAGAGGCGACAGTCACCAATTGCGTATAAGCATGAAACAGACTGTCGTGGGTTGTTTTCAGTGTCCACTTATATATATATATATATATATATATATATATATATATATATATATATATATATATATATGTCTGTGTGTGTGTGTTTGTGTGTGTGAAAAGTGTGTGTATATAAATATAAATAAATATACACAGTCATCAAAAACAAACAAATAACCAGCTTTAAATATAACAAATAGACCCCCTTTTTTTTCAAAAATTTAAAAATAAATAATAATAATTTTTACCTATCTTAATTTTACACAAACCCCACCACACGTATATACATACATGCGAGGAAATATTATTCAGTGGAAAAATAAAAATATGACATGTATACATTCACGAGACATTCACGAGAAATTTTCGCTACACTTCCAATCTTTGAATTTCAACATACAAATGCGTATGTATAGACACAACACCACCCGTATACATACATATGTCATATCCGAAACTGCCCACATATATTTATATATGTATGAGTCCCGACGGACGACCAAGTATGTATATGTCTGCGTACTCCATTAGGCGTATGAACATACATTGATGTTTGCGTTAGTACGATGACACCACGACGACGTTTCCCCCACAAATTCCATAATAACACCAATACACGCAATCTACATAAAACCAAAAATTTAAAAAAAATTAATCAGTTTGACGATCGCAAAAGCGTGAAACCCAGGGTCACAAACTCACATCTATCCAACCAAACATATATATATATATATATATATATATATATATATATATATATATATATATATATACAAATTATATGTATATATTACAAATTTTGAAGGCCTTAACCATGAACTCGAACAACCTAATATCAATAAATTGAAGTGTAGGTGAACTATTGGTTGGTGACTCGGTACAAAAATCGATAAGCTGAGTTAGAATTCCAGCCAAGTTTGTTGTATTCTCTTTCGCGCAAATACCCTCTTTTATTCATACTGGTTAGGTGTTAAATAGTAGGACAGACTGGCCTCTTCTGCTTTAATAGGCTTTCAATCTCAGTGAAGGATAACTCTGGATTCAAAACCGGTTGTAATGGGGCTAGCAATATCAAGCCAAGAAAACTTACTTGCAACGGAAACCTGCGTGCTGAATCTGCCCCACGCCCCACCGCTGAAATGTATGAGACAAGAGAGACAAAGAAAGAATTGGGTCGGGGAGATCAACCACAGAACAGTAAATTGCATTGTCTTTTATACTGCTAACTAATACAAAAATCACTTTCCCTTTCACAACAGCTAAGCTAATAAATTATTACAATTTATATGTAATGTCCACAGTTTTTGTACAGACATCGTCAATCAGAAAACACGTTTCACCATTCGTAAACAATCCTGTAGAATCTTTTGAAAGAAATAGTTTTATTGCGAGAAAAGAATTAAAAAGAAAAAAAGTGTCTAAATGAAAGCCTTTGGAAGACAATAAATAAACGTACTCCAGGAAAGGCAATAAAATAGAAGTTCCAAAATACATAGAGATAAAAATCGTAGGAATGCGATCAAAGGCAAATATTTGTACTTGTAGAAGGCCCCCTTAAAAGAAGCTGATAGCCTTGAGGTAGGAACAAATAAAGTTATAGCGTACTTGGTATGGACGTAGGGTGATTTTATAAGCGTTGCTTAGACGTGACACAAAGCTGAAAGTATTAGTGTGGATCAAACTCACTACTCAATCGCGAAACAAGCATTAAACCCCGTCGAGGTGACCAAACGATTTTCTAAGCGTTGCTTAGATGTGGTACAAGTCCGAATATATGGGACATCCAATGAGGATCGAACTCACTACTAAGTCGTAATTGTTCTGACGAGACTAGCTTGCTAATAATTCCACCACATCGAGGTACACAAATGATTTTCTAAGCTTTGTTTAGATGTGGCACAAGGCCGAACAAGTATGAGACACTCAGTGAGGATCGAATTCACTACTGAGTCGCAAATGATCCAGCGAGACAAATGTGTTAACCATTGCACCATGTCACGTTGCCTATATCAACCTTTGTAGTAATGAATAAAAAGAATCATTTCTAATCGTAAACTAGATGTGGCACTAGGTCGTAAGTATGGAATCCCCAGTTAAGATAGTTAGTATACGTAGTGAGTTCGATCCTCACTGGGGAATCCAGACTTATGGCCTTGTGTTACGTCAAATGTATATTTAGCAGATCAATATTCTGGATTTTTCTAAAGTCTGGACACATATTAGCTATACTTTTCATACGGCAAGATGGAAAGAAGAAACATCGACTAAAAGAAGGGTACTCAGTGAATTGAATGCATGAAGAGAAAACGTCCTGAAATTAACGTCAATGTGAAATTATTGCATTGAGATCATGTGGATCTTGCAAAGCGTATCAACCTTTGCATTACAAATGATAGAAAATCATTTTGAGGACGTTAATTCAATAAAGTGTTGAAAATTTCATTTCTTGAAAATATGCATTTTTGCCTTTGTCCAGTGTTTAGGGACAACGTGTATATATATATATATATATATATATATATATATATATATATATATATATATATATATATATATATATATATATATATATATATATATATATATATAGTTTTAAGGTGTGCTATAACTATGGGATAAGGTGCTCAATATCAGAGATGGAGCGTATGTAAATATAAATATAAAAGTGAGTAGGCGGCCTGATGATTGCGTCTTGCATGAAACAGCCTGTCGCCTCTCAGTGTTGACTTCAGTGTTCATTTATATATATATATATATATATATATATATATATATATATATATATATATATATATATATCATAAATACTTCAATCAGCCAGGTACTATAACAGCATGGTATAATGCGCTGGTTCACCTTGGTTGGCAACCAGTTTAGGAGGAGGATAATTCTGTATGCCAAACCGGTCTGGTGTGAGGTATAGCAACTCCACCCCATTTTTATTTTATTTCTACAGAACCCACGCAGCCTTACCACTTGGCATGGTGAGGCTGCGCCCGTCTATTCCGCAGGCAGTTTACAGGGTTAACTTCCATACAGATACGGCTCTATAGCTTTGGTTGGCAACCGATCTAGGAGAAGGACTAAACTGAATTCGAAACTACGTGGGCATTGGGCTAGCGAAAACAAACGAGAAAAAAATCTTTTTGCGATGGAAACCTTTTGTGACGTATGATGGCCATTAATAAGTATAACTCGAGACTTTAATTTTAAGATAAAACAGTATTTAATTACAACCGCAAATAAATACTTAGCAGGAACAAAGAAGTCAAAGTCAACCAAAAATAACTAACCATTTCAGTGACTACCTTGTTAATAGCGTGGCTCGGCTTAACGTCCGGTAAATCGTAAATCAAAACCAAAATACTCGACGCACAATAATTCACACTAATTCGACTGGATAGTTCCACTCATTAGTCACTCAATAATCACCCAAGTCAGTAGCCTGACACCGCTATTTATACACCTAACGGAAGATATATATTCATAAATCCAGAATGTCACACTCGAACCTCGTTTGTTACCCATTTTCTTCCGATATGACAAAACCCCAGCAGCAACGCCAATAAGTGGAGTCTGTATCGATATACTCCATTGTTGGAGTAAACGAGATAGAAAGAGTGAGTGAAAGAGAGAAGGCGATCAACCACAGGAGAGTGAATTTTGAATCCCAAACTGGTTCGGCGTGGAGCTTGAAAATTTACCCCTTAAAAAACCTACTTTCTACAGAAACCACACTAACAACACTTATCATGGTGAGGTTGCGGATGTTTCGATAAAAACCTACTAGCTACGGAAACCAACTATTGCGCTGAGGTTGTTACACAGAAATATCTACAAGTTTCACACCCATACAGACGGGCTTTCTTGCTCTCATTAACAACCAGTCAAATAGATGGACAATTCTGAATACAAAACCAGTTTGGGGCAAGCAACACCACCTGATGGGGCTAGCAACTTCACCTCGTAAATACCTACTTTCTACAAAAACCATAGCAGCATTTACCATGAATAGGTTGAAGCCCTATACTTCATAGGGAGGAGTCTATAGACTTCAAATACATATAGATGTATGTAGTCTGAAGTGTGTACAGGTATTTTTCTAAGTAAATGACTTAGCTGTCTGTTTAGTCCATGTGTACCTGCTAAAAGATATAAATTATGACGCAGATCGTAAACTTAAAAAGCAAAACAAAACGGACATTAGACGAAATAAACTCTTGCCTTTGACCGAAAGAACCAAATATATACTAATTAAATTGCATCAGTAAACTGCCCAAAGAAAGATCAGCTCAAATTATCGGATGTGTTTTACAAGAGGAAATAACAGATTTGTCTTCAGATGTTTAGTAAGCTATTTCCGTGGAGTAACGAGTCGATACTCGATAGCTGCTCAGATACGGTAGCCTTGTGTCGAATTAAGGTGAGCTTGGTAAATATTGACGTGTTGCAGATAGTCGATCCAGTGGTGGCATCCAACCGCTTAGTAAGAACCGATTATTAACATAATAAAATCTTAGCGAACCAGTTGTGGGATTATCCGAAAGTAATCTTATATATTAATAGCCAATATATTATGACTAAAAATATAATTAAGACCATTGCTGTAAGCTCCTCGGAGGTCGAATGAGCGCTTTCTGTAGTGAACATTATTTATTCTGAGAAAAGAAGTTAAAAATGTGGCAAATCTTGCTAGGTTTACCTATATATATATATAGCTGTGTTTACACACACACACACATATATATATATATACATACAATTGTGGCATCCTACGTGTTCGCATCTATTCACGCAAAACCGATTCTTAATATTAGGTTGGTGCAAAAATAATGACGTAATAATGTCGTTTTTTGACGTATTTTTTAACGTCAAAAAATGACATTATTACGTCATTATTTCTCCACCAACCTAATATTATAAAAGCTTAGCAAACCGATTGTTGGATTATCTAGAAATAATGTTATATATTAACAAACGATGGTCTAGGTAAAATGTTAGGTGTACGACGCTCGTGCGCGTGCGCCTTGTGAAATTTTAAAATGTCGCAAAACTTATAGTCATAAATTTGATAGGTCTTGCATTGGATCTTTGGGACTGCAGCGATTCATTTTGAATGTGGCTAAGAAACCATAACACAGCCGATGACACTAGAGTCAAAAAGCATCATACTTCTAAATAGAAATATGATGAGAACAGAATGTCAATTTTGAAATATCTTAATAAAAAATGTTTTCTATTAAATTATCAAAATGGTTTAATTCTTTCTGATACTATAAAAGGATTTATTTCCATTCTCAGATTGAAAAGAAAATAAGCAGAATAGGTACCTAAGGATTACCGTTTTTTATAGAACAGGTTGCTAGAAATTTGGGATGCCGTTATTGGTTAGATCCGCATAAAACTCAGTATATCTTACGTTATACAAAGCGTAACGGTTTTCGGCTCGGAAAGTCGAATCAGCGGGCCGAGTTCAAATTCTAATCAAGTGTTATTTGATTCACTTCACACTAATGCCCTCGTTAAAGGCATGAATCTCCACATCAGTGGGCCTGAATAAATAAAAATGTAGACTGGCCACTATCGTCATAGGTTGCAGCAGCAAGACTAGGAGAACGATAACTCAGTTCAACTGTCTGCTGTAAACATTTTAAAACATTTGTACAGTATTCATAATTAATTTTATTAAGGTTTGGTTTCAATTTTTTTAATATAGATAGCTTCAAGAATTTATTTATGTTTATTCTTTTCATGAAAAACTATAGAAGTATTTTCAACAAGAATTTTTCTAAATTGCGAATGTGGACAGTTATGATGTTGAGAGATGTAAGATGAATCATTTATATGAATAGACGCGGTAGATAGTTTAAAATATATAAGTTATAACTAATAAATTTAAATAGTTTTAAAAAAATAGATATCTCAATAACTTAGTTAACTCCCTTGACGTTCCTTCCCGTACATGCTTACATTGTACAGTGCATAAGTTTACGGTATTTCACTTCACAGTTAAAAAATTTAATTTTCTGATGAACTCAACAATTTTGTCTTAGCAAAAACAAGATCCTGAAGATGAGATTGTGCTAATGTCGAAAGTACTCGGAAATAAAATGGATATACATAAACATGGTAGTTTTATTTCTTTCTTTAATAAGGAAACTAAGAAACTCAACCGTAATATGAGAGGATCCTATTAAGAATAAGTAGACAAAACATGCGTAAATAATGAGACATGGTGCTATATATATATATATATATATATATATATATATATATATATATATATATATTAAAGAAAAACAGACCACTTTAAGGTACCATTATAATAATTTATTTCACCAGAAATTTTCAAAGTGGAAGTGCTATCTGATAATCCGACGTCCTTTAAAAGGGCTCTGCTGAAATAAATTATTATAATGGTACCTTAAAGTGGTCTGTTTTTCTTTTAAATATTAGCTCTGGATTTACATTGAGCTCTCAGGATTTCATCCTCCTTGGGATTACCCATACGGATTTCCAAGTTTTTCATAACTTATATATATATATATATATATATATATATATATATATGTGTGTGTGTGTGTGTGTGTGCGCGCGCGCGCGATGAATAAATTGTCGCGATTTTATTTTTAATTTCGTTCATGCCTGTTGTTTTTGATTTTGTAAACTGTACAGTAGAGTTACTTCAGTGCCGCCTGTGAGAAAAGGCGCCCTGTGACGCACTTCGCTACGACAGAAATTTGGGAACATGTTGTACAGGTTGATATAGGCGCCGGAAACTCCAATACAAACATTTCAAAGTGCTTGAGTGTCAGCCTGACGAAATATTTTAACTGAAATATTTCATCCTTGAAAATGGCTAAATGTATAACAGTAAGCGCTCGAAAAGCAAGGACATTCGGACAGATTTTTATATAATTTATCATTTGAAAAGAAAAAAAATATTCGATCATATGAGAAATTGTATAAAAAAAAATAAATCAAAGTACCTTGTCTGTCGTATTCAATGAAATGTCTATGAATAAAGAATTGCTACTTAAATAGCCCCCACACATGTATGTATGTATGTGTGTATATAGTGTGCGATGAATATATATATATATATATATATATATATATATATATATATATAGTGTGCGATGAATATATATATATATATATATATAGTGTGCGATGAATATATATATATATATATATATATAGTGTGCGATGAATATATATATATATATATATATATATATAGTGTGTGTGCGATGAATATATATATATATATATATATAGTGTGCGATGAATATATATATATATATATATATAGTGTGCGATGAATATATATATATATATATATATATATATATATATATATATATATAGTGTGCGATGAATAGACACACACATATATATATATATATATATATATATATGGTGTGCGATGAATGAATATATATATAGTGTGTGCGATGAATATATATAAATATATATATGTATGTATGTATGTATGTATTAGGTTGGTGCAAAAATAATGACGTAATAATGTCGTTTTTTGACGTATTTTTAACGTCAAAAAACGACATTATTACGTCATTATTTTTGCACCAACCTAATATATATAAATAAAAAGAAAGAACAGTAAGATATATAATCCGATGTTCTCATAGGTATTTTTATTTTTACAAAATAGTGCTCAATGTAAATTTACAGAGCATTAATATTATAAATTAATTGATTTAAAATATGGTTTTTCCGCTACACAGTTCTAACCATGTTTCAAAAATGGAAGGTCCGAATTTAATTTTGTAATTAAATTAAAGACACCAGTTCCATTTCATCCTCAAGCGAATTTTGGAGTCCAAATTCGCTTGAGGATGAAATGGAACTAATGTCTTTAATTTAATTACAAAATTCCTTTTTTGAAACATGGTTAGAACTCTGTAGCGGAAAAACCTTATAATATATATATATATATATATAGTATGCGATGAATATATATATATATATATATATATATATATATATATATATATATATATACATACAAAGAACAGTAAGATATATAATCCGGTGTTCTTATTGACATTTTTTATTTTTATTTTTAAAAATCGGTGCTCAATGTAAGTTTATAGAGCATAAATATACATACTTATATTTGATAAGAAAAAATAATTTTAAATAATGTAATTCTATTACATTTACTTGTTTTAAATTAGTAATTAAGAGTAAAAAATATTTTAAAGTTGTAGTTAAATAAAAACGTATTCTAACACAAACAAACCTAAAAAAAAAAGAATCTTTAAGTATACAAGTAAGAAAAAAATTGCCGAAAAACTTTTTCCCGTTAATAAAAAAAAAACCCAGACGACATGCATTTAACATACTCTCCCTAAACGTAACCTCTTTTTCGAACGTAACGCATAATTGATAAACAATAGTTAATAACACGCTACCGTCCATATAAACATATGTTCCTTAAATTCTTCCTTTTTGAGTTATTAAGTTTAAAAAATGTACGGTAGATGGCACTGTATTGTCACCTAGACTAGTTTACATTTGTCATTCGTGTACATCTGTGCCTAGTCCCTTTCATATCATGACCAGACAATTGAGCTTCTGTTTTCCATGTTTTCAGATAAGACGTTTAGCCATCTTGACACCATTTTTGTAAGAATCACTGAAAAAAAAAACCCTTTTAGTTATTCAGCTAGAAAGAGAACAGGTTAAAATCGTTGTGTATCAGACCCACTGTCTTCCCAAATGAACAATGGTGAGAGGAAAAATATCATTCAGGCCTTCAGTAATGGTCCCAACATTCATATTCTGACTTCTATCTTCTGGCACTCAAGAACCATCAAGACAACGGTGAATAAGTTTAAAAATAATGGAATAATAGAAAGGAAAATTTGATCAGACGGTCACAACAGGAAGAGGGGTCCTCATTTCTACTATAGAGATCTATTAGAAAAGATCCAACTCAATTCATAAGTCGTTTATTGCGTGGGAGATGAGTTTCAGCTATGACAGTCCAAAGAATAGTGAAAAAGGACTTGAAAATGAAATCGTACGTGAAACGGGTGAAGCACCTTGTTATTCCAGAACAGAAAGTTAGAAGGTTAGAGAGGGCGAAGATCATCTTGAAAAGATTGGAAAATGATCCTGGAATAATATATATATATATATATATATATATATATATATGAACTTTATTTCAATGCTTCCTGAGCTTCTGATCCTGAGCTATGATTAATTAATGATGAACATGTCATTTTTATTTATGATCCTTTTTCTCACGATTCTTCTGTTAAGCTTGGAGAGTAATTATAGATTCTTATTTCTCAAACTAGAGTCCAATAGTGTTTTAAACATCTCGGAGAATTTCGGTAAGATATCTTTAATCATTTCTAAGATACAACGGTTCAAAGCTTCATCTAACAATTGGACAATTCTGCAGTTACACCCGGTATGTGCAAAATGAACTCACTGTTAATCAACTTTACTAGCAACAGATCGAGCAATTGATTCAATATAATCCCTCCGTTGCATGTCGGTAGAAAACTAAAGACATGAAAACACACATAAGTACTTATTCAATGATCGCCTTCTTAGCTGTGGTGGATCGTTGAGCTATAAGTGTTATTAGGCTGGACTTGTTAATCATTAATATGGCATTCGATTCTCACTAGTTATCGTACTTGTGATGCTGGGCGAAAAATAAGCGGTAGGAAGTCGTATGAAGTCAGCTTTTGTGCCCGTATCACGTGTTGGGGCTGAAATTGACGTTGTTTGCTAAAGAATAAATAACTCTCAGTTATCTGAAAGTGCCCTTCAAAAAGAGAGCTAATTCGTTTGAAAATAAATAAATGCTTTTTATATGTGAGAGCATCACTGTTTTGTTGTTGAACTGTAGTGTCTGGCCAGTCAGCTTGTATCCCATTGTTTCTATACAACTACAGGTTTATCAGAGCTAAGATGAAGAAACTTTTCATCACTTTCCCTTTGGCTATGTTCATTCTTTTGATTGTCTTTTTGTATCTCGTGGGAAAAAAACATTCAGAAAATTACAGTCTTTGTGTTTAAGAAATCTCCTTTTGTAATAACAGCTACAATTTTATTATCAATGATAAAACTGAATGTAGTGGTAGCAACATTCGTAGATTTTTAAACAGAAAAATTATACTAATTACATTATTTGAACTGTTGTCCTCATCTTTATTGTCATATTCACGAGGTACTGGCCGTTGTACGCTCCGGCCTTCTTCAGGTAATATAACTAGGAATTTCGAAATGAACCCTTTATTTACTCCACGGCGGTAGATTGTTCTAGTTCTATGTGCCATGCCTTTTCTGGATATCTCAGTTCCAGTGATTTCCCTTCAGTAACTCAACTCTCCAAGTTTTTGTTCTGCCGTTGGCAGGTATTGAACTCACAACGCTTTGGGCCAAATCACTGGATTACTTCAACCAACGCTTTTTATCCACTGGGTAACTTGGTGTTCGAAATTCCAACGTATATCACCTGAAGAAGGCTGGAGCTTACAACGACCGAAACGTCGTGAATATAACAATAAAGATGAGGACAACAGTCAGAACAATGTAGTGTAGTTACAATACCTCATCTAAAAAATAGAGAGACTTTGAAGAAAATTATAGATTAAGAAATCCCAATGAAATAATGAGAAGTTACATTTTTTTTAACTGCCCATGTCCTTTCGGTACGTAGGTGATCATAAGTCTCCATGATTTCCTTTTCTGTGAATTGCCATGTAGTCGTGGAAATATTATGGAGTGACTTCCAGATGCTTTGTCTACGGTTTGAAATTCTGAGATTTCCTTCTCTTGTATGTAGACAGTCCAGTTACTCTGCTATTTAACCCATAGCTGGGAAGGGGGTACAAATGGATTCAAGCCTCTCAAAAGGCTATTACTGTGAAACTGGAGAGACTAGACCGGAATTTGTACTCCCCTCGCCGTTTCCAATTACCTCGCCGATATACAGCTGATCTCTCCTCTGACCATTCTCTAACAGCTCAATGGGAGAAAAAAAAACTAGCTGGTAACGTTTCATTATCACAGAACAGACCGTGAATTTTCTCCAAACATGATGAACGTTTGTACTCTTAATTTGGTCCAAATTGAGAGTACAAGGCAAGGTTCAAGGGTTCAAGGCAAGACATCACATTGAGAGTAAAAAGCAAGGATCAAGATTTCAAGGCAAGGAACCTTATTGAGAGTACAAGGCAAGGTTCAAGGGTTCAAGGCAAGACATCACATTGAGAGTTAAAAGGAAGGATCAAGATTTCAAGGCAAGGAACCTTATTGAGAGTAGAAGGCAAGGTACAAGGGTTCAAGACAAGACATCACATTGAGAGTTAAAAGGAAGGATCAAGATTTCAAGGCAAGGAACCTTATTGAGAGTAGAAGACAAGGTTCAAGGGTTCAAGACAAGACATCACATTGAGAGTTAAAAGGAAGGATCAAGATTTCAAGGCAAGGAACCTTATTGAGAGTAGAAGGCAAGGTTCAAGGGTTCAAGGCAAGACATCACATGGAGAGTAAAATGCAAGGATCAAGGGTTAATGGCAAGGAACCTTATTCAGAGTACAAGGCAAGTTCAAGGGTTCAAGGCAAGAAATAATATTGAGAGTAAAAAGCAATATATATATATATATAGTCGACTCTCCCGTTGAATTCGACGTATGAGGATCAAGCAGATCAGTTCCTTAGAACCGACAGCCCGAAACTAGCACATGAGATTTAATTATAGTGGTTAAGGTTTTGTGCAGAAACAACCACACCTCTTGAAGAGCTGAATGAATGTACCAGGTGTCAAAAGGTCCCCAGATTTTGAATTCAGAGTTGTCCTTCTCCTAGACCAGTTGCTATCCAAGGCTATATAACCGAGTCTGTCCTGCTATTTACCCATAGCTGAAGAGAGAAGAAGAGGATTCATACATTTCCCAAGGGTATTAGCACGTAAGTGAATGTAATAGAATTCGAACTCGTCTCTCCGATTCCTCAAGCCGCTATCGATTACTCCACCGTACCTATATATATATATATATATATATATATATATATATATATATATATATATATATATATATATATATATAGTCTTCCACAGACAGACTATCACAGATCTTCAGTGTGGCTAGACATCCGATTACTTCAAGCCGGGATCGAAACACGACCAATTTGGTAGGGAGGGAAATTTTAACCTTTTCTATGCGAAATACAATATAGAACTCATTTCAATTCGGTTGATATATATATATATATATATATATATATGTGTGTGTTTAATTCCTTTCTCGGACATTCAGGCCGGTGAATGTTGCTAATACTGTTTATTATAAACAGAGCATTTCTTTAAATATTTGTGTCTATAAAAATAACGTATAATCAATATATATATATATATATATATATATATATATATATATATATAGTGTGTACTCTCGCGTCGTATTCGACGTATGAGGGTCAAGCAGCTCAGTTTCTAGGAAACGACAGCCCAGTCAGCATCCCATTTGATTTGATTATAGTGATGAATGCTTTGTGCAGAACCAACCACACATTTTGAAGGGCCGAATACGGAGACCTGGTCCACTACGTAGCATATGGTCCCCAAACGACCCCCACATGTTTTGAATTTAGAGTTGTCCTTCTCCTAGACCATCAAATGATATAGAACCCCGTCAATCCTGCTATTTACCCATAGCTGGAGGGAGAATAAGGCGATTTATTCTATTCTCACGGGTATTAGCACGTAAGGGAATGTAATGGATTTGAACTCGGCTCTCCGATTCCCTCAATTCCAGCCGCTATCCACTACTCCACCGAACCTCCTATACATATATATATTCTGTGTATTTTAGGCTGCAAATGTTCTTTTAGGCAAATATTATTAAAGACAACAGATATTTTGTGTTGATTAATTTTATTAGCTGACTTTTACAAATTAAGAGTAATCCTTCTAAGATAAAACGGAATTTATGTCAGAAATTAGAAGGATTATTCACTATTTGGAAAAGACAATCAATAGAATTAATCGACTCAAAATGTCAGCTGTCTTTAATAATAATAATAATGATAATATATATATATATATATATATATATATATATATATATATATATATATATATGTGTGTGTGTGTGTTAAATATAACATGAGAATCAAAAGTTGTAAGAACAAAGGTTGCGTACGTAAAATGTTCATGTTATTTTTGCATAATATCTATCTATCTATCTATCTATCTATCTATCTATCTATTTCAATAAGCTCTTAGCTATCTATCAAACACAAACTCTCTTTCTTTCTTTCTTTCTTTCTCTCTCTCTCTCTCTCTCTCTCTCTATATATATATATATATATATATATATATATATATATATATATGTGTGTGTGTGTGTGTGTGTGTATTTTTAAACAGGATATATCATTGTGAAGAACTGGGTATTATCAGTGAGGTAAGTGAGATTAATTTGACTAAATTTTGGAATTTTTAGATTGCTGAAATTGGAATTGGAATTAATAAATAAATCATAGACAGATAAATAAAATGTTTCCGAACAAATGTTGTTTACCACACTGATAACATCCAATTCTTCACAATGACTATGATAGTAGAAAGTATTTGAATAAAGCAGAAAAAAATGACCATTAGACAATTTATGCATAACTTCAATCCCGATGTACAACATCTTATGCAGAAAAAAGAAAGATAAAATAAACGTTGAATAGACTCGTATTGTCGGTGGAATTTAATAAAACTTGTTTGAGTCAGTCCTTCCTGCCTATATACAGCTTATTTAAATACATACATACATATATATATATATATATATATATATATATATATATAGAGAGAGAGAGAGAGAGAAAGAGAAAGAGAGACAGACAGACAGAGATATGAATAGACTGATATAGGTAGATATGAATAGACTAAGATAGATAGATAGACATACGTACGTACGATTCTTTCACTCCTGAAGCAATAATCCGTTATTTTGTATAAAAATAAGAGAAAAATACTTTAAAATGACTAAAACAAACTTTAACCTGTGGTCATCATTAAAAACTAATTATGCGTACGCACACCCATTTATATATATATATATATATATATATATATATATATATATATATATGTGTGTGTGTGTGTGTGTGTGTGCGTATGTATGTGTGTGTGAGTATTGGGAAAATTGTATGACAAAGTGGAAATATTTACTTGTAACGCACTTCGCCCTCTTTTAAATTAATGTTTTGAACGTTTGAATTTTATTCTTCGTTCTTTTGCAGATATATATATATATATATATATATATATATATATATATATATATATATATATATACTAGCAATATAACCCGTCTTCGACCGGGCGTTTCATTACTGGGAATTTTTGCCGTTCAGCTGGAGCAGTTCAAGTTTAAAGTCAGCCCACCCAGAAATTAATATTAGTAATAATAATTGGGTGCAACTGAGGTACATCCCAAATGGGGGGTTACAATTTGAATGGGTGGGTGGCCCCGAAAAGGGTTGTTTTAGCGTTCTCAATCTTGCAAGGAGGGAACCTCTTCCATGGACGTCATAATAATAATATACGATAATTTTTATTTATAATGTAATTTTCTTTTATATTTCTAATAATCTTTTGCGTTAGATTTCATCTCTGAATTGATTGTAGGCTGTTTTTTACAGTCATTAAATTTTGCCTTTGATTTTTGCGCAAAGCGTAAAAAATCAGTTTTTTCGATTTTTCACCTTCACGGTTGTAATTTTTCAATTTGGTCTCAAAAGCAGCACTGAAGAATTATCTATCGAAAAAAAAATCATTGAAATCGGATGAAAACTGGAAACGCATAAACAACTTCTTATGACACACACACATTTTGAGACTTATAGATATAGATAGATGTATATATTTATATTTTCTTATGCAAGTCAATATTGTCATGTTGTTAACATTTTTAGGCTATTTATTTGTGCATATTGTATATATCATGTGAGTTTCAGTTTATAATATCCCACCTTAAAAATAAATATTGATAGTAAATAATTTTTGGGGTGGGTAAGTGTGCAGATTTTATTCAAATCAAGAGCAGAAAATGTTGGAATATCTCTCCTTGAATTACAACCGATGTTTGTTTACATTTTAATTCCCTTCCTCTACATATATATGAGTCCATCAAGAAAAAAAACATTATTTAGCCTGAAGAAGTCCTTTTGAAGGACAAAACGTGTTACATAGATTTTTTTCCCATTTGTCATTCAATCATCTATCATTGATTTGATATATAGAATTTATATATATATGCATATAATTTCTAAAGAATTAATAGATTTATTTTAAATCTGGCACTTTTATTACTTCAAACGATAATATAACGGACACCTCTGATTTGAAATAGATGTTCCTTTTTATTTATTATAAATAAAATTGGGGCGTCTATTTCAAATAAGTGCCGCTATAACAATATCCAAAGTAATAAAAATATATGTATATATTTATGCATGTGTGAGTCTGTGTGTTCGTATAAGTGTGTACGTGTGTGTGAGAGAGAGATTGTATCAGCTGTGAAATTCCATGCACTTAAACATTTATAGATCGGCCGTTAAAAACAAAACAAAGGCATGTGGTTGCATGTAAAATTTTGGTTTATGTGCGAATAAGAAGAATAATAAAAGAGAGACCAATTATCTCTGGACATTGCATACGCGTGAATTTGAATTCATATATTGACCAGCAATGAAAAATAATTAACAGGTGTGTCAATCAGGTGGACTAATGCCGATAGATTTGTGTCATGACGTAGGAAGGTGAAAAATTGCCTAAGGAAATGAAATCTTGGACACGTAAGCGCACTTTTATGAACACGCAGACACGCACATACATAAACCTATATTAGTAAACTCTTATATATATCAAAAGACACACACACTCGCACACATATATATATATCTGTATGTCAGTAGGTCTATTTTGATATATAATCTTATCTATATATATATATATATATATATCAAAAGGCATACACACACGTATATATATGTATGTGTGTATGTCTCTCTCTTTCTCTATACATATATATATATATATGTGTGTGTATACTTGTGCGCTAGTGTTGATGTATACATATACATGGGAAGTGCATTTTCATCTTCCATTTAAATGCAAGCGCGTTCATTCATTTGCCACTCACGCGATGATTTACAAAATACAAAGGGCTTGATGACTGTGACGTCAATGTGACGTCATTGTTAAGCCTGTCTTATTTTTTTTTTAGATGTAGGTAAGGAACGAACCTGGATTTGACCTCAGGTAACCGAACTTTCCCACGACCGAGAACCCGCTAATACTATTAATACTATTGTGAAAGCGGTGTTTTATATCCGTTGCTATTTCTGGTAACAAAACCAAGTGAATGTACCTCTTGTTTGTTAAACGGCTTGAATAAGACGTATTTACTCTTTTTGAAAGGAAATGTGAATATTGATCCGGATTTGCTTTTATAGGTGTGAAGTATAGAATCAACGATTACAAATTCGTCCCTAATGTGTTGCGTTCACTATCCCGGGGTTGCTTTTCGGGAAGGCATGACTCCATTTTTCTCTCCATTAGCTATGGGTTAAATAGCAGGATAGACTGTGATTTTAGCCTTGGATGAGAGCTAGGGCAAATAGGAATTCAAAAACCGTGGAAAAAGCAATGGGAAACCACTTCACTATCAATCCCAAGAAGCCATCACAATTCACAGAGAAAAGGGAAAACGGAATGATCGTCTACGTCCATAACGGACATGGCATTTTAAAAATCAAATAACAGAGAAGATTGTGCTCTTAAATGGCTGCCAGTAATTTAGAAGAAATCTGAATTCAAAAGCTGTCTAATCAATGGAGAACACATCACTATCTTTCACAAGAATTCATTGCAATTCACAGATAATGAATAAAAGGAAGTTGTGGAGAGCCATTTTCTCTTTGAATTAAAAAACATAACTAAGACAATGGGAAACCACTCCAATGCTTTTTCAAAGAAGTCATTGCAATTCAAACATAATAAAGAAAGGGAAGCTGTGGAGAGTCATAAACACTTTAAATTAAGAAAAAATGGAGACGGCAATGGAAAACCACTCCACTATCCTTCTTAAGATGTCATAGTAATTCATGCATAATAAAAAAAAACGGAATCTGTGGAGGACCATGAACACTTTGAATTAAAAAATGTAGAAAAGCAATGGGAAATCACGACACTATCTTTCTCAAGAAGTCATGGCAATTCACAGACAATAAATGAAAATGAATGATTGACTACATCCTAAAAGGACGTGACATTAAAAAAATAAAAAAACAGGGTAGATTGAGTTCTTTATCCATAGGTGGCGGCTAATCTAGGTGAAGGACAAATCTGAACTTAAACAAACTGAGGAGAAGCCACTACCTTTTCCAAGAAGTCATGACATTTCACAGATAATAAAGAAAAGGAAAACATGATTTCCTATGTTCTGAAGAGATATGGCATCTATAGAAATAATCCAATAGAATAACCGATGGGGATCTATAGCCTTGGATAGAAGCCTGTTTAAAAAAACAAAACAAAAAAAAACACTTTGAATTCAAAATCAGGGTGAAAATAATTGGAAAAAATTAACTACTTCCAATTATAATATGAACGCGCAATTTTTTTTAAATTTTATTTATCCGGGTAAAGAAATTGTTACGCGCATTGATTTAGCTTTCATGTATTAACATACTAGCAGCATGGCCCGGCGTTGCCCGTGCTTGATTCAAAAATCGTACGACTCATACAGCAATCGCTATCACTTGTCTTAAAATATTTTTGCCCTCCCTTGCCTTTAAAGGAGTGCCCTTTGCCGTGCTGATGTTGCTACATGCCTTACTTCTTACCTATCTCACAGTGCGATTTTTTTCTAAGCTCTATACTAAACATTAAATCTGTTACGAAAAAAGAACTAAACAAAATGAATACAAAACGATCAGCTTTAAAAAAGGACTCGTAACTGGAAAAACTGAATGAAAAAAGAATATTAACAACAAATACTTTTTCACTCCAACACAGTTCTGTGGAATCAGAATCAACGTTGATTTTAAGCAAGCGAATGAGCCAATTGGAGTAAAGTGCCATGCAGATTTAAATTTTTCCCACTTGTGACGAATGCAGCTATCGATTTTTTTGCATGCTAGCATGCTAGTTAACATTCAGGTCAGTCAGCTGTTGGCTCTCACACTGGCCAATAGAATCTTCCTGCCTATTCGTGGCAGCCAGCTATAGGCTCTCACTCTAGCCAGTAGAAAATGGCCGCAAACTACATGAAAACTGCCGCAGAAGCATGAAAAAATCGATTATTTCCACTATCGATGGGAGTTGGGGAATGAAATGTCGGTCTTGGCCTTCCCATTAGCTTGGAGCATGTGCATGTAAATTTTGGTGCAAATCCGTCGAAAATTGCGGCCGTGCGTTCGTTACACACACACACACACACACACACACACACACACACACACACACCTCCTGCCTTTTATAGATAAAGATATATACTGACAGGTATTACTGAGGAATTATCATTATTATACACTGATCTATTTGAACCTTTCTGCACCGTGATTGTTACTGTTAGAACGTTTCGCCTATCAGCATACATAATACAAATCGAGCAATTAATGTTTCACTCTAAAATGTCCTATCAACAACTGCGGGTGATATTGATCACTTTGCGGATCGATTGTATACACAGACAAATTTGCTATCTTGAGTTTTATTATTCCGTCACACGTTTGAAATTAGTGAGCCTCACTTTAATCCATTCATATCGACTCTCCCATTCTTCCATCGATGGGCATGAAAAGATTATAGGTGGAAATTTATTATTAATACCTGGTTTTAATTTGAATTTCCAAGGTTAATGCCAGATTTTAGATTGATTGAGTAGTTTAACAGTATATCAGCTCCTTACGGATCATTTAATGCCGAAATTTAATTTTTTTTGCGAGCTTTGAAGCAATAAAAAAATGATATATGTTATTCTGCTTTCACAGTTGAATACATGGTAGATGATACTCAGCTTTTGTACATATGCATATTTGTGTAAACATAATTACAAGAGGCGGTGATATGTGTCTTTTTTGTTGTAGATTTGCTGAAGTTATATTTTGGACTACAGTCTGATTTCTGTAGGAAATTGTAGGATATTATATGGATTAATCTCGTGAAAGAGTTATTTCATGTTAGTTGGTCGGTTAGTTGATTTCGTTTAGCGGCATATCACCCTCTATGGGTTATTTAATGCCGAAATCTAAATATTTTGAACACAATCTTATGGTCTGTCTATATTTCTGAGATGATGTATTGCATCTATTTACACTATTTACATCGTTCGGTCTGTTGTCTTCATCTTTATTGCCATATTCCTGACGTTTCGGTCATTGTACGCTCCGGCCTTCTTCAGGTGATATACGTTGGAATTTCGTATATCTCCTCAAGAAGGCCGGAGAATACAACAGCCAAAAGGTCAGGAATATAGCAATAAAGATGAAGACAATATACCGAACAATAGGGTAAACAATTTTATGGTTTCAACTAAATATATTTTGAACGTAACTGTATGCCTTCAAGTACAGATAAACTACATCCGCGTCCTGGGTAAGACGATAAATTACGTCCAACAGCAAGGCCTCTGATCAGGAAGTTTTGAGGAGCATGGAACCACCTCTTAATTGCTGGTGTTTCAGGTCCACCCTGACCCGGGGTGGTAGCACCTATTAGGGTACCAGCTATGGGCCAACAGTTAACCCCAAAACTGGGGTCAAAACAGTATCAAAGTGTAAAAATAGGTTTTAATACCAGAAATACTTTGTAAAAAATTATTACTAGCAATACATTTTTGAATAAAAATTATTACCAGCAATACACTTTTGAAAAAAAAATTATTACCAGCAATATATTTTTGAATAAAAATTATTACCAGCAATACACTTTTGAAAAAAAAATTATTACCAGCAATATATTTTTGAATAAAAATTATTACCAGCAATACACTTTTGAAAAAAAAAATTATTACCAGCAATACATTTTTGAATAAAAATTATTACCAGCAATACACTTTTGAAAAAAAAATTATTACCAGCAATATATTTTTGAATAAAAATTATTACCAGCAATACACTTTTGAAAAAAAAAATTATTACCAGCAATACATTTTTGAATAAAAATTATTACCAGCAATACACTTTTGAAAAAAAAATTATTACCAGCAATATATTTTTGAATAAAAATTATTACCAGCAATACACTTTTGAAAAAAAAAATTATTACCAGCAATACATTTTTGAATAAAAATTATTACCAGCAATACACTTTTGAAAAAAAAATTATTACCAGCAATATATTTTTGAATAAAAATTATTACCAGCAATACACTTTTGAAAAAAAAAATTATTACCAGCAATACATTTTTGAATAAAAATTATTACCAGCAATACACTTTTGAAAAAAAAATTATTACCAGCAATACATTTTTGAATAATATTTTTTTTTTTTAATATTACCAACAATATAAATCTTTTTGGCATTAAATAACCCGTTGAGGTTGATATATTGTAAAACAAAACAAAACAAACTACAGATAAAATTTATTGTTGGTTATTTTGTTTTATTTACAAAAGTCTATTGCTCGTATTTTTACTATAAAAGTGTATCTTTATACTTTCATAGTGTTTTGATTTGCTTGGTTCACTATTTGTCTCTAGCTGGAACCTTAATAGGTAATGCCACCTCCGTTCAGGTTGGACCTGGAAACAACAGAAAATAAGAAGTGATTCCACGCTCCTCAAAATTCCCTATCTCCTTATCAGAGACCTTGCTCTCGGATGTGGTTTATTGTCTTACCGAAGACTACCGGATTTTTGCTATAACCATTAAGGAGTTAATTATTACTTAGGAAGGTCGGTAGATTCTACAGTCTTAATATATATAAACTAATTCCACCTTATCCCTCCCTCCAAATAAAAGGAATAATTTAGTGCTCTTTGAAAATATATGGGCTATATTTTCTGCATAATAATCTAGAATTTGTGTCCATGAAATTACCGTATTTGACGACATCTAAGGCGCACGGATGTATAAGACGCACCCCAATTTCGGCAGAGCAAATCAAGAAAAAATTAGTAATTAGTAAAATTAGTAAACCTACATATGGCATATAAGATGCAGTGGAATTTTAAAAGTTATTTTTGTAAAAAGAAAAGTGCGCCTTATATGCCGTCAAATACAGTAACTATTAGGTAGGTGCAAAAATAATGACGTAATAATGTCGTTTTTTGACGTATTTTTAACGTCAAAAAACGACATTGTTACGTCATTGTTTTTGCACCAACCTAATATATTGTTGAACGGAGGAAAGAATTCTGGCTTTTAAATAAGTAAAAATATCAAAAGAAAGTTAACACAAAGTCTACCGTCAAAAATGATGTCCATATTTAAACAATTTTGCAGCTGCACTGGTTATAATTTCTGTGGGATTAATCTACTATTGTTATCAATACAATTAACTCTATTGTCGTATGTTATAAAGAAATATACCTTTTAAATAATTCAATGTAAAAACATTTACACAGAAAGCTAAGCCGACTTCTATTAGGTTGGTGCAAAAATAATGACGTAATAATGCCGTTTTTTGACGTTAAAAAATACGTCAAAAGACGACATTATTACGTCATTATTTTTGCACCAACCTAATACCATCAAAAATAAAAGCCCATTTATTTTTATACAGTGTAACCCGGATATAAGAGAGTTGTCGGGACCGGAGAAGAAGTCTCTTATATCCGGGTTTCTCTTATATCTGGGTTTGGTCTACTCTGTTTAGGTAAGTATGGCTCTAATTTGGGACCAGAGAAAATCTATCTTATATCCGGGTTTCTCTTATATCCGGGTCTCTTATATCCGGGTTACAGATATTTGCATAAGACTCATATTGATTTTTATTGAATTATAAAATTATAATAATGTTTATAATAATTTGTTTAATATCTAGTTTAGTTTACAGTAAGCCCCCACCTATTCACGTTTCAGCATTCACGGTTTCACACATTCGCGGATTTTTCTTTAGAACATATGCACTTGCTTTCGCGGAAACCCCGAATATTCGCGTTTTTCTGAAGAACATATGTACAAATTATTCACTGAGAACTCCATCGATACGCGTATTTTTTCGATAGAACATATTTGAAATATTCTTGTATTATTTTCCTGTTATTTAAATGACTTAAAACACATAACAGTCCATTTTTATGGTAAAAATTGTCAGAATTGTACATCTTCATTGGATAAAAACAAACGCAAAAACATGAGTAGTGTTTCATCTTTGTTTTTTGTTAGGGGCTGGGGTTCTTAAAAGGGGTTTATGCTAAGTCTGGGGGCATCTTCACAGTTCTGATTTTAGAAAATGCTTTAAACTTTATATTTTATGTCTTGTTACAAATATTTTATACAGTATTTTCAATGGTTGTATCGATTATGCGTAATTAAAAACGTATATTGAACGTATGAAAGAAAATTTACGCTAATTTATAGTCACTAATACTATTTTTTTAAATGTTCTAAAAAGGGTCTGAAATGTTTCTAAAGTGTTTAGGATGAAATTTTAAGACATATGGGGTTTTAACAATGAAAATAGGTACTTATAAGCACTTTTAGGGGGTGGGGTACAAGTATTTGCTGATTCTAACTATTCACGGCCGGTTCTGGTCCCTAACTCCTGCGAAAACGTGGGACTCATTGTACACACTAATTCAGTATTTTTTTCTATTAATAGCGTCGCCGATAGGATGTTGCTTGGATTAACCAGAATTTGCAGAGAATTGAATCCGGTGTTTTGCAGCCCAGGCGAGAAGTAAAAAATTAAAAGACAACCAAGCAAGGAGGGATGAAAATGAAATAAATAATCTCTTTCTAGCTTCGGGATGTTGTGAAGTTATAATGGCAATTTATGTAATGGCAGACCGTAAATAATTGAAGAATTTGACTTTTGTCGAAATTTCAGAAATTATAAAAAGGAGTTTACAACTTATAATGAAACTTGTCATAGCAGAAAGAAACAAATTTCTGTCCATTAAGCAGAAGCAAGAGGAATCAATTATGCAATATCTTGACAAATTAAGGGATACTAGCAGATTCTGTGAAACTTGCAACTGAAGATTTCCCTATACTCTTCTCGTTCTCTAATTCAGAAAGGCGTGAACTCTTCCAGTTTCCAAAACTGAAAGAGTTCACGAAGGTCAATGTTATGTAAGAATAACTGTAAGTTTGAAAGAAACGTGGAGAGGATTGGATTTCATTTTGTTAAGATTAACCTCATTTATTTGCAGCTGCAAATTAACTTCATTGAACTTTGTGAATAAATCTGACAAGTAAGCAATGTCATAATTGATGTTTCTTAGATCGTTACAGAGAACAGAATTACAGTTTGGGAAGAATTCAACAACTGTGTTAAGATGGGATCAGAAACATCCAAAACAGTTTCCTTTTGATAGCTATATGGTTTCTGTATACAATAACAAACGTTCGTAATCTTCAACATTATCAGTACAGAGCTTGTGGATATTAACATCATTGTGGGTTTTGTGTATATTTTTCCTAGTTACCTATGTCACCGATAAGACGTTTTGTCGAGACTTGGATTCAGTGTTTTGCAAGGGCTTGGGCTAAAAAACTGAAAGGCAACCAGACAAGAGAAGGAGAAAGTGAAATAACTGACCTCTTTCTGGCTTCGACAGGTTGTTAAGCTATAATGATAATTTATGTTATGGCATACTCCAAACAATTGGAGAATTTGACTTTTTTCGACATTTCAGAAATCATTAAAAGAAGTTTGAAACTTAAAATGAAACTTGTCATAACGGAAAGAACCACATTTCTGTCCATTAAACAGAAACAAGATGAATTAATTATGCAATATCTTGACAGATTAAGGGACGCCAGCGGATTCTGCGAATTTGTGTAACTTGCAACTCAAGATTTCACTATTGACGATGAATTGATTCAATTAATTGGTTGAAGGTATGGCTGATATATTTCATAAATAAATGATGTTCCAAAAACTCGGACCGATTTTAAATGTGAATTAATTTTAAACGTCTCATGATTTGTTTCTTTTTCTTTCAGATTAAACAACATAAGTTTTTGGCAGTTTCAACCATCGAAAGATTAACAATCAAACAACGTGTTAAAGTTATCGAAGCCCATTACGAAAATGAACGTTCAAACAGAAATGCATTTCGCGCACTTTTGGGGTCACCATAATCGACCAACCGAGAATGCAATTGGAAACGATGTAACGTTGATGTGGAGAGGTTCAATTCCTGCGCGCGATGACGAATAGAGGGGTCTGGATTTTCGGCCACATTCTTGTGCACTGCAGCAATGTTTTCAGCTGAACGGCGTAAACGAACACGCAATGGTGTTTCCACATCTGCCACCGACCCAGTGTGTTTGAATTTACGAACAATTTTTCCAATTGCACTCTTGAAACTTGAAATTACCAAAGACTTAAGTTGTTATATCTGAAAGAAAATCATTAGACGCTTAAACTTAATTCACATTTAAAATCGGTCCAAGTTATTCGAACACCCTTTATAAGATATTGGAACACTTACAATTAAATAATTTGTCTCTAACTGCTTGTGTGAAAGTTATGCAACACTATTATTACTAAAGTTTTCGTTTTTGTATTATTTAATATCTCGTTTCCGTTTTATTGGTAATATTCTTTTTCTTTCTGTCTACACAATGAAAGTCACTTTTAATTTGATTCTGTTATCATTAATAAGAATTCTTTTTAATCCGCATCATATTACATAAAGGCTTTCAACCCTATTTCATTACCAATTCTGTGTTAAGATACAAAGTAAATTAAAAGTCTTGTGCCAATGATGTAACTTTAAGAAGATATTCAGTTAAATAAACAATTGTTACTGCTAAAAGTCAATCAGCTATGTTTGTATATTTTAAGTTTTTAACATAGTTTCCTTCAACCATCAAAGTGACAAAAATATTGAAGTAATTTTGTCAATGAATTAATTACATTTTCTTCATGATTAATCCACGATTTTATTTATACAATTAATTCTATTGTCTCATGCACGAAAATATTTTCTTTTTAAATTATTAAAAGTAAAAAATATCCAAATATACCTAAGAAAGAAAAAGCTATATGTTAACCGATTATCCTTTACGAATTACTGATGTTGATGTTCTACCTTTTTGTATAAACTTTACATATTTAAGCGCAGTACTAGATTGGCAGCTAGGTCTCATCACGGTAAAGTTGAAATTACTAGATATACTAACAGTTTCTTCTCTTGTGAAACTCTTAGAAATTTAAATGCTATATCAATCCTCATCATCTCTTTCCTAAGACACAAAAAGAGAAAGCGAACAAACCCCAGAACAACAGTTACTTGATTTTATTTTTTGGTTTACTCCTACCATCAAAGTCAGAGCAATACTTAAGTTATTTTGCAATTTCATTGTTTGTATTTTCTCCACGTGTAGGATCTGTATCGATAAAATTAACTCTATTGTTTTTAAAACATGAAGAGTAAAAATATCCAAAGAAAATTGACGCAAAGTAAATAAAACATTTATGCTTTATCAACCTGTTCTCTTTTATTTACTGAGGTATTCTGTTCTGCTAGAACTTGAAGCATGTTTACTAACTGGCTTCAAACCTTACCTGCTGTTACTATGACTGGAATATCATATTACTTTACTAATAGCGGAGATTAGGCTATATAACCAATAAATATATAAAGGCACATTCTGAGAGATCCCAGTGCGTGACAACCTTTGGAAAGTACCTGAAAACCATATCACGAGTTGATCCAAGGCTTGTGAATGAAATTGGGGAAACCGAACTATTTAAGAGTCGCCGATGGTTGTGCAAGTCGCAAATCAGCATGGCCGAGGGTCTGAGTGTGCTGGCTTAGTTCAGGTTGATAACTCCAGACAATGTCCTCTTTCGCAGAAATTGTAAATAAGGTTTCATCAGCATAATTGCTCTGTGGGTGTTGAACAAACACAAATGTACCTGAGTATGCATCTGCAACGAGGGCTCACTAGCCGCCCTAGTAGGCAATTATTCTCGGATAAGAGTGGCCAGCCATAAGTAAAAGATTATATATATATATATATATATATATATATAATTATTTATTTATTTAAAAATGATTCCAACACGCTACATAAGAGTTCTCATATTTGGAAATAAGAGCCAAAAACTTCAATATAATTATTTGAATTAAATTGAATTAAAGTAAGCTCTGTTCCTACTTCAAGCGAAATTTTTTTGGGAATAACTTATTTCTGAAATTTACGTGTTTTAATAGCATATTCATTATTGAAATCAAAATTTCCATGGTAACGGCTAGAGCGATTGTTTAAATAAAAAGAGGTGTAGGGTGTTAATAATTTGTATCAGTATAGAGTTACATTCATAGATGTCAAGTCAGGGTAAGGTTGTGGGTGTCTAAATTTAAAACGGAAGATGATTTCGCCTAGTCCGGTTTACGTGTCTATGGAGATTCATTTTTTTTTTATTCTGAAAGGGTTTTGTGGATATAAAAAAACATGTTTTTTGACGACTTCATAAAGGGTTATCTTTTTTTTGTAGGGTATTTAAACTATTTATTAGGACTATGGATTTTAAAAATTATTTTATTGTTTGTTTGTTTTTATGCTAATTATTCAATGCAAAAATTTGATGATGTCGGAAAAAACCGATAACTCATGTCTATTGTTTAATAGATTTTTATTATTTAGAAACTTAATAATGTGTAGTTTTTCATGTAGGCATAAAGGGCATGGGTCATCCCAAGTTTTACAAGTTCTAGTTTTGTTTATAATTTTCCATTTTACTCTTGGTGTTTTATTCATTTCCTTCAAATGCCAAAAATATTTAGATAGAGATGCCTGATTTTTTTATTTATATTATTGAAAGAGCACTTATGCTGCCTCCATCTGGCTTTAAATTCATTCTTCGTAGACCCAGTGTATATCATATTAGTATTAGGACTCTCAGTGGATGAGATAGTACATTGGTATACCAAAGATTTGACGCAACATTTATTTTCCAATGGGCAGTCTTCTGGGTTTCTACAATCGCATAATTTAAAGCCAGATGGATATGCTATTAAAAGACGTAAATTTCAGAAATAAATTATTCCCAAAAAATTTCGCTTGAAGATGGAGCTTACTTTAATTCAATTTAATTCAAATAAATTATTAAAGTTTTCGGCTCTTGTTTTGAAACATGAGAACTCTTATGTAGCGTGTTGGAATCATATTTTTAAATAAATAATTATATTTATGCTCTACTTTTGTATCGAGCCCTATTTTTTTAAAAAATAATAACAAAAATACTAAAGAACTTTGGATTATTTACCTTACGAGTTCTTTCCTATTTTCTATATATTTTCACACACACACACACACACACACACACACACACACACACACATATATATATATATATATATATATATATATAAACAATATATTAGAAAAAACAAGACCCTAATGATGACATAGTGTTAATGTCAAAAGTACTTGTAATAAAATGAATATGCATCAACATGGTAATTATTTTCTTCCTTTTTTCTTTAATAAGGATGCTAAGAAATCTGTCCGTAATTACGAGAAGATCCTATTAAATATAAATAGAAAATTTGTCTAGATTATTTAATCACACACACACACACAACACACACACACACACACATACACACACATATATATATATATATATATATATATATATATATATATATATATACTTTAAAATTTTGGAGACCAGTTGAATCCGCTACTTGGGAATATTTTATCAAGTGACCTCCCAACGTTTTATCTGAAAGCAAAAATAATGATGTCTATATTACTTAAAAAAAAAAAACAAAAAAAAAAACGCATGACGTTGGGTGTGATAGAATGGGAGGTGAATAATAATAATAATAATAATAATAATAATAATAATAATAATAATAATAATAATAATAAGTTATTTCAAAATTCGCTTGAAGATGGAACAGAACTAATGCTTGAATTTGCTTGAAGATGAAACAGAACTAATGCTTTTAATTTAATTATATAATTAAATTTGAAGTTTCTAGCTTCAGATTTTGAAACATGCTTATTGCTGTGTAGCGAAGAAACCATATTTTAAATCAGTTAATTTATATATATATATATATATATATATATATATATATATATATATATATATATATATATATATATATATATATATATATATATAATTTAAGACAGATAGATAAAAAAAATAGATAGACTTTACCGTACAAATTTAAACTTAAGTAAAAAAAAAAAATTAAAAAAAAAAATTGAATTTCATTCTCTGGAATACATTTCTTACCGTTTTTGTTATATTTCTGGATAGGGAGGAGGGCATTTTATAAATACTGTACGCCACTTAAAGAATCGAATTTCGAGTTCGAGTAGCTTTAACGACGTTATAATTACTGAGAATTTTCGTTTCCACTTAACTTTAAACTCGTTGACAATTCATATGGTATAAAGGGGCGAACGGGGTCAAATTTACTGAATCGGCCCCCGTTGTTAAAAAGGGTGTCAAATCTCCACAGTAAAACAAAGAGCCTGAGCTGTCTAATTTTGAACATGGAAGAAATATTGAAGTTCGGAATCTGGGACTATCTTTTCGTGCAAAGTTCCTAAAGAGACATGGGCACCGTGTGTTGCGCGACAAACATCTAAACGGTATTCCACTTTTTGCCACACACGAATCAATTCATCTGTGGATATTTGACTTCACAGCTTCAAGAAATTCTATATCTCAAATCTTCAAGAATGGCAGGTGTAGGGTGGGGAACAAACTTTCTTTCTTTAGTATACTCCCACAGATAAATATCCCATAGGGTAAGACATGTTGACCTGGGAGGCCACAGATTATGAACAAGATCTTCTTTTCCACAAATTAAAACAATTTAAATTTTTACAAATCTGAAGAAAAAAAACAACAACAAAAAGAAGCATTTAAACAAGATTGAAATAAAAGAATTTATTTTAATAGTTTGAAGCTTATATTCCAGTCATATGCTGAATGTGTTTCTAATCTCTTATAGTTTGTTTTAATTACATTTTCGAAATCTCTGTCTTTCTTATTTGCTCTGTCTATATTGAGCATTCTTTTAACAATAGTAATTGTTGGTTATTGGAATTTATTCCGTATGCACCAATCCTATACTTGGGTATATATATATATATATATATATATATATATATATATATATATATATATATATATATATGTGTGTGTGTGTGTGTGTGTGTGTGTGTGTGTGTGTGTGTGTGTGTGTGTGTGTGTGTTTTGAACAATAAAAAATTAAATTCTTGTCTTGGATTGTATATTAATATTTTTTTCGTTTTTATTATATATATAAACGCGATGCATAAATGTTTTCCAATTTTTTAATTCAATTACTTATCATTGATCTCATATATATATATATATATATATATATATATATATATATATATATATATACATATATACATATACATATATACATATATATATATACATATATACATATATATATATATATATATATATATATATATATATATATATACATATATATATATATATAGAGAGAGAGAGAGAGAGAGTGGGCACGGCACGGAGGAGTAATGGATAACGGCTCGGATTGAGGGCTCGGAAAGCTGAGTTCGAATTACAGTCGAATCCATTATTAGATTCACTTACGTGCTAATACCCTTAGAAAATGTATAAATCCTCTTCTTCACCCTCCAGTTATGGGTAAATAGCAAGACAGACTGGGTTCTATAGCCTTTGATGGCAACTGATCTAGGAGAAAGACAACTCAAAACCTGAGGAGGGTCGTTTGGGGACCTTGTATATCACCGTGCATCAGGTCTCTGTATTCGGTTTTTCAAAAAGTGTGGTTCTTTCTGTACCTTTCATCACTATAATCAAATCATATGTGCAGGTTGCCTGGTTGTCGGTTCCTAGGAGCTAAGGTGTCTGACCCTCATACGTCGTAAAAGGGTCCTCAGTAGGCGCGGATCAGCAGTCCACTTCGATCAATGACGGAAGAGTCCACGATATATATATATATATATATATATATATATATATATATATATATATATATATATGCGAACATCAGTGCGTCACTGTGTCACACTTTTCAACTTTACTCCTAGAGGCTGTAACCCAATATATCATACCATTTTGTAATCAGGTCAACTCCGTGAGCAAATTAAAAAACATTCTGAGTGTATCCAGACTGCGTATCTGGATCCGACCAGGATGTTTTAAATTTGATCACAAAGTTGGCCTGAAATTTGGGATTCTCAAGTTTTCATCACTGCGATTGTTTTCGTCTTCCGCCATCTTTGCTGATCAAAATAAAAGGGACACAACACCCTAATTTTCAATAGCTCATGTTCAAATGAAAAGCTTACAGTGTTTCAAAATAAAAGTGTCCGTGTTTTCAACTTTACTCCTAGAGGCTGTGGCCCAACATATACCATTTTGGAATCAGGCCGACCATGCGTGCAAATTAAAAACATTCCGGGGCGAATCCGGACCTGCAATTCTGAAATTTTGGATTCCCAACGAATTTTTTTTTTTTTTTTTTTTGTGCGATAATTTTTATAACTTGGAAATAAATTTGTAAATAATCAAAATTCATTGCAAAATCCAGCGAAACCCATCCATGAAATAAAGAAAAATAATTGTTTGTATGGAAAGTAAGGACCTACGTACATCAGATAGTCGTTAAATTAAGTGGCAGCAGAAGAATTATCGTAGAACTTTTAAAAGGTAAGCTTAAATATTAATGCAATACTTAAATGCAGCGATCAATTTTGAGTTCTTCTGTAGTTTATTGTTGGTTATTGCATCTACTCTTCCCTACCTATTGTGATGAAGGTCCAATCAAGAGCCCACCGCAGTTTTGAATAAGCCTGTATATATCCAAGCTTACAGCATCTGTTGTTCTCAAGCGGTCACTCATTTTAGGTACTGACGAGGCTCGATGTTATTCGATGTTACTTTATCTCCGGTGATCGTACGTGATTTGGCCGCAATCGAGAAACGTCTGCGTTTTTAAGTAATATATATCAAATCTGTCAACTTAAGATGACTTTATATGCCTGTCGAGTTTTCAAACAGATAAGCCTTAAGTGTGTTTATAACCGGATATCTTTAGACACTTGTTAATATTATTGTCACCCATACTTTTTTTTTTTTTTTTTTTTTTTTGAGGACAGTTCGCCATCAGATATTATTATCAGCATCCTTGTTTCTTGTTTTGAGAGAAAGAAATTTCTTGCTAATAGTTGTTGTTTTTATTTTGTTTTTTGTTTTTTAGTTTTTGTTTTTTGGTTACAGGCATTGATGGTGACATTCTTCTTGGGCATATGTTTCTCATCCAAAGATATTTTGGGAAAAATGACGGAATAATATAAGAGTATTTTCAATTAGAAAAGAAAAGATAAGAAAATAACACAGGCCGCTACTTTAGTATTATTTACGAAAGGCTATCAGTTACAAAAGGATCCAGTGTCATAAGTCTCTCTCTCGCTCTTCGAATTCTTCTTACTCTCCCTCCTTTAAAAAAAATTAAAAAAAATACTTTTTCTTTTCTTCTTTTCTAATTTATTTTTATTTATTTATTTTTTTTTTATTTTTTTTTTTTTTGTAATTTTTTTTCCTTTCTCTTCTTAACTTCTTTTTGTACGTCACCATTTTCTTTTTTCTTTCTTTTTTTTTCTTTCCGGCCTTCTTTCTTTCACCGTATCTCTTATCTGTTCCTTTCTTTCTTTCTTTCTTTCTTTCTTTATTTTCTTTTCTTTTCTTTTTCCTCTCTCTGTCTCCCTCTCTACTTGTTCTTTCTTTACCAACATCTCACTTTTCCATCCGCACTTTTTCTTTATCTTTTTTCTTTCACTTTTCCCCATTCTGCTCGTCTCTACTATTTAACCTCTTTAATTTACCACTCTTTCCTTCACCTCATCTTTTCTCCCCTCCCCTCTCTCTCTCTCTCTCTCTTTCGACATCTCCCTTTTTCTCTCTCTTTCTATTTCTTCCTTTTTCTCTTTCTTTCTTTTTCTACCTTTCTTCTTTTGTTTCTTTCTTTTCTCTCTTTTATTAGGTTGGTGCAAAAATAATGGCGTTTTCTCTCATAGTAACGTATGTGAGAAAACAACATTATTTTTGCACCAACCTAATACACACGCACACGCGCACACACGCACACACAAACACACGCACACAAACTCACACACAAACACTCACAAACACACTCACAAACACACGTATACAAACCCGCATATATACACACACACGAACATACATATACACACACACACACACACACACACACACACACACACACATATATATATATATATATATGAAGAAATATAGTCTTAGGATGTGCTATATTTATGGGATAAAGTGCTGAATATCAGAGATAGACCGTGTGTAAATATATGTTCACTTATATATATATATATATATATATATATATATATATATATATATATATATATTAATCGGATATATCCAAACAAGGCAGTAAAGTGCGAGCAAAGAAACTGTTAACATAGAACTTACGGTCACATCTCGCCAATGTAAAATGACGAGATCTTCTGGCCAATATCGTACTGCGCTGAAATTCATAAAGTTTAGGTACCATTTTGAAGATCTCATCAAAACAATTACCGTGAAAGTATTTCTAGAAAAGGCACCGTGAACCAACATTTCTGAAAGTTACTGAAGCTGAGACATCAGATCAGGGCCAATAATATTGCTTTTTTTTTATCAAGAATCTCCAAACATATAGCAAGAGCACTGAACAATATGTGGCAGCAATATTCTAAGCATGGATGATTGAAATTTGTTGAGTATATAACGAGAAAAAAGGGGTTGGTGAATTTGATACTCACAGGGCATACGGAAGGCAAGAGGGAAACACTGAGGAGCTTACCTAACGAGCTTGTGTAAATGGTTGGCAGAACAGAGACTGAGAAGTATCGTAAGGTGACAAAAATTGTTTAGAGCGTCAAAGGATAGGAAGTCATGGAGAACCATGTTCGTCCATGTCAAAATTTATCAGGTGCCAATAATGAAAATATGTATAAAAATATTACTAATGAAACAATTTATTGTACTGGCTGGGCTCCTTTTTATTTATTTTTTTTATTTTTTTCAAGTTCCAAATGTTTTATATGGCCATATTTATTTTAAATTTAAATTGTATTTATTTTATTTTAAAATTAAATTTTATTTATTTTATTTTATTTATTTTAAAATTAAATATTATTTATTTTATTTATTATATTGATTTTAAAATTGAATTTTATTTTATTTATTGTAAATTTAAAATTTATTTTAGTTTTTTATTTTATTTATTTAAAAAATTTTTTTCTTTATTTTAGTTTACTTATCTTAAATTTAAATTTTATTTTATTTATTTTAAATTTTAAATTTTATTTATTTTATTTTATTTACTTTAAATTTAAATTTTAGTTTAGTTTATTTATTATATTTATTTTAAAATTAAATTTTACTTATTTATTTTAAATTTTATTTATTTTCTTTTATTTATCTTAAATTTAAATTTTAAGTTGAGAAATCAGTTCCTGATTTTGGTTCACTAGGAAAAAAAACTGAATTTATTTTTTTGTTTTTTATCACAACCTTTTTCTTGTACTCCTTCATGTCCGTGGGCGGGAACCACTTCTTACCATTTTCACTTTCGCATAGTAGGGCAGGTAGATTTTGGAACCGTGGTATTGCACTCAATTTGTAAGTTGGTGTTTAACATGATAGATAATGACACAAAATATTTCTCCAAATCGTTACTGTTTTTTGAGGAAACGAATTTAAAGATTTAAAGTTTAGCTTCAAGATTATCCTGTTGGAATTTCATTCCAGTGTCAATGAAACCCTTACAGCACAGCCTTATAAAATTGAAAAAATGTTAAATTATAATTTACTGAAGTTTTGCAAATTGTGTATGGACAAGTTGCATGGTACAAGCACATTATTACTAAATCAATATGCAATTAAATAAGACCTTCATTTACTTCAAAGAGAAATTATACAGAACAATTTAGCTAATGTAATATATGATATAGTGTAGTAGTTTTTGTGCGATTTTGAATAAACAATGTAAATTTAAAATATTTTGTCTTATAATTTGTGACCAGCGGTATTATGGATTTGCATACACTTTTATCTATCTCTTTTTTTAAAAATTAATTATGATCTAACAAATCTTATTAATTGAGTAGCCTTTTTTGTAATCGTTGACAATTTCTTATTGAATACGATAAAATAAATTCCATATTTTGCTTGTGATGATTACTTAAAATTCAAGTTTGAAATTTTTGTCTATTCAGTGTATCTAATAGAAAAAAATATCAAATTTATTCGTATTTATTCTTTAAATAGTAAAACTGTGAAGTCAGTTTGTAAGCAAAATGGAAATTTAGTATGTCTGTGTATTGTTTCAAAACGATGTTTAAAACTAAATGCTCACAAATTTGTAAAAGCTATGAATCAACTTTTTGGGCGACAGTACTTATCACATCATACCGCAGGTTTCATATCGAGTGCAATGTTGATTTTTCTAAAAACAGTGAAAATTCAACCAGCCCTATTTTCATAGCATTGTCACCTGGCTGTAATGGCTGATTTCGTAGAAAATAAGAATTTCTATTTACACCAACGACCTTCCCGATGTCTTCAGTTCTTGACTCTTTATCTATTTACTCATGTCGTAATGATATGTCTAATAGGCTTGATAAGGTCAAATTGGCAGCTGATCACAAAAAATGACCTTCACTGTGTCGCTAAACGATACTGTTCTCGATTTATCGTCCTAGAGAACATTTTTTGACTTCCATCAACATGACTGATATTAACCTCCAGGAGAGTGACTTATGTCTCGAGATAACGTTTTCCGCTGACATGAAGTGAAACGATTATATTGAATCCTTTGCTAGGTCTGCTGCTAGAAAAGTTGATTCACTGTGTCGTGCTAGTCAATATTTCTTGCCCAAATCTATTATTTATAAGTCTACCATTCGTCCCTGCATTGAATATGGCTGCCACATCTGGTCTGGTGCATCTGCATGTATTCAAAGATTTTTGATAAAATCCAAAGCAGTATCTCTAATCTCATTACCTGGTATCTCGGCTGCAGTTACTTTCTCGCCGCCATAACGTAGCTTCCATGTGGGTTTTCTATAAATATTTTCAAGGTAATTGTGCTGATGATCTTTCTTCTTTAGCACCTCAACTGTCTGAATTTAAGCGCAGTAATAGATTGGCTGCTAGGTCTCAGCCTTTTACAGTTGATATTTCTAAATGTAAACGTATGTTCTACGCTAACAGTTTCTTTTTTCGCACTTCCTGCTTGTAGAACTCTCTTCCGACTGCTTGATTTCCACTCAAATTTGATGTTCGAATATTTAAATGCAATATCAATCGTCATTTTCTGTTTCCTTAAATACCGTTCTTTTATTGTCCTCATTTCTTAATAATGTTTTTGTTTCTGAGATTCTATCCCACTCAGCAAACACTTTTGTTTTAGTGGCTTTGTCGCCTGGTTTGGGGTGAAATAATTTTCTAAAAGCTAGTGGGTGCCACTTCACATATATCTTGAAATCTTATGTATACGTTGAGAGTATAAGATTCCTAAAGACATGTAAATAGTCCTTGCAACGTCAAAAAAATAAAAAAAAACAGCCCGTATAAGACGTATGGAGCAAGTAGCGAGGATTGAACTCACTACTAAATCGTAATGGATCTAGCAAGACAATCTTGCTAAGCATTACATGTCGAAGAGCCATCTAGCAGACAAAGTTTAGATGTGACACAATACCTTAAATAGGGACACCCCAATGAGGATCGAACTCACTACTCAATCATAATTGCCCTAGTAATACGAGCTTGATAACTATTAGATCACGTCGTAGATCCCAAATTATTTTCTAAGCGTAGCTTAATTGTAGCACAAGGCCAAAATTATGGAGCACCCAGTTAGGATCGAACACATTTTAGTCGTAATTGATCTAGTTTACTAACCATTACACCATGTCGAGGTGCTCTCTATGAAGCGTAGCTGAGATGTAGCAAAAAGCCGAAAGTATGAACACTCAATGAAGATCGAACTCACTACTCTAGTAATTGATCAAGCGAGACAATCTCGTTAACCATTACGCCGCTTCAAACTGCCCTTAAGAACCGCTGTTATAGCCCGAAAAAAGAAATATCATAGTAGAAAATACACAGCCAGTAACCGATCATTTCTGTTGTTCTTATGTATATATTTTTTTTTACTCTTATGCTATTGTTACAAGATGTTGTTTTCTCGAACCCCTAGACAGGAAAGAGCGTACAATATTGAGCTTATCTGTTTTCCATCCGTCAGGCGGCCGTACCAGTCGCCAATGGCCTGCCTTCTCGGGGGAGAGCTTCGCTTTTATAGCCAGACTATTTTTACCAACCTCTTTCAAGTAGGTAAGTGTGTCAGCCGAACAATAAGACAGCTTCCTCAAATATTCCGAGAACGCCAATTTTTCTCGCTATGGATGGGATTGGTGGTGGGAATCGGGGTTGATGTTAACATATTTTTCCTTCTTTTACGCGCCACGTCTTTTAAAAAACAATGAACGACCATGGGTCTCCATATCTTCCTGCATTTTATTGCTCTAAGTAAATTTTTACTCTTGGCCATCCCTAATTATCAAAGTTCTGCAATAATTTATTTTTAGTTTGATTTGTTTCATGACATATCAACTACTTATGGGTCATTTAATGCCGATGTTTGTATGGATATAATTACTAGAGACGGCGTATGTGTGTTCTATGTTGTATTTTTGTTGAAGTCATATTTTGGAATACAGTTTGATTTCCTTAAGAAAATAAATTATATTATATGGATTAATGTCATGAAAGAGTTCTTTCATGTTGGTTGATTTTGTTTAGCGGCATATCCATGGGTTATTTAATGCCAAAATCTCAATATTTTTAACACAATTTTATGGCTTCAACTAAATATATTTTAAACGTAATTGTATATCTTCAAATACAGACTAAAAGTATTATTGATAATTCTACTATTAAATGTATTGCTGGTCATTTTGTTTTAAAACGTATTGTTGGTATTTTTACTATAAATAGGTATTATTGGTAATTTTTTATATGAAAATGTATTGCTGGTAATTTCACTATAAAAATGTATTTTTATACTTTCATAGCGTTTTGTTTTTGTTTGGGGTCCACTATTTGCCCATAGCTTGGACCCTAACATGTGTTACCACTCGGGTCATAGTGGATCTTGGATCAAAAGCAATTAAGAGGCGGTTCCACGCTCCTCAAAACCTCCAATCTCCCAATCAGAAGTCTTGCTGCCGGATGTAGTTAATCGTTATACCTATGACTTCTGCCATCATTAGGCTATTCTATGCCCGCACCCCCTTCACTTGCCTTCAATATGCCCTGTGGGTGATAAATTCTGTAAGCTCTCTTTGTGTCCTTGAAATTTTAACTATTTCAGATTTTAAATACAAGTGTTATTTTTGTTTTAATTTTTTAATCGTTTCATCCCAAGAAAGGGGATGATGCCACTAAGATGCAGGGGTGGGGGGTTTACAGGAAGTGAAACAGAATGATAAGACTTTAGCGAGTGGAAGTGGGGAAAGGAAATAAAGGAATAGGTTTCAGAAAGAGAGAAGATGGCGATTGACGTTGCATTTAAATTTTTGAAGATTGTAGTTGCCACGAAAGCAAGAAATCGGAATGGAGTTCCACAAGCAGGAAGTATGAGAAAAGAAAGTTAGAAGTGTAGTTTGCATCTATCTAGTAAAACGTTGAGTTGCCAGTGCAATAACACACTTAAATCTATGTAGTCGAGGCACTAATGAAAAAAAACTCCTCAAAACTGTTGAGTGTCATGAAAATACTCGTAAAAATGACAGAGGGAAGCAATGTCACGTCGGTGAGAAAGTGACTGAAATCGAGATGCCAGATCAGACCCTTCTTCGATATACAAAAGGAGTACCAGACCAGATATGACAACAATATTCAATGCACAGACGCAGGGTCGTCTTAAGAGAATTATGCGCCCTTGGACAAACCAGTGTGCTGGAACCCCTACGACAACTACACACAGGAATAAAAGTAAATGGTCGATAATTAAATATAATAATAAATATTAAATATTAAATGTTTATATATAATAATAAATAATAAATATTAAATATTTATTTTATTGTCAACAAAACTGGTGTTAAAACATTAAAGACGTGCTATACAGAAGCAACTAATCAACATGATAAACATTTGAACAATACACAAGGCTTGAAAAACAATAATATTCAGTAAGCCATAGAGATTAAATGGCACAGTATGAAATTACTACGAACTTTTTTATTATAACAAGCATTTACGTCTAACGCAACGCGGGAATTCACTAAATATAAGGTTTAAAGAAATATCTGTTTTGAAATATCTTTCACCCCAAGCAAAGGCGATAATGCCACTAAGACGCGGGGGTTTACAAAAAGTGTAAGAGAATGAGAAGACTTTAGTGAGGGGAAGTGGAGAAAGGAAATAAATGAACAGGGTTCAGAAAGAGAGAAGATGGTGATTGGCGTTGCATTTCAATTTTTGAAGATTGTAGTTGCCACGAAGGCAAGAAATCAGAAGGGAGCTCCACAGGCAAGAAGTGTGAGAAAAGAAAGTTAGAAGTGAAGTGTAGGTTGCATCTATCTAGTAAAACGTTGAGTTGCCAATCTAATAACACACTTAAATCTATGTAGTCGAGGCACTATGGAAAAAAACTCCTCAAAACTGTTGAGTGTCAGAAAGTAACTGATAGACTAGAAGTGGTCATTTGCATCTAATTAGTTCAACAGTAAAACGTTGAGACCTAATTGCCAATCGAGTAGCATGTTTAAATTCATGCAGTCGAGGCACCAGGGAAAGGGCTTACTAGAACTATTTTCCTTAAAACTTCCACGTTACTTACATTTTCCCTCTTTGATATTCTCAGAAACCTTCTGGAGAACCATATTTCTGTTGCTTCAAGTCTCATCTTCATCTGTGAGAAAATTGTTACTGGATAGGACAATTGATATTATATTGCAATTTAACACTCTTTTCTTGTTTCCTCATGAAATAACTAGCATTTCGTGATAGTAAAACTATTTATATTTTAATCAGATTACTCGAAAATATTCCGACATCAAAGTAACCCCGAAAAATATGCTGAATTTTAGAAAGAGTTGGCATAACATGTTTTCTTCCATTACCGATCAGTCAGTTTTTGTCTACTGCATGTACCAAAAGTCACTATACACATTTAATAAATTCCAAAAATTTACACACGAAACTGAGTTTATTCCTATTTTGAGGGTCCATTGCAGTTTTATTTGCTAGACTTGCCATCACATTCCAACGTCTTGAAGACTAGATACATACTTCCACATGAACACTTTCATTTTCGGCAACCTTCAGCTACCTTCAGACGCAGGTCTCCCTGAGGTTTTGCAGCATCTCTTCTCCGACCTCAAGCTATGACATGTCATAGGGCTTAGTTGCATACACATTGCTTTTGATATAATCCCACAGAAAAGAAGTCACAAGATGTAAGGTCAGTGGAGCGCGGAGCACATTCGATTTAACCCCTTCGAGCGATCCATCGTTCAGGAAATCATCTTACTAACCTGGCAAAATAGGGAGGAGCCTTGTCTTGTTGAGAAGATCTTGTTGCAAACTCCTGCAGTATTTTTCCCCTGTAGCGATGGTCGTGTTACCGGATGCATCGCGGAAGAAAATAGTTCAATCAATGTTAGACATAACTCTCCAAACTAACTTCTTCGGTGAGTCTCGTCCATGCTCGAGGATTTCTGTTAGGCTTAATTTCTCCAAATTCGACAGTTGTGAAAGTTTACCCGACCAGAGTGCTGAAAGACTCGTCTTTGAACCATTAGTTTTCTGCGAGCTGGGGTTTGTTTTAGTAGTGGTAGAGGAGTGATTCGCATATTTCCACACTTAAACGTCATAATCTTCCGCTTGAACAGTTTGAACAACCTGAAGTTGGTACGGGTAGACGGGTAGAGCTTTATCACTCTCCGAAGCACCTGCAGCCCTCTGGGTGAATTTTCCCTGACTTTGCGCGAATGTCAGCTCCACAGTTAGGCGTTTTCATCAGTAGCTGTAGTGACAAGCTTTCCGCTGTGTGATTTGTCAAGAACAACTCCTATTTTGAAACTTATTATGCTATGCGTTGGGGCACTATGACGATCATGAAGCGTCTCAAAGTTGCAGCCGGGGACGAAAAAAAACACTTGCCAGACGGTAATTTTTCAACGCTGCTCCAGCATCAGTTGGTGAGCCATGTGCAATGGAAGGATTCATTTGCAAAAACTGCCTAAGCTGTCAAATACTGATGGTCTCACATCTCTCCGAATGATACCTGAAGCGAAAAAGAAAAAAAATGTGTATAGTTTTAGGACACCCTGTACTTTACATTAACTCAATATATAATTCGATCAAACGCCTTGTTTGTTAATTTTTTTTATATTCATCTGCTACTAGGTTAGGAGCCCCACTCAAAAAAAAAAAACAAAAAAAACAAATAAACTTTTAGTCCATACACTTCTTCATGGAGTCATTGCTTCCTGATCGACAGCCAGGCATATCTCAAAAATTCCAATACTAATAATTACTTCGCAAAGTTTAACCTTTATGCCCACAAAAAACGGTGTTTCAAAAGGATGGTTTTTCTGTTGACACCGCTATTACTGTATACGATCGAGACTCCCTCGGTAATGTTTATTTACAAAATTATATGTGAACTAAGTAAAATGCGATGTTTATTATTTATTATTTAGTAAAGATTATTTTTTCTTATTTTATAAAGAAAAGAAATCTTTTTATTTAAAAATTTATAAAATTATCAAAATATGTGAATCAACTACGACGCCATATTTGTTGTTTAAAAAATTATCTATGAACGATAGAACCATAAAATTTAAATGCACACATATATTTCTGGACATTATACACTTTCTTCTCAAATTATTTTGTATCTCAGATTACTTATAAGTTTAATTTTCGTATTTTCTTTTTTAATCATGATCTAAGATCTTAAGTGGTGACATATGCTGAAATTCCAGCAACTACTTCTTACTCACCTTTTAATAAAACAATTTGGAAAAAAATTAAATCGTTGTTAATTTTTCTAAAAATGTTTAGAAAATCAGCCAGTAGATTATTTCTTGTCAGCCAAGTACTAACCAATAAAGAAAATTTTAAATGAAGTGTGGAAACTAAGCAACCTGACTTAACTAACTGGCGAAGCTGGAGGATTGTGTCCTTTGGAATGGTTTGGCAAAGTGTCAATTGATTCGTACCTTAGAAAATCTTAAATAAAGATTTCATTATAGTTGATTCACATATTTTAAAGAGTTAGTGAATTGTTATGAATTTATGAATAAAAACCAAATTCATATTTTATTTCTTTATAGAATAGTAAATGATAAACATTGCATTGTTTATTTAGTTCGCATTTAAATATAAGGTTATTTTGTAAATAAACAATCTAATGAATAATGTTTAATTTTGTAAATTCTCAAGAACAAACAAAATGTATAAATTCACTAAAATTAAATAAATTCCCTTTCATGTATTTGAGCTTTATTAACATTCTAATCATCACTTTTTAAAACAATAAACATTGCAGAGGGAGTGAAGAAAGTTTACAGTAATAGCGGCGTCAATGAAATAACCGTCCTTTTAACAAACAGTTTTTTTTTTACTTCTTTCTGCGACTACAGAGATTAAACTTTGCCATTTTTTTTTAAATACAGTGTAACCCGGATATAAGAGAGTTGTCGGGACCGAAGAAGAAATCTCTTATATCCGAGTTTCTCTTATATCCGGGTTTGGTCTATTTTGTTTAGGTAAGTATGGCTCTAATTTGGGACCAGATAAAATATCTCTTATATCAGGGTCTCTTATATCCGGGTTAAACTGTACACATTTATTTATTCTTTGCCTTCTTTTTTTACTTTTAGGTAAGATTCATTAAACTTTACGTTTGATATGTTTTTCAATTTCTTTTTCTACATATTTAATATTAGGTTGGTGCAAAAATAATGTCGTTTTCTCCCATAGTAACATATGTGAGAAAACGACATTATTTTTACGCCAACCTAATATATGCTAAATCTAATATGAAAAATGCCTCTTTTATACTCGTTTACTTAAAAAAAATTGTTTTATATGCGTTCAAACATTTTTAAAACTGTTTAATATGCGTTGAGGCATTAAAAAACTGTTTAACATTAACTGTTTTATACTGGTTTAAATATAAAAAGCTTTCTTATGCGAGCTCATAATTTTTAAAACGCCTGATTTACATGTCAATATTTATCAAATGAGGTATTGTACCTAATTTACATTGTCCCGGCTGTTGTTCTCATCTGTATTGCCATGTTCACAACGTTTCGACCGTCGTACGCTCCGACCCTTTTCAGGTGATATATTTTGGAAGTTCGAACTGAACCTTTTATTTCGTCCTGCTGGGTAGATTGTTCTAGTTCCACATGCCATGCCTATTCTGAATATCTCAGGTTTAGTTATTTCCCTTCAGTAACTCAAGTCTCCAAGTTTGTTTGTTTTTTTGTTTTTTTGTTCACCTCTGCTGCGGCTAAGTATTGAAATCACAACTCTTTGGGTCAAGTCACTGGATTGCTTCAACCAAAGTTTTCATCCACTGGACCATCTGTAATTTGTACTAATACAAATATACAAAGTTTGTTTTTTACAAGTTCATATACTTTTGAAAAAGTCTGTTAATATTTGGCCAAGTATCGAAAAGGAGATACTTGAGTAGAAGTTTATTTGAAATAGGTTTATCTTTTATATGCTCAAGCGTAGAAAAATATTGTTCAAATATTAAAGAAAAATTAGCACTAGTTAAAATGTGTTGGTTTCTTCGAAGTCGAGAGCCGAACATAAAGTCATGCCGCATTCTCGCACGTAGCCTAAAACTGCTAGTATTTCTGCACCAATACGCAGTGTAACACAAATACTGAAAACCACTGACAACGCACCCAGTGGAAATAGCTGATGAACTGGCCGAAAGTGTTCGGGACAATAACAACTGCGAACAGTTTATGCAAGGTTGGATTTTCAAAAAAGAATACTGTAAGAACATTAGACAAACTTAATAAAAACAAAAACCTTTTAAGATTTTTCCCTGTCTGTTACATTCAATGATACATAACTTAAATAACGTTTTCTGCCTAAATACACAACATATATATATATATATATATATATATATATATATATATATATATATATATATATATATACAAACACACACACACACACACATACATACATATATATATATATATATATATATATATATATATATATATATATATATATATATATTTCCTAAAATTTCGCTTGAAGATGAAACGGGACTAAACACCACAATCCAACTTAATTTTAATAATTATTTGGATGATTTCGGCTCTCGTTTTTGAAACATGAGAACTCTTATGTGGCGAAGGAATCATATTTTAAACAAAAAATATTATTAAAATATATATATATATATATATATATATATATATATATATATAAGTGCGCAGGTATGCAGAAAATGGAAAAGAACACGTTGGGTGCATAATCCGGAGTTCCTTAGTATTTTTGTTTTTATTTTTAAGAAGACAGTGCTCCATACAGAAGTAGAGCTTTATTATAATATTTTTTAATTAAAAATATGATTCCTTCGTTACATAAGAGTTCTCATGTTTCAAAACCGAGAGACGAAACTATCCAAATAATTATTAAAATTAAGTTGAATTGAGGTGTTTAGTCCCGTTTCATTATTTGGATGGTTTCGGCTCTCGTTTTTGAAACATGAGAACTCTTATGTAGCGAAGGAATCATATTTTTAAACAATATATATATATATATATATATATATATATATATATATATATAAGATATAACGATATATAATTTTGTATAATTTTATATATCAACAAACAGTATTTAGAATACAGTTGATTTCGGGTATATTGAAAAAAGATTATTTCAAAAAAATTTTGAAACTACCTGCATCACTCGTTTCGTGTGTTTGTGTAGACGTGGCAACGTCATCAAAGCCCAGTCCAATGAAATCCTAATGGATGTTTCATCCATTAGGATTTCATTGGACTGGGCAAAAAATCTTTCCAGTTTGTCATATTTTTCTAAATATATATATATATATATATATATATATATATATATATACATATATATATATATATATATATATATATATATATATATATATATATATATATATATATATAAAAGTGAACATAGCAGTTAACACTTAGAGGCGACAGTCTGTTTCATGCTATATGTAATCGTCAAAATAAATAAAGATAATCTACCCAAATAAACACAAATTAAAAACTGTCCCTGCCAAAATAATAGTTAGAACAAACTACAACAATCAACCCCAAAATCGAATAAATAGCTTTAATTAAATTCTCAAAACAAACTATTAAATAAGTGATATAAACAAATTTTTACTACGTTAATAAAAACACCGATTAAAAAAAATAAATAAATAAAATAAGAAACAAAAATAAAAATAAATATAAAAACAAGCAAAATAATTTCACCCAAATAAATAAATAAACGACTTCCGGTAAAATAACCGCCATAATGGACTACCCACAATGCACCACTGACCCGTATATATATAAATGGCCGAGAAAAATAACAGCACATGTGGCCTGACGATTGCGTATAGCATGAAACAGACTGTCGCCTCTAAGTGTTAACTCCTATGTTCACTTTTATATTTACACACGCTCTATCTCTGATATTGAGCACTTTATTCCATAAATATAGCACACCTTAAGACTATATTTCTTTATATATATATATATATATATATATATATATATATATATATATATATATAATACCTCTAACAAAATTGATAATATTAATAATAATTAATATATAATAACTCTAACAAAATTGATAATATTAATAATAATTGTGTACGTCAAAATAAACATAATACTATTCTACTGTAACCAAATGCATAATAATTACAAACATGACGAAACAACACTCTAAGACATAATAGGTAGAAATGTTAAACCCATTGATAATCAATTAACGAGGAAGGCTCATCGTATATTATAAAAATTTAAAACAACTGACCTCATAGTCTCTAATAACCGTACAACCACACAACTAAATCATCTACAAAAAAACAAAAACAATGTAGTGTATCAATTTACATGCCGGTTCAGAGATTGGATACTACTAATAAACCCACTTCTTATATCGGTTTTATTACAACCACGCTCTCCCATAGACTTAACTGTCACATTTCTGATGAAACATTTCTTAGAAAATCATAGCAATGTACTTAATATTAGATATATATTAGTTGATAGTACAACAATTCTAACACATACGCACAGTGAAAAAACATATTGGAGATATTGGAGGCCATCTACATTAAAACGAAGCAACCCACATTCAACAAAATTACATTTCAAACTAGTCACAACACATTACAATGCATCGGGACATATGGTTAATATTTCGCTCTCTCACGTGTTACGACGTCATAGAACGGCAACATGAATTTACGACCTGCTTCTGCTATTCCGCGCATAGAAATCTTCTATGTCATCATAATAGAAATCCTTGATGGTGAATATCTTTGTTTAAATGTTCATATAACCACTCAGAAGACGGCTCATGTGATCCGAAAGTTTAGATTAAGGAACAACATAATAAAAAATATCCAAATTCTGGACTATTTTTGTCTATTTTCACCCGAAATTAAAACAACTATAGGAAGTTTAGAACGGCTCATTATCAAACATAATAGACATACGTGGTCTGTTATATTTATCAATATATATATATATATATATATATATATATTCGTTAGTGTAAGTATATATTTGTAAATATGTATATGTGCATATAAATATATATATATATACACGTGGGTGTAAAATATGTGTATATATATATTTGAAATATATATCCGTGATATATATATATATATATATATATATATATATAATATATAAATAATTATATATATATTTATTTATTTATATTTATATTTATATACACACACTTTTCACATATATAAATAATGTCGTTTTCTCACATAGTAACATATGTGAGAAAACGACATTATTATGGCACCAACCTAATATATATATATATATATATATATATATATATATATATATATATATATATATATATATATATATATATATATATATATATATATATGTCTCGTTAGAACAGTTAAGACTGAGTCGAGAGTTCGATCCTTAGTTGTTGCTCCACACTATCGGCCTCGTGCCATATCTAAGCTACGCTTAGAAAATCATTGTTGAAATGTTTAGTAAGTTTTCACGCTAGATCAATTACTACTGAATAGTGACTTCGATCGTCACTTGGTGCCCCATGTTTTCGGCCTTGTACCACATCTAAGCTAGACTTAGAAAATCACCTTATATATATATATATATATATATATATATATTCGCATATGTAAATGTATATATATATATATATATATATATATATATATATATATATATATATATATATATATATATATATATATTCGTAAGTGGAAATATATATATATATATATATATATATTCATTATTCATGATTATATATATATGATGAGAGAGATACAGAAACAGCCTTATAATGTCATTCGAATTAGATATATATATATATATATATATATATATATATATATATATATATATATACGAGGCTGTTTCTCTTCTTTGTTTTCCTCTTCCTATGTACTGTGCAACTAGCAACAGCAAAACATAGTTAGTGACCTCTTTTGTCGCCATCGATACCCTTAGCCCATTAGGGACTCATCCACTTGGCTTGACACCGGAAATCAGACGTAAATTTTTTTCTATTTCCCCTTGTAAAGAGTGCCACGCAACGCCAATGTGAACTAAATAAACGTCGCAACGGGGCACAGTCTCAGCTATCAAGTTTCCCCGGGGACGAGGACGTCTGTGGAATGGTGGACATAATTTCTGCGAAGAGAACCAGAAACAAGTGATCTGCAGACGCCATCCTTGTGCATAATTGAAGATTTTTAATCTAAGAAGCGTCTCCCGCTCTCCGAATCGGTTTAATGAGGCTAGTTGATAGAAATATAATCGCGATATTATATATTTGGGTTAAACATTCACCAAATTCTCTATTTCCAGGTCAGAGATATTTTCGTCAAGTGTTGTAAAAATGGATATATATATATATATATATATATATATATATATATATATATATATATATTATAGATGTTCACATGCGAACAAAAACAATTATTTTTTGTTGTTGTTAATTTTTTTTGTCCGCATGTAAAAATTTATAAATAATTCTTGGTAGTGAGCCCTCTTTTGAATTAATGTTGTGAACGTTAGAATTTATATTATTTTCGTTCTCATTACATTTGGACACACACACATATATATATATATATATATATATATATATATATATATATATATATATATATATATATATATATATATATATAAAGGGTTTTCCAATAACTTGGACTGATTTTAAATGTGAATTAACATTTAACGGCTTTTTTTTTTCTTTTTCTTTCAGATTTAACAACTTAAGTCTTTCGCAATTTCAATCATGGAAAGATTAACAATCAAACAACGTGTTAAAGTTTCAAGAGTGCTATTGGAAAAATTGTTATCAAATTCAAACACACTGGATCACTGGCAGATATGGAAACACCATTAGGTGCTCGTTTACTGCCGTTCAGCTGAAAACATTGCTTCGGTACACGAGAATGTGGCCGAAAATCCAGGCATCTCTATTCGTCATCGCACGCAGGAATTGAACGTCTCCTCATCAACGTTACATCGTTTTCAATTGCACTCTCGATTGATTGATTATATTGACCCAAAAATCGCGAAGTGCACGAAGTGCACGAAGTGCACGAATTGCATTTCTATTTAAATAGGTCATGTAAAATACAATCCAATATAAAAATCTCGAAATTATAGAATAAATTCTCGGCTGGGTGACTCGACTACTACTAACCACTAATCCCTTTGTCCTTTTTTTATCTATGCCTTCTCTTTCACCTTCGCTCACCACTACCAATCTAATATGTCCGTCTGGTGTATTTTTTTTTTTTTCATTTATGGGGAAGATTTCGGTCTGAAGAGTTGAACACCTCGGTGTTCACGAAATAAATTATAATTCAAATGGATAATTAAAGTCTCAGTCTTCTTATTATCATTATAATGGTCTACACCATTATATCCGTGGTCTACACTGAGCTCTTCTTGGAATTATATCATCCTCAGAATTATCCGTTCCAGTCACAAACTAGTAAGACACATATATATATATATATATATATATATATATATATATATATATATATATATATATATATATATATATATCGAGTACTGATTTTTTAAGAATAAAAACAAAAATACTAAACAACTTCAGATTATTAACTTTTCGGTTCTTTCCTATTTTTCAATATATATATATATATATATATATATATATATATATATATAAGCTGGTCAAAATCTTCTTTACCAATTAATGCTTCATTTATATATGGTCTTGAATTTGTGATCAGTTAGTATTTAGCATAATTTTTCAGTATTGAATATTTCCCTATTAAATGCTAAAAAGTTTGTCATTTTAATTTTTCCTTTTCTTATTTTTATTTGTATGTGTGTGTGTGTGTATTTAGGTAGCAAATTCTCTTTTAGGCATGTCTGTTTAAATAAATTACAAACATTTCTCTACTTATTTTTAACATAATCCTTTCATATATAATCGGGCGGAACTAGCGATCAATATAAATTCACATACGGAATAGAAAAGAAAACACTTTTTACTTTTCTTAGATATCTTGTTACACCGAGTTGACAATAGCCTAGAACTTAGTGTCCACTGAAAATCAACCAATATAAACGACTTAATAAAGTTCTACTCTTATCATAACAACAAAATCAAATCCGTAAAGATCATTGGATTCTTTTTAAATGCACTCAGAATTTTCAGCCCTTAGTCTTTACACAGAGAGGAGGAATATATCACAAATCCATTCAAGACCCTTCAGTACCCTAAATATTTCATTTTCAATCTGAAAAATGGTTCATAAAGTATTCCAAAATAGAAGCGCTGTCGTTCCTGATAAACTGAACGAATCAAAAAAAATTCTACCCTCTAAATCTGCAGCCGAAAAGAACTTTTCTAAACTCAACATGAAATTTGTCATAACTACATCTAATGAAATCACAGACTTAATCAATAATCGTCATACCCAGGACTTCGGCCATCATTAGGCTATTCTATGCCCGCATCCCCTTCACTTGCCTTCCATATGCCCTGTGGGTGATAAATTCTCTAACCTCTCTTTGTGTCCTAGAAATTTTAACTGTCTATTTCTGATTTTAAATACAAGTGTTATTTTTGTTTTAATTTTTTTTAATCGTTTCACCCCAAGAAAGGGGATGATTCCACTAAAGGGCGGGTACAGGATGATGCCACTAAGGGGCGTACAGGATGATGCCACTAAGGGGGGGGGGTTACAGAAAGTGAAAGAGAATGAGAAGACTTTAGCGAGTGGAAGTGGGGAAAGGAAATAAAGGAATAGGTTTCAGAAAGAGAGAAGATGGCGATTGACGTTGCATTTAAATTTTTGAAGATTGTAGTTGCCACGAAGGCAAGAAATCGAAAGAGAGCTCCACAGGCAAGAAGTGTGAGAAGAGAAAGTTAGAATAGAAGTGTAGGTTGCATCTATCTAGTAAAACGTTGAGTTGCCAATCTAATAACACACTTAAATCTATGTAGTCGAGGCACTATGGAAAAAACTCCTCAAAACTGTTGAGTGTCATGAAAATATTCGTAAAAATGACAGAGGGAAGCAATGTCACGTCGGTGAGAAAGTGACTGAAATCGAGATGCCAGATCAGACCCTACTTCGATATACAAAAGGAGTACCAGACCAGATATGACAACAATATTCAATGCACAGACGCAGGGTCGTCTTAATAGAATTATGCGCCCTTGGACAAACCAGTGTGCTGGGAATCCTACGACAACCACTTTCTGGAATAAAAGTAAAGGGTCGATAATATTAAATATTTTTTTATTGACCCTAACTATTTCATTTTCATTCCGAAAAAAAAGGCTCATAAAATATTCCAAAATAGATGCGCTGTCGTTTTTGATAAACTGAACGAATCAAAAAAATTCTACCCACGAAAACTGCAGCCGAAAAGAATTTTTCTATACTCAACATAAAATTTGTCATAACTACATCTAAAGCAATCACAGACTTAATCAATAAAAAACAAAAGAATCAGCCAAAAATTTGAAGGAGGAATTTATTCTAGCAAATGCGGGAATTGCCAGAATGAATACATTGGAGAAACCTCAAGAAAATATATGTACACAAAAGGGACACACAAAACGTATTAGTTGTTCACTGTAAGAAAACGGATCACAGTTTTAACATATAGAATGCTACTTTGATTAAAAGAGAAAATAATCCACTGAGACGAAAATGTCTGAAAAGTGCCTTGATCGCTAATTCAACCACAATAAATTTACATCCAGCCTCTTACAATATATCACCATTCTTGGCAGATTTTATATTGTCACAGTGTTGGATAGTCAGGGACAATGATGATTTCGGCTAGATTGAAAAAATATTCATTCGCAAATTTTGAAACTATCTGCATCTCTTGTTTCGTGCGCATGTGTAGACGTGGCAACGTCAACAAAGTCCAGTCTGAGGAAATCTTAACGGATGAAACGCGTCACAAAAAAACCTTTCCAGTTTATCATATTTTTCTAAATAATGTTTCGTTGATATATAATATATTAATTATATATCGCGATATCATATATATATATATATATATATATATATATATATATATATATATATTAATTGATTTAAAATATTTTTTTTCACTACACAGTTCTAATCATGTTTCAAAAATAGAAGCTGAAAGCTCCGAATTTAATTTTGTAATTAAATTAAAGACATTAGTTCCATTTCTTCCTCAAGCGTAGTAAAATTCGCTTGAAGAACTATGTAGCGAAAAAAGCCATATTTTAAATCAATTAATTTATAATATTAATGCTCTGTAAATTTACATTGACCACTGTTTTGTAAAAATAAAAATATCTATAAGAACACTGGATTATATATCTTACTGTTCTTTCTTTCTATATATATATATATATGTATATATATATATGTGTGTGTGTGTGTGTGTGTGTGTGTGTGTGTATTTAGGCAACAATCCTTCTTTCATGCACATTTCATTAAATATGACAGACAAGGTGCTTTTATTCAGTTTTTCATAAAATTTCTCATGCGATCTAATATTTTTTCTTTTCAGATGATAAATTCTATAAAAACTGTCCGAATGTTCTTTTGATCCGAGCGCTTTCGGCTATACATTTAGCCAGTTTTAAGGATTAAATACTTTAACTGTTAAATAAGAAATAGTTTTTGCATGTATGTATTTATAAAATGTTTTGATTTTTCAAAACACGGTCAAGATATTGTGTCCATGTTCAAAGTTAATATTATTAAGTGTTGTTTTTTTTTGTTTTTATTAATAAGGCTTCCATTATTTTTAGCCTTTTTTGCATGTAGATGATGCTATTATATTTCTGTTGTCAACAAGCATATTACGAATAGTGTCCGGTAGGTCTCCATAAATATTTAAATGAGATTTAATTGAGCTATGGTCAAAAAGGTGTAGAGTGAGTCTGCGTGTCAAACATGTAATAGTGTGGCCTATATATATATATATATATATATATATATATATATATATATATATATGAATGTGTGTGCAGTGAACTTTTGACCAATGAAAATCACACAATACAAAATTGAAAATACCAGAATTTCTGTCTCTTTTTACTCCCTCATTCTCTGACGAAGCTTTAATAAAAATGTAACATGTTAAATTTATAAATATTTTCTATTTGTTCTTTATTATATATATATATATATATATATATATATATATATATATATATATATATATATTATAAATTAAGTGATTTAAAATATGTTTTTCGCTACACAGTAATAACCATGTTTCAAAAATGGAAGCTAAAAACTTTAAATTTAATTTTGTAATTAAATTAAAAACATTAATTCCATTTCATCCTCAGGCGAATTTTGGAGCAACTTATTTTTTAAACTTATTGGGTTTTAACTGCAACGGAAATTCATAATTGACGGTTACCAAGGATACAGAGAAATCCAATCATCCAGACAAGGGGCGGTAGCGTGTTCATTTTTAATTTATATATATATATATATATATATATATATATATATATATATATATATATATATATTCTTTCTCTCTCTATGTGAGTGAAGCAGGAAACTTTGAGCAGGTTTATTGTCTATATAGGGACTCAGGTCCGTTTTAAACTCGGCCATCACAGCAGGTGTTTAAATAGGGAATTATGGGAGGCAAAGGCACAAAAACATTAAGGTCGGATATTTGATTTGTACTTTGTGTCATAAGCAATGTGAGAACAAGACAACTCCCACTGGGGACGGGAAAATAGATATGTAATATCAATCCTGACAACAGGGAACCAAATTATCCTCTCCCTTTCTCTTTCTCTTTCGCTCTGACTTTCTCTCTCTCTCTCTTGTCTCTCTGCCTCTCTCTTGTCCCCCTCTTGTTACTCTCGCTTAACTCTTCCCTCTCTCTTATCACTTGTCTCTCTCTTTATCTATCTCTCTTATCACTTGTCTTTCAGTTTTTGTCTGTCTATTTCTGTCTCTATCTCTTTCTGTCTCGCGATGTCTTTTTTGTCACGCTCTTGTCTGTCTGTTTCTCTTATCTTTCTTATCACTTGTCTCTCTCTCTTATCACTTGTCTCTCCTTCTATCTCTCTCATCTCATATATCTCTCTATCTCTCGCATCACTTGTCTCTCTTTCTCTCGTCATTTGTATCTCTCTCTCGTCATTTTTATCTCTCTCATCATTTGTCTCTATCTATCTCTCTATCTATCTCTCTTATCACTTGTCTTTCTCTTAACACTTCTCTCTCTCTCTCTCTTATCGCTTGTCTCTCTCTCTCTTATCGCTTGTCTCTCTCTCTCTTATCACTTGTCTTTCTCTTATCACTTGTCTCTCTCTCTCTGTTATCACTTGTCTTTCTCTTATCACTTGTCTCTCTCTCTTATCACTTGTCTCTCTTTATCTCTATCTCTCTTAACTTGTCTTTCAATTCCTGTCTATCTGTTTTTGTCTCTATCTCTTTCTGTCTCGCTATCTCTTTCTGTCTTGCTATGTCTTTTTGTCTCTCTCTTGTCTGTCTGTCTCTGTTATCTCTCTCATCACTTGCCTCCCCCTCTCATCACTTTCCTCCATCTCTCATCACTTGTCTCTCTCATATTATTTGTCTCTCTTTATCTATGTCTCTTATCACTTTTTCTCTCTCTCTCTATGTCTCTCACGTCACTTGTCTCCCCGCTCTGTCTCTCTATTTCTTCTGGTCTCTCTCTCTCTTGTCTCTCTGTCTCTCTGTAAGCAAGTGCAACCCAAACCCAGGAAATGTTTCAGAAGATTCCTTTTTTAACTCACATCCTCTGTTTGGTCCAAGTAGCTAATAATGGCAGACAAATACGAATAAATGTAAAGAGTAGACACGGGTTCTGTTTTTCAGAGCTGTTCTCGTTCACACTGAAGAATGCATCAACTGAGTCAAAGTAAAATTGCAATTAGAAAGTCTTCACTTGATTGTGACCCAATGGGTTTGTGAAGAATGTGGCCATGTCTGCTTATCATAAGCAAGGCTGAAAAGTCACATTATCAATCATGCCCAAGAACATCAGATTGAATATATATATATATATATTACCATCAACAGGAGAACTTGATTTTTACTTTGTGTCATAAGCAATGTAAGACTACAAGACTGCTTACACTGGGCAAGGGAAGGTAGATATGTAATATGAATCCTGAAAACAGGGGACAAACAATATCAAAAACAAATTTGTCAGCACAGCAATAGGGCTTTTAAAAATCGTTTCACTGCAGTGCCCATGAACGGCAAACAACAGCAGATGCATATATATATATATATATATATATATATATATATATATATATATATATATATATATATGGATATATATGATTCTGTCGGATTTATATCCATTTATATTTGCTTACATATATATATATATATATATATATATATATATATATATATATATATATATATATATATATATATATATATATCCTGTCTTCTGCATTATAACGATAAACATCTTTGTATCATATTTACGCGTTGCCAGTGAATAATAGCTAATAAGTAGAAACTGTTAAATGTAGCCGTATTTTCTACTCGAATCGCTTCATGTCTCGCACCTCTTACCTGTGGATCGCCCTCCCCATATATATATATATATATATATATATATGTATATATATGTGTGTGTGTGTGGGTGGGTGTGCGTGCGTGCGCGTGTGTGTGCGTGCGTGCGCGTGTGTGTGTGTGTGTGTTGGGAGAGGAGATTGGCGCCGCCAACTTATTTACAAGCCCATTGAAAGGGTTATGAAGCAATCGCTTGCAAAATAGATACAGACTGTACAAATCGCTGGTAGTCTCCATTCTCCGGTATGGATGTGAAACGTGGATACTGCTGGCAGAAACAGAGAGAAGGAGCCAAGAATTTGAGAACAAATGCATGAGAAAACTCCTTGGCGTCTTCTAATGGGAACTTAAACCAATGAGTTTGTGCGAAAGAGGATTGAAAGTTTTGTGGGTCATCAGGAACCTCTTCTCGCCACTTTCAAACGGAGAAAAATGGCGGGATGTGGACACGTTACAAGGCACGACAGCCCGTGAAAATCAAAGGAAACAGTAACAACATTAACCCATTTATTAATTTATATCATTGAACATTCTCCATAGTTTACCTTGACTAATTAACCCATAGCTGGAGGAGAAGAAGTGGATTCATATCCTTTTCAAAGGTATATGCGCGTAAGTGACTAGAACGAACCCAACTGGAATTGGAACTCCGCTCCAAGCCCTACTGATGGACAGCAAAAATGGTTCTTTATGTGGATTAACGGGAAGAAGTTACTTTTATTGTCTAAAGAATTAAAATATAATGTTTATAATGTTTTTTCTTACATATAATTAAAGCTAAAATAAGCTTAAAAACACGAAATATAAATTTGCTAGACTTTTAACTGTTGACATACGTGCAGTTACTTTCCGCCTTTTAATTTATATTTTAAACGTTTCAACCCCCCATCCCCACCCCCCAAGCAGGGTGGGAAGCCATTAGCACGCAAGGGGGTACAGAGAGTTGGAGCGAGAGCAAAGAGGAGTGATAGAGGAAAGGATTAAGAGAAGGATAAGGGATAGATCAAGGCATCTGTAGACGTCCATTGACATTACATTTGAATAGTTGGAGATTATAGCTATCGGGGAAACAGGAATAGGGGAAGGAGATCCACAGGTAAGAGGTGCGAGACATGAAGCTATTCGAGTAGAAAACACGGCTACATTTAACAGTTTCGACAATGAAAGGGTATGAGCGAGATGCCAGACTAGTAGAACGCTTAAATTCATGAAGTCTGGGAACCAGCGAAAGCAGCTCATAGGAGTAGTTACCATGAAAGTATTTGTAAAAAAAAAGACAGAGGGAGGCGACGGCAAGTCTGTGAGAGAGCGACTGCAGACGAGATGCCAGATCAGAGCCAATTACGTTGCATATCCGTCTCTGGATCTTATCAAGAACCTTGAGACAAACATAAGGGGCATCAGACCCTATATGGCAGAAATACTCCATGCAAGGACGAATGGTTGATTTGTAGATTTGAAGGATCGACTCCGGCAAGAAAAATTTCTTGGCGCGGCTCAGGGAGCCAACTTTCTTTGCGGTGGACAAAGCTATTGACTCAATGTATTTGTTCTAATTTTGTTTGTTTTGTTTGTTTAACGGCGTATCAACTCTTTATGGGTCATTTAATGTCGAAATTTAATTGTCTTAGGAACTTCGGTAATTTATTTTACAAAGATGTATTACTGGAATTGTTTTTTTCCTTACAAAAATGTATTGCTGGTAATTTCTTTACTTTTCTTTAAATGAAAATGTATTGCTAGAACTTTCACTATAAAATGTATTTCTACATTTTCATGGTGTTTAGGCCCCAGTTAGTCCATAGATATTTGTCAAGAGCTGAGACCTTAACAGGTGCTACCACTCAGGGTCAAGGTAGACCTGGGAACAACAGCAAATAAAAGGTGGTTCAACGCTCCTCAAAAACTCCCGATCAGAGGTCTTCCAGCCGGATGTAGTTTATGGTCATATTTTCATCGTTTTAGGATTCAGTCAAGAGTTACCTGATTTGTCTAACGAAAAAATATATATATTTACCAGTAAATTGCTGTCGCAAATCGCTTCTAATCCAGGGAGTTTGATGATTTTCTTGTCCTGTTCCGAAACTAAATTAATCTTAATACCAGGGTGAGTTAAAATGTCATTGCTTGGATGATTGTGTTTAGTGACATATCAACCTCTATGGGTTATTTAATGCCGAAATCTAAATGTTTTAAACATAATTTTATTGCTTAGGTATTGGTAATTTTTCTATAAATAGGTAGTGTTAGTTTTTTTTACTATAAAAATGTATTCTTATACTTTCATAGTGTTTTCTTTTCGTTTAAGGATTCACTATTTGTTCATAGCTGGGACCCTAACAGGTGCTATCACTCCGGGTCATGGTTGAACTGAGAACAACAGCAATTAAGAGGTGGTTCCACGCTCCTCGAAAACTTCAATCTCCCGACCAAAGCTCTCGCTGCCGGAGATAGTTTAGCGTCGTAACCAGAACTAGAATTAAAAAGTTATACAATTTGTTTTATTATATAATATAAAAAGAATAAGGGACACAATCAAGCATATTGTACATCATGATATAGCTATACATCACAGTTTCGCATCCCTACTTTGCAACATAACACCTCTTTTAATAGCCGTGTTCCATCAACGAATTAGGGCAGGTATCTCAGCTGATGTAACCAGTTTCTTGCAGTAGTTTTCACTTCTTCATCACGACCTGACTTGGTACATTAAGACTTCCATCTCTTTGGTCCAATGAAAGAGGCAGGAAGAGGCAAATGTTATGGTGATTATGAAGTGAAAACTTGCTACAAGGAACTTATCTCATCTCTCTCTCTCTCTCTCTTTCTCTCTTATCTCTTGTCATTCTTGGCCGAAGCTAGGATACACTCCCTCATTCATTTGTGAACACTGTCATTAAAAAAAAGGTCGATACTATGTTGAGAAATAGGGATGTGGACCTATGATGTGTAGCTATATCTTGATGTATTAGATTGGTGCAAACATAATGTCGTTTTCGCACATAGTAACATATGTGAGAAAACGACATTATTTTTGCACCAACCTAATATATGTTTAACTGTGTTCCTTGTTTCTTTTAACTTCTTCTAGTAGGTGTCGTGTCCCTTCAAGACGTTGGTGATCATGGCTCTCCAGATTTTATTCTTTGTAGCTCCTTTGTCTTTTACCATCTCTCCTAAACCCTGCTCTGTCAACCATTCCCTCAAGTTCGCCGGGAAGATTTTGCGTCGTTTTCCTCTGTCTCCCTTATCTTCAATCTCTCCTGTGAGTATCAAATTTTCCAAGCCCTCTTTCCTCAGTGTGTGCTTAAGAAAATTCAACTGTCTCTTTTTTATATTAAATATATGTCCCTTTTGTCACCAATGTCTCTAGAACTTCGTCGTTTGGCTCATGGTATCCCGAGGCATCCTTCTGAAGTGAAGGACCCTATTTCTGTGGCTTGAAGTACCTTCTTCATCTGTGAGATTGTTCAGCATTTACTGTCCTATAATGGGACTGATATGACGTAGCAGTTCAGTACTCCTTTCTTTGTTTCTAACGATTTCTTATATAATAAAGTAAATGGCATTAGTTGTTTACTTGCCCTACTTATAATAAAAGACTTGCTTCAGTTTTCTGTGGTTTAGTCATCGCAGTTTCCATTGCGCTCACACAAAGTCGTAGAAAACATCATATTTTCCCTTAATAAGAACAATACACACCCGCCTACGGGCTAACGATTTCGTTTCGGATTTATTTCTCCGCGATAAGTCATGGCTTAGGTACGTATGAAGATAGGGAATTCGTTCAACGTCCTGTATTTCAGCGACGCGTAACGTAAGATAAAAGACACTATTGTTTTCTTTCTAAATATCGCAGATGTTGTCGGGATCGATAACAGTTTTTCTCAAGCTCATTCTTTGTGCGAGACCGGGGAGATATGCATAGTTTGTTAGCAAACAGCTGTTACTGAACGCAAAAGGTCTGCTCGTGACAAATTAACAGTTGTTATCGCCTTTGCAGTGTCGGCGTTGCGGAAAGGTTGCGTAGTTAATCGCGACTGTCTGGTTGCATTCAGACGATGTCGATTTTTGAGACGAACCACAAAAGAATGACAATGTCTTCCTATCCTGTCTGGGTCCGGCGTTCATCTTTTCTTTTTTTTTTTTTTTTTTCTTTCTTTTTTTTAAGAAAATTGGCGCGCTGCTGTGTTGGTGGGCTTGTTTAAATTTTATGCAAAATTAAATAATGTAAAAGCAAATAATTAGCTAATTTTCGGTACCACACTTTGAGAAATATGTGACAAGATAAAATAAACGTATAGTAATAAATATGTATACACACACAAGGGTCTCGTCTCCCTGCCCGGGATCTATGATATGCCCCACCCCCAATTCCAGTGTATTTCAATTTTCGTAAGGTAATATTCAATACATTTTATTATAACCTAATTATGTACCATAACGGATAATAAACATTTGGGGCCTTGTGCAAAATAAATATTCCCCTCTTCTACGATACACCGACTTTTTGAATTTAAGCGCAGTACTAGATTGGCGGCAAGGTCTCATCATTTTCCAGTCGAAATGGCTAGAAGTAACCTTGTTCTATTGTAAGTTTCTTCACGTAATTATGGAACTCTTTTCTGGTTTCTTTCTTTCCAGCCAAATTTGATCCTCAGAAATTGAAATGCAATGTCGATCGTAAACTTCTGTCTTCTTTTCTCTTTCTTTCAGCGTTCTGGCTCCTTAATAGAGTTTTTCTTACATCTTTTTCCAAGCTGAGTAACCCCCCCACGAATATTAGTGACGTCAAGGTCGGATTATTGTGGGGACCCGAGCGCGTACACTCGGACAGGGACAAAAATTCCCCTCAGCCTCCGCAACCGTCGGTTGCGCAGGCCTCGGTGCGAGCACTGATCCCTCCCTCTGGTGCACTGGGAGGGCGTGGCCTCGGGCAGCTGTGCCCCAGGGCTGGGCACCTCTTCAGTATTATTTTCTCAGTTACCCTTAGCCAGAGAAGCCCCTGAGCGCACTCTGTCCAAGGACAGAGACGCAACTGAGAGAATAGTGATTTTCCAAACGTAGTTTGGATGTGGCACAAGGCCGAAAGTAAGGGGCACCCAGTGAGGATCGAACTCACTACTCATTCATAATTGTCCTAGCGAGACAAGCTTGCTAACCATTACACCACCTCGAGGTGCCCAAATGATTTTCTAAATGCTTCTTAGATGTGGCACAAGGCCGGAAGTATGGAGCACCCAGGGAGGATCGAACTCACTACTCAGTCGTAATATGTTCTAGCAAGACAAGCTTGCTAACCATTATACCACGCCAGGAATATTAGTGGCGTCGCTGCCTTGCTTGGAGTGGAATAATTAAAAACAAAATAAAGAACTGCTTTGTTACACATTGAAATGGATTTTGGCGATGTTTCGGATTTAGTCTTTCGAAATTTGGATCCATGCGTTTTTTTATGACATCCCTCAATACTCAGGGACTGCTTGGCTCCACATCCAAAATTCGTATTTCTTTTTCCGACACAAACAAAATGTGCTCTATGGGATTCGGATCCGGTGATTGTAGAGGCCACTTTTAACACATAAAACTCTTTGCTGTGTTCTATGAATCAATCAGCCATTAATTTTGAGTATACATTCTCACAGTACCTTTGGCTAACCATAACGGCGCAAGTAAGCTCCTGACTCTTACAGGCTAGATTCTTTTTTTTTTCTGTTGCTACCTGAACTAAAGAACCACCTTCACTATCAAATGACTCCATAATAATATATGAATAAAATATGCTTGAAACGTCCTAATATTAGTAAAATTAGTTGTATTCTGGGAATAATAACTTGATGAAGGTGGGGGGTAATAAATATTCTGCATTGTTATGCGTCACAATTGAAATCTTTTGGCGGGACAAATCAATCTAACAGAAAACGAAGTACTTTATATAAAAACCATTCATAATTAAAAAAAGCAACAACGAATAGGAAGTAGGTAAAATATGTGTATGAAGAAAGAAAGAAAGAAAGTGAAAAGAAATTATATAAAAAGCCGTAAAGAAAAAGAAGAAAAAACAAAGAATAAAAATGAAAAGACAGAAAGAGAAGAAATAGAAAAAAAGAAAGAAAAAAATGAAAAGAAAGAAAGAATAGACATGAAGAGAAAGAAAGAAAAGAAATGGAAAGAAAGAAAGAAATACAGAAAAAATAGAAAGAAAGAAAGAAAAGAAAGAAACTGAAAAGAAATTATATAAAAGGCCGTAAAGAAAAAAAAGAAAAAACAAATGAAATGACAGAAAAAGAAGAAACAGAAAGAAAGAAAAGAAGGAAAAGAAATGAAAAGAAAGAAAGAATAGAAATAGAAAGAAAGAATGAATAGACATGAAGAGAAAGAAAGAAAAGAAATGAAAAGAAAGAAAGAATAGACATGAAGAGAAAGAAAGAAAGAAAAGAAATGAAAAGAAAGAAAAAAAACATGAAAAGAAAGAAAGAAAGAAAGAATAGAAATGAAAATAAAATAGAAAAGAAAGAAAGAAAAAATAGAAATGAATAGAAATAACATAAAAAACAATGTAAATTACAGAGATTAAAGAAAGAAAAGTAATGTTTTTTGTTTCTTTTTTTTTACAATGATATTCACCCTTTACAAGACGAAAGAACCACTCGTGGTAGACGGTTAGGGAGTAAAAGGCACGGTTCATGGGTTATAAATATGGGGAAGATAACGTTTAACCCTAAATTTGACCAGCTTAAGATTGTAGTAATTGTGGAAGCATCGTCTTGGGAGTCGATATAAAAATTTGGAACAGACTGAGATAGAAACAGATAGATAGATGCAAAGAACGCACAACTCCATTGTGCATGGAATTTTTCAAGAGCTATCATACTGTTAAAAAAAAAATTAAATATCTGAACCAGCCATATGTGTTATATCCATTTTTATAAAAGTGTTAAAATATTTTTTTCGATAGTTTCTGTAAAAATTATTGAGAAAATTGGCTCGTGGCTGAGTGATTAGAACGTTTGCTTTCTAGTCTTGAAACCCTTGTTCGAATCTCACCACGATTGGTTTCACGGAGTGGTTACTTCATGGTAATACCGACTTGAGGATGTGATCCCAGCGCATGTTACCTTTGGAAAGTGCCTCAGATCAATACCAAAGTCCTGTGAGTGAAACTGGATAAACACAACCATTCAAAAGCCGTCGATGTTTGTGTTAGCAAGAAGTCACAAGTCATCATGGCCAAGAGTATAAGCGTGGACATGTTAATGAAATTGAACTTTCCAGATTTTGCGTTCGCTCCCAAAAATCGTAGCTGACACCCGCTCAGCTTAATTGGAGACTGTAGATTGAGTGTGCATCTGTAATAGGGATATGCTGGCCACCCTGTGGCCGGGAACAAGTAGTATCAGTTTATTGAAAATAAACCTAAAATTACCCATTAAAATAATTTTTCTCGTTTTGACACTTTTAACGTGTACGTTCGTGCAATTTTTTCCCTTCTCTTGTGACCAAGTAATGGTTAAAGTACTAACAAAACAAGTATTACAGATATATTATATATTAAACAGTAAGTACAATAGAAGAGTATTACACGACTAGTGAGTGTGTGTCGGTTAACCCAGTGTTTAATCTATTCGACTGTTAATATTTAACAGCCTCCCCGCGAGGTAGGATATGGCACAAGGCCGGGTTTAATGTGGGGCAATCCGAGCCGATAGGCTCGGCCAAAAATTCCCTATAAACTCCGAAAAAAACAGGGTTGGGTAGCTGTTTCCCGAGACGAGACTCTGCCCTTTGACATAGTCTCCAGGCAGAGAGTTTAGCCAGCACAGCTGGAACAGATCTATTCGACTATTAATATTTAACAGCTCGCCACGAGGGATGCATGTGGCACAAGGCCAAGTTTACCGTGGGTTCTCCGAGCCCGTAGGCTCGGCCAAAAATATTCCCTTAAAACCCGTATAAACGGGTTCAGGGACTGTCTACCTCCACGGACGAAACTTTGCCCTTCGGCAAAGCCTCGTCCGGGTTCCTCTCTGGTCAAGGCAGAGAGTTCGACAGTTTGAACAATCTGTGCGACTGTTATATTTAACAGTCCCCCCACAAAGAATGTATGTGACACAAGGCGGAGTTTAACGTAGGTTTCTCCGAGCCCGTAGGCTCGGCCAAAATATATTCTCTTTGAACTCGCTTAGACGGGTCCAGGGCCAGTCTACCTCCCCGGACGAAACTTTGCCCTGCGGCAAAGCTTCGAGTTCCTCTCTGTCGAGGCAGAGAGTTTGACAGTTGAACAATCTATGTGTCTGTTAATATTTAACAGCCCCCCACCACGAGGGTGTATGTGGCACAAGGCCGGTTTATTGTGAGTATTACGAGCCCGTAGGCTCGGCCAAAAACATTTCCTTTGAACCCGCCTAAACGGGTTCAGGGACTGTCTACCTCCCCGGACGAAATTTTGCCTTGCGGCAAAGCCTTGTCCGAGTTCCTCTCTGCCTCGGCAGAGAGTTCGACATTTGAACAATCTAAGCGACTGTTCCTCAAAGACCTTCTCTTCTACTAATTTTATAGTAGGCGGAAGAGTCCAACATTGACTCTTTAGAGGGAGGACACCACAATCAATATAAAAACTGATCCCTCACTTTGTGGCCACGGTAGCTTCTATATTTATATTCTAAAGAATGTAAATAAATCTGAAAGACATGTCTGTAGCTAATCCTGTGTTTCATTGATCGATCGATTTGTTTTCTAAGGATTATTAACCATTTTCAGGCTATTTAAAGCCAGAATATATTTTTAGATTATAAGAATTTTATTTTTATTTCTTTTTAGATAATAATGGTTTAGTGATACAGTTCTTACTAATTAACATATAGGTGGGAGGAGGAAGAGGTGGTTTCATACTTTTCTTTATAGTATCTGCGCGTAAGTGAATATAACTAACCCAACCGGAATTGGAACTCAGCTCTCTGATTAACAATTCCGAGCCATTATCCATTACACCATCCCATATCCAAGCTTATAGCGCCTGATATTCCCAAGTAGTCACCCATCTAGGTACTAACCAGGTTCGACGTTGCTTAACTTTGGTAATCGTACCGGAACCGATGTTTCAACGTGGTGTGGTCGTAAGCTTTCACATTGGTATGTATAGGAAACGTTTAGTATTTATAAGGTCGGTTTCATCAGCAGTCAGAGGCATTCCCTGGATTCTTGGGATATATCTCCTGCGGTTGAGGCTGGACTATTGTCTTTGCTCATCTCTAATCCAGTGGTACGGGGGAGTCGCCCTAATTGTGTGAACATGTATTCTGAAGATTTATTGACTACGAAATAACATCGTTAAAGCGGATATCTTAAAACACGTCGATCGGAAGCTTCGAAGGTAAGGAGCCAAAATATGTGGTCAAGTACATGCAACAATGGAAATTTGTATGACGTTGATGAACGATTTTTCCAGAATGCAAGGACAAAAGCTAAGTATGTAATATTTTTAAAAAAAATGTCAACATTTTACGACATCGGATATTGCTTTTATTATCTTGTTAGCAGACGGATATGCGGATGTGTGTGGGTGACAATGTTATTGCATATTCGATCGCAATGAATTATTGTTTTGGAGATATTTTCTTCTTTCTTTTTCTTTTTTTTTTTTTTTTTTCGACTTTTGATAGAAAAATACTGATCAGTCGTTTAGCGTGTCCCCAAGTACAAATTTCAGGGGAAAAGATTTGATTATAGTTAGTTTTATAAACGGCGTAACAAATTGTAGCATCAAAGTCAAAATAACGTCATGCACAATACACAAGAATAAGATTTGGGGATATTGTGCTTAACTTATATCAAACGGAGTCAATGCTATGTGCAGTGATCCACATCAAAACAGTTGTTCTTACACATTAACAACTCGTGTCATACACTCTTTTTTCGCTTTAATGTTATGTCTTTCAATATGTCTTTATATATATATATATATATATATATATATATATATATATATTTATATATATATATATATATATGTGTGTGTGTGTGTGGCCTGACGATTGCGCCTAGCATGAAACAGACTGTCGCCTCTAACACGCAAGGGATTACAGAAGATTTGGAGCAAGATCAGATAGGAGTGATAGAGGAAAGGACGAGGGAAGGGAGTTCGACAGGCGAGAGGTGCGAGACATGAAGCTATTGGAGTAGAAGAGACGGCTACATTTAATAGTTTCGACAGTGGAAGGGTGAGAGCGGGATGCCAGCCTCGTAGGGCGCTTGAATTCATGAAGTCTGGGAACCAGCGAATGCAGCTCCTCGGAGCAATATATATATATATATATATATATATATATATATATATATATATATATATGAACAAAAAGAGTGGCCTGCCTTGATAAACTACTTTCGAGAACGTAAATAGTTTTTCTCCTGTCTCTTTTTACTCATACACACACACACACACACACACATATATATATATATATATATATATATATATATATATATATTCCCCAAATTTTGCACTATATTATTTTTGGACTATGAAGCAGCGTCTCTCCTGTGTGTAATCTGTGTATTTATAGTTTGTTCCCGATGAGCAGAAAAATCAGCGAAACTTAAGTCGCACACCTGAACGTAGGTATTTGTATATGTACCTTTATTAATATATACCTTTGCTCTGTCTAACCACATCGAGCGCTATTATGTTTACACAACTTGGCTAAATTTCAGGGTTATTTATTTGCTTGCCTGTGTATACGGTTGCCTATATCTGGTCATTTGATTTACCTTACTCTCTCTCTCTCTCTCTCTCTCTCTCTCTATATATATATATATATATATATATATATATATATATATATACCGCTCTCTCTCTCTTTCTCTCTCTATATTAGATTAAATAAAAACAACTTAACCTCAATACCTTGTCAGTCGTTCTTAATGAATTTTTTATAACACACACACACACACACACACACATACACATACAGTCGAAGAAGAATTTCGATTATTAACACACACAAACTACAATGGTTAAACCTAAGAAAACATAAGGAAAAAATGAATTCCATTAAATAATATTTGGAAATAAGCATTCATCACCTGATGAAGGTCACCAGATTCGAAACATGTGTGTAAAAAATATGGAAAATAAAGTATAATATATTTTCAAAAACTCCACATTATAACCAAATAACGTTTGCGGCTTCTCTCTTCTCTTTAATAAATTTGTAGGATCGTGATTACCATTCCAATGTAATAAATTATAACCATGGAATATTAGTGTTTGAGCCTTTTATATTATATATATATATATATATATATATATATATATATATATATATATATATATATTGATCGTTTCAAACTAAGCAAGGCAATAAAGCCACTAAGACGAATGGGTTAGTGACTTTTAGAGAATAGGAGAAAAATACTATTAAGGCGAGAGAACAATAAAAGAATAAGAATTGAGAAGACAGGAGATAACGATTGATATTGTATTTAAATTTTTGAAGACCAAATTTGACTGGGAAGCAAGAGACTGTGTCCTGTAGCTTTGGGTGGCAACCAGTCTAGGAGAAGGAAAACTCTGAATTCAAAATCGCGTTGGGCTTCGTCAGGCTATCTGCCCAGGAAACACAACGGCTACTGTCGCGGCAGTACACGTGATGTTCCTACGGGCATGTTTGAATTAAAATAAATAGCAGGGCAGACTGTGTCCTAAATCCTTGGGTAATAACCGGTCTAGCAGAAGACAATTCTGAATTCAAAATTGTATGTAGCCCTGGCGAAAAACATACTATGCTGTGCAGGAAGGGGTCGTGGATGTTACAGTGACTCTATGATGTCGACTATGGTGCGGATGTGCATGTCTAAAAAAAGAATCGATCACAGATGATGAATGGGTAGGCTTCATTGAACCAAATCGTTAATATTTCAATTTACTTTCAGGATTGTAGGGTGACAAAACAAATTCTGAAATCATATACAGAAATACATTGCTGATGTTTTCATGGAAATAATAAAAGAAAATAAATTTAATGCTTGTTATTTCTATAACCAGTGATATAAGTTCTATTAGACAAATACGTCAAATCATTGATTCACTCGAATGATCACAGGAAATACTCAGAGTATATATAGAAGTGCACTGAAATTTAGTTTAATAAAGGGATGAATAGGAAATAATGTATTTTAATACGAAACTATTTATAGTGATTTTCCAAGCGTAGCTTAGATGTGGCACAAGGCCGAAAGTAAGGGGCACCCAGTGAGGATCGAACTCACTACTCAGTCGTAATTGTTCTAGCGAGACAAGTTTGTTAACCATTACACCGCCTCGAGGTGCCTAATACGAAACTATTTATATAACTGGTGGAAACATAGATAGGATTTAATAAACAAATATGTCAAAACGTGGTTTCATTCCAATGATTGCATATATTGCGATGGATGAATTGTCGTCTAAATTACGTAACAATGATAATAACACTGACAGCTCATTTTAACAGATATATTTACCAAAATTACACAATAATATTTTGAAATATTAAAGAGTAAATTTATTCAATAAAATCACCGTTGACTTCGGCATCAAGACGAATCTCCTGCAACTCGTCCGGACGGTCTCCATATTTAAGTTGGTGAATGCTGCCATAATCCTTGCCTTCAGTTCATTTTTGGAGTTTTGTTGGTCTCCCGCTCAACTCCGTCCCACACATAATAATCAAGGAGCTTGCCGTCTGGAGAGTTAGGTGGTGATATGGTTGTAGAAATTGTCTGACAGCCATAACTGTGTTCCCCTGTTTGTATGGCACGGTGCAGCATCCAGTTGCCAGACATAGGGTCTTCCATCAGCCATCCGCTTGACACAAGGCAGCACTACCTCCTCAAGGTACTTGATGCAGGCCTCCGTGTTGAGTCTGAGGCATTGTAAGAAGATGAATCGAGCCATAACGTCACCATCACTAGTAATGGCTCCAAAAACCTTCGTAATCACCATTAAACTCATCCTACTCTTTCCGAATCTTCTGCGCTATTCTCAGATTGACACCTAAACACTCTGAAATGTTCGTATATTTCCGGTGCCAATGCCAAGTAATACAGGATGCCGTTTCAAATTTCTGGTGGAGTGAGTTGCATCGTGGTACTTTTTTTCCTCATAGAGGGTGTCCAGCTGACCCTAGTATAGCGTGTAGTCGGCAAAATCAAACAACGAAATTAAAAATATAAAATGGTGACAATTAACCCATCGTACCCTTTAGCAAATAATAACATTGCATATGGGATTGCATTGGAAGTTATTTTAACACTAGCTATCTATATAGCTAGTTTGGCTACATATAGGATTTATTAAATAATTATTTTTAAAGTTTAATTCACCCTAACGATTATATTTACAGTGCCACAATTAATTGTAAAAACACAGAGAAATCCAATGCAAATTGGATAACAGAAATGTATTTAAACTAATTTGATAAAAGGAATGCATTTGTAATGTTTTAACTACAGTAATACATTTGAAATAATTTAACTAAGAAAAATCAGGAAAAATGGAAAATTGAATTGTCTTTGGCTAGATGCGAAGGTGTCTCGTCAGTATTCTAATGATGTTGTGACAGTATCTTTTTGCTTGATATATTGTCTGAACTTGGAATTGTTCTAGCCGCTTCTTTCTCCTGTTCTAAATCTTATTGAAAGCATATCTCCCAAGCCTACCATTTGGTGAGGGCGGAGGATTTGCCGTTGATCCCCCCCACCAGGTCGACGCTTGGACCTAAGGTAAGCCGTACATTCAGTTACCATCATGAGGAAGAAAGCAGACAACCACTTGCTGTTTCGAGTGAGTATAGTTTCGCTCTAGCAGAAGCCCATTTACATTTTTCTTTTTTTTTCTTTTTTTTCTTTTTATTTTTCTTTTTTTTTTTTTTTTTCTCTCCACCCACTCATCAATGTGCTCCACCATAGTAAGACATTTTGTCCCAATGATTCTCCCTTATTTGATAGTTTAGTAAGAAATCCCGGTTCGAAAGAAAAATCAGGAAAAATGGAAAATTGAATGTCTTTGGCTAGATGCAATAATAAATCCGGAAAACCTTATTTTCAATTTCTTTTTAGAATAGACAATGGGACTTAAGTGAAAACTTAATGTGATAGGGTATAGCCAAGTGTGAACCAGAACTCCTTGCCTGTTATCTCCTACCCACCCCCATCCTTCCCTCTGTTTTTGTCGTCCTTTTTTGTGTTATCTGTAATAGAAGTAGGTAGTCTGTTTTACCGCCCGATCAACACTCTTCCCCCTTCTATTGGACATGAGTAGAGGCTTCCACCTTGTTTCTTGTCTAGGAAGGGGTTCCCGGTACTCTTTCTCTCTCCTGCCTCTGTATTAGTGCAGCTCTGTTTCTCCCGTGATGTGTGCAGTCTGTGGCATCACCTCTTCATTCTGAGGGCACACGGTTGACAGTTCTCTGGTTGCTGTTTCTGACTGGTAGTTAGGAGCCCTAACTCTTGCGTAGCGTCTTGAGCGGCCGCTCTGATCAACGGTTGTATAATACCGGGGTGTTTGTAGTGCCATATCGCGCATGGAAAGGTGTCCCTGCAGTTACCTCCGGTGGGCAGCCCTGATGCAGGTTGTGCCAACTCCTCTCTGCCCGCGTCAAGGTCGAAACTGTCTGTTTCTTTTACTTCGGGCCTTCTCATCTTACAAACAAAATTCAACATGAGTTACAAAAACCGAAAGATTAATCCTAAACCAGCCTCTCAAAAATCACCTAAACCCCTCAACATTTCGTTCTCCAACATCCGTGGCATTAGGACAAACTTCTGCAATCTGTAATCTTTCCTCACTGCAAACGGTCCGGATATACTGGCTCTCTGTGAGACAAACCTTGTCTCGTCTATCCCCTCTTCTGATATCTCGATCCCCGGCTACCTTCCTCTCCTCAGAAAAGACTCTCTAACCCACATGCACGGTCTTGGTGTCTACGTCAAGGAACATCTCCCTCTGGCCAGAGAGTTCTCTCTCGAATCGCCAGACCAGTCATACATATGTCTCCAACTCTCTCTCCTCAATGCGGAAAGCTCTCTCTTCTTTTTTTACCGCTCCCCATCCTCTCAAGACTGAGATACTCGATAGCATTTCTGACAGCATATACAAGGCTCTCTCCCTCCACCCGTTTGCTCACATTTTTGTGTTTGGTGACTTTAAAGCCCCTCATACCTTGTGGCTTAAGAATGCTACTACTGACCACGCAGGCATTCAAACGCTCAATTTTTCAATCTCTCATTATCTTCCCCACTCGTTTTGCCTTCAACCGGGAAGGTAAATCCTCTCTTCTCGACCTGTGTTTTACCTCCATCCCCGAATCCTGCAGCGCCTCGCAACTCTGCCCTCTTGGTAACTTTGATCATGCAGTAGTATCTGTTAACATCTCCTTCAACTCCACCCCCTATAAAGAACCTCCTACCACTAGAACTTCGTTCTACTATCAACGAGCTGACTGGGACGCGTTCCGTGATTTCCTCCGCGATGTCCTCTGGGATGAAGTCTTTAAACTCCCCGTCCAAGAATGTGCTTCTGGGGTCTCTTCCTGGGTTAAAGCGGGAATCGACGCTTTCATCCCATCAAGAAAATATAGGGTCAAGTCGCGCTCCTCCCCCTGGTTCTCCGCTGCTTGCTCAGCCGCCATCGCCCATAGGAACCGCTACTTCCACCTATTCCGTAGCGACATGCCTGACTGCAATAGACGTCTCTTTGCCTCCACCCGTAACGAGTGTAAGCGTGTCCTCAACGATGCTAAGTCACTATTTGCGGCTCAGATGAAGGAACGTATTGCATCTCGCAAATTTGGTTCCAAAGATTAATGGCGTCTCTGCAAGAGCGTATTGAACAATTGCAAACCCTCTATACGTCCTTTATTCAACCAGTTCGAAGTCCTAACCTCCTCTACCGACAAGGCTGAATGCTTTGCTCGGAAATTTTCATTTAATTCGACGCTCAACTCTTCCGGTGTACCCATACCCGACTTCCCTCTTAGAACTGAGGCCATATTGAGTGGGTTAAACATAACCCCATCTTTGGTACTGGGTGTTATCTTCAATTTAGACCCCAACAAGGCTAGTGGTGGTGACGGGTTACCAGCCATTGTCTTGAAGAAATGCGCGCCTGAACTAGCGCCCGCCCTCTCTAAACTATACAACTACTGCCTCAAGGAATCTTGTTTTCCTGACTGCTGGAAGTCCTCTTCGATCGTTCCTGTCTTCAAGAACTCTGGCGACCCCTCTGACCCTTCCAACTACCGTCCTATCAGTCTCCTTCCACTCTTCGGCAAAGTCTTTGAAGCCCTAATCAATACCGAGGTGGTTAACCACCTCATATACCATAATCTGCTCTCAGACAAGCAATATGGTTTCCGCTGTGCCCGATCTACAGCTGATGTGCTTACGGCCACCACTGAAACAGTCTACCGAGCTCTTCAAAATAACGGGGAAGCCCGTGCCGTGGCACTAGACATCTCCAAAGCATTTGATAGGGTTTGGCATGCCGGCCTTCTTCGCAAGCTTCAGGGTTATATAACCTAATACAATCATTCCTGTCAAACCGTGAATTGAAGGTCGTTCTCAACGGATTCTCATCCAGTTTCTATCCCACGAACGCAGGTGTTCCTCAAGGCTCCATCCGAGGCCTCTCTCTATTCCTTATCTACATAAATGACCTTCCTGACGCTATAACTTCCCAAGTTGGCATCTACGCGGATGACACCACAATTTATTCCTGCCTCAAAAACAAATCTATTTTCACTGACAAAACTCACCTGGCCGTGCGTCTCGTAAAGGACCTCCAATCGATTGTGAACTGGGGTAAGAATTGGATGGTCAACTTCAACGCTTCTAAGACAAAACTGTTCTCTATTAATCACCACAGAGATCCTTCCCTTCCCTCCATTAGAATGTCTGACGCTCAACTTCTCGAGAGCAACTCTCTGCGGCTTCTCGGTCTCACGTTGACTGCTGACCTGAGATGGAATAAATACATTGAGTCAATTGCTTCGTCCACCGCAAGGAAAGTTGGCTCCCTGAGCCGCACCAGGAAGTTTTTCTCCCCGGAGTCGATCCTCCAGATCTACAAATCAACAATTCGCCCTTGCATGGAGTATTGCTGCCATATATGGTCTGGTGTCCTTTCTGTTTGCCTCGGGGTTCTTGATAGGCTCCAGAGGCGGATATGCAATGTAGTTGGCCCTGCTCTATCGTTTCGTCTACAGTCACTTTCTCACAGATGCGCCGTCGGCTCTCTCTGTCTGTTCTACAAATACTTCCATGGAAATTGCTCCGAGGAGCAGCATTCGCTGGTTCCCAGACGTCTTGAGTTCAAGCGCCATACGAGGCTGGCATCCCGCTCTCACCCCTTCACTGTCGAAACTCCTAAATGTAGCCGTCTCTTCTACTCCAATAGCTTCATGTCTCGCACCTCTCGCCTGTGGAACTCCCTTCTCAGTTCCTGTTTCCCCGTGAGCTATAATCTCCAGCTATTCAAGTGTAATGTCAATCGACATCTCCAGTTACCTTGATCTATCCACTACCCTCATCCTTTCTTCTATCACTCTTATCTGATCTTGCTCTAAATTTTCTGTAACCCCTTGCGTCCTAGTGGCTTCCTGCCTTGCTTGGGGTGAAATGCTTAAAAAATATGAATTCCAAATTATTTCACTATGGGAATGCATTTTAAATGCTTTGCCCACATGAATTCATTTCAAATGATTTGGCTATAGGAATACCTTTCACATGATTTGCCCACAGGAATGCATTTCAAATGATTTAAGTATAGAGATGCACCTGAAATGATTTGCCTACAGGAATGCATTTCAAATGATTTAAGTATAGAGATGCCCCTGAAATGATTTGCCGACAGGAATGCATTTCAAATGATTTAAGTATAGAGATGCACCTGAAATGATTTGCCCACAGGAAAGCATTTCAAATGATTTAAGTACAGAAATGCATCTCAAATGATTTGCCCACAGGAATGCATTATTAATATCTTTTCAACAATCATGCAATTTTTAAGAAACATGTTACTTTTCGGTGAACATATTTCATCAAGAAAACATTTTGAACTAATGTATCGTGATATTTGATTGAATTGTAATGCAATGGCATTCAAATTTGTTAGCATTAGAATGGTTATGTCGTTTCTTGTTTTGAATAATATTTTACCCGGAGCTATGGCAATAACTATAAAACTAGCATAATAACTGAAAACAAAGCAGCTTTCTTCCAAACTGGCCTTTGACTTGATGCTTAATCAGATTTCTGACCAGCAGATCTTCGTCAAGGCATATATTGAGAAAAAATGCCTGAAAACTTTTTTATGAGTGTAATATCTGTCAAGAAAAATCATAAACATTATATTCTAAAGATGTCTCTGAATATGTTGTTTGTACCTTGCATTTTTTTAAAGCATTTCAACCCAAACAATGCGGGAATGTCACTAGCACAGAAGGGGTTACAGAGGGCAGAGAACAAGAGTAAAGAGGCGTGTTTGGGGAAAGAATAAAGAAAAGAACGGGAAACAAGACCAATGCAATCAGAAGATATCGATTGACATTACACTTAAATATTTGAAGATTATAGTTATCAGGGAAGCAAGTAAGAGGAAGAGAATTCCACAGACGGGAAGTGTAAGAGAAGCAAGGAAAATGATATGTCAAAATAATTCAAAATTGTGAAATAATTCTGTAATGATTCTTTATCATTTGAAAATGCGCATGTTATTCAAAATTCTTTTAGTTTAGTTACATTGGAATGACGTCATTTTCTAATTATTAGACCCAAGCATAAATAATATAAGTAGGCAATTAAGTAAGTTAATACTAACTCATGAGCATATTAAGTAAGTCAATGCTATTTCGTGAGCAAAAATAAAGCAACTCAAGAACTGGCCAAAATCCTAATCAAGGTCGACTGCAGTCGGAATTATAAAGTCATTTTAAACTTCACTATATTTTCATTAACTGCATAGTATGTACTTCACCGAGGCTACCTACAGCTTTAATTCATACTAGTCCTTCTAGACTGGCTGCCATTCAAGGCTGAAGCGCTCAGTTTGTCATACTATTTAACCCATAGTTTGAGGTATTCCTATCTTTTCCAAACGTTTTGCGCGAATGTGAATGCAATGAAACTCAACTGTGATGTGAACTCGCCTATCCTATTTCTAATTCCAACCTGCTATCCGTTACACCACCCGCACATCCGAAAATCTTTAGTTACTTATAAAAAAAATCATGTTCTCAATTTGCTGGTTTTGCATTGAAAATGCAAGACAAAGAGATTGTCTTTATTAATTTCAGCGTTTCGTACAGAATATGACTAATATAAGTACTATGTAAAGACATTGATAATTATACTGTATGCTTTGTTTGTTTTCTTTTGTTTTTTGTTTTCTTTTTTTATCGAATTCACCCCAAACAAGACAGTAAAATCACTAAGACACAAGCGATTACTGAGCGTTGAAGAATTAGAAAACAGAAACATTACAAAGAAACAAGAACAAAGAAATGTAATCAAGAAGACAACAGAAAGCGATTGACATTGCATTTGAAGATTAAGGTTGACTGGAAATTATGGAACCGGAAGTGAGCTCCACAAGTGGTAAGTTGGAGAAAAGAAATTGTTAGCAACGAACTTAACAGTTACATCTCGCCAACTCAGCTGTAAATTGATGAGATCTGGTTATCAGTCTAGTAATGCGCTTAAACTCATAAAGTCTAGGTTACCATAGCGAAGAGCTTATTCAAACAATTGCCATGAAAGTATTTATAGAACAAATCACTGGAAAGCAACTTTACGGCGGTGGGAAAGTTATTGAACCAATAATATTACTGATTCTCCTTTGGATTTTATCAAGAGTCTCTTAATATATAGCTGGTGTATCAGATCATGTGGCAGCAATATTCTAAGCATGGACTGGAGAGAAAATTGTCTCGCACGACACAGTGATCCAAATTTCTTAGCAGCTGATCTAACAATGGATTCAAACTGTTTAAAATGCGTTTATTATGTTTCCAGCTATTGTGCAACCTGAATCATGGAGAAAATGTTCAAAATGAATGTTTTTATTCGAGTATCTAACAGCGTTGTATATCCTTCTCTTCTGGTGAGGCTTAGGCCACTGTGCCAAATAAGCAAAATGTACACTCTTCCTTGTTGGAAATGGGTGTTGGTTGATGGTCTTGAGGCGATCATAATAAAATTGTCTTCTTCTCTCATCCGGGTGATCGCTTGTTAGTTTTTAGTTCGGAGGTAAAATGAGACCTTCAACAAATGGGATTTTAAACTTATCTTCTTTATTAACCACGTCAACATGTACATTTTTAACAAGCCAGTAGAGTCGCTCTATCAACCCCACTGCGGAGCAAGTTCTCCGAGACACGAAATAACCACGTCTACTGTGCATGACTCCCTGAAATCTAACATTCAACGGTTCGGCTCAGCCAATCAAAATCGCCATCCTATTTTGTCTGCCATCTGACCTTAAAGGTCAACCTCAGAGGGATCTGATACACACCACTAAAAACTAAGTCTGAAACTATTATTTAACATCAGTACTATTCATTTTTTCCTCAATCTCTTTCCCCTGAGTCTGAACTACCCAGCTCAGAGATTGGGCTCACAATGACTATGTCATCCAAATTAACGAACAAAGCTTTCATTCACTCGGCTATGGAGCCTCGTTAATAATAAAAACATAGCTGAGGATATTAATCCGAGTGTAAATAATTATCATTTTTAATAGATACGGACCTAATAAAATTTTGAATAAATGTCACATGTAAATAAAATGTTAAAATTTAAAAATTCTAAATAACGTCAGTGCGTATTATACACGAGAGATTTTATTCCCAGAATTTTTCGCCGAAAGTTAAAGGGGGCGTATTATACGCAGATACTTCCCCTATTGTTCACTTTATTTGCTTTCGGACTAACGACCTCATCTTTGTTGTCATTACCAAAACCCTCTAGGGAACTAATCATTTCTGAAATTTAAACAGTAATTTCAGTAGATTAAGTCAAACCTGACACAAGGCCATATTTTCTCAAGGGCCGTGAAAGAAAGCCATGCGTACAGAAATAATTACGTGCTCATTCATTTATACATGCTCACGATGACACACATTTATGAAGTCTGTGAAAATGCCAACAAGCTTATTCGCCTCCAAGATCTTAAACGCACATGCACACACGCAGTCGCACACATACACACACATGCACACGCATTCATCCTATAAAATACCGGCGTAATAGCTGACACTGTCCACAGGTAATTACAGATTGAAGCTCTCATTTTATAACGACAAAAAAAGTAATATTTGATGACAACACCAAAGCCGAACGCGACTGGTGTCTAATAAATGAAAATGGAGTGTCCTGCTAACTTGTGACGAAATTGGCTGCACCCGACGACGTCGGAGCTGTATGATTAGCGAATACCTTAATTGTCATTATCGATGGAATCAGCGGCATTCAACGGACTCGTAGAAATCGCTGAATGTTTTCACTATGATTTTTCGCGCCAATTTCCGAAAACGAAGCGGAGACCAAAACCTTTAATAATAGAGATTTCTCTTAAATACCAGATCCGGGTATTCTATTTTATTTTTCATTTTACTTTTTTATTTTTATTTATTTATTTTTTTACGCTTGTGTTTTAGAAACAGAAAATGCGAGCAAATGAGAAAGTTAAAAGCGGTAAGAAAATCCAAACTAAAAGAAAATGAAACGAATTTGTTATTAAAGCGTAAACAATTCTGTGTGTACAAGCGAAGGAGCCACCCACTCTCTTTCATTCCCTCTCACTCTCTATCTTTCTTGTTCTGTTTCTGCAAGCAGAGAACCTTTCTCTCTCTCTCTCTCTCTCTCTCTCTCTCTCTCTCTCTCTCTTTCTGCGTCTACATGCGGAGAAACTACGCTCACTCTCTTTCTGTAGCTACAAGCGGAACAACCCCACTCTCTTTTTCTGTGTTTACAGGCGGAGAACTCTCTCTCTCTCTCTCTCTCTCTCTCTCTCTCTCTCTCTCTCTCTCTCTCTCTCATTCTGTGTCTACAAGCGGAGGAACCTCTTTCTCTCTTTTTCTCTCCCTCTTTCTGTGACTACATGCGGAGAAACTACCCTCACTCTCTGTGTCTACAAGCGAAGAACTCCCTCTCTCTCAGTGTTTACAGCCGGATGACCCCCCCTCTCTCCGCTCTCTCCCCTCTCTCGCCCTCACTCTCCCCTCTCTCCCCCGCTCCCTCTCTCTCTCTCTCTCTGTGCGTTGATCTAACCTACATATCTGTTAGATGTAACGTGCGGAGTCGCCCTAACGGTCAAAATCACCGTAAATGGAATCGGTGAACCGAGTTCAAATTCACCTTTCGCCGCTGCCAAACTTTTTAAAGCATATAACCCAGCCATTTGTTATGTTCAACAGATGATGAGAACCACAAACAAAATCCAGTTGCTCTACGAAATACCATGAAGAACAGACATAGTAAACCTCAACTAGTTCTTGGTGGAGAGTGAGATTGAATTGTTTTTATGTCTTATCAACCTCTTGCAGGTTAATTAAAACCAGAAAATATTCTTATATTGGAAGGATTTGGGGCGATAATAATGATTTAGTGATACAATATTTACTAATTAAACCATAGCTGGGTAGAGAAGAGCTAGATTCATACCTCCCCTAAGGGTATTTGCGCGTAAGCGAATATAACAAACCCGCCTGGAATTGGAACTCGGCTCTCCGATTAACACTTCCGAAACATTATCCTTTACACCACCGGAACATCCAAACTTTCAGCACCCGGTATTCCTAAGCGGTCACCCATCTAGGTACTGACCAGGCCTGACGATGATATTTAAACATGATATGGCCATGCTTGAAAGCCCAGTTTGCCTTGCTATTAACCCTTAGTTGGGGAGGAAGTGGAATTCATACTTTCCAAGAAAAGTGCACGCAACAGAAATGTGGTTCTACAGAAGGGTTTTGAGAATTCCATGGATGAAATGAGTAAGCAACGAGGAAGTCTTAAAGAAAAAGGCAAGAAAAAGAACACTCGGAATCAGGAAGAGCTTACATTCCTTGTACACCTAATGAGGAAGGAGGGATCGGAAAAATTAACCGTCACAGGGCGTATTGAGGGCTAGAAAAAGTCAGCGAGCCACCTACCTCACGAGCTTATGTGAATAGATGGCGAAATGAAAGATGGTAGAGAAACTAAGGGCCACTAAGAATAGGAAGTTTTGGAGAGCGGTATACTGTAATACCCTATGTATAATACGCCTTCATCCATAATACGTACACCTAAAATTGCCCTGAAAGTGTGGGGAAAGGCATAATACGTACCCCTTGTTATAGTACCTCTCCAATTTCATTATGGTGAGCGTTTTCTACTATTATTAAATAAATGCTTTTAAACATAGAATAATATTTAGTTTTATGATAATTCTTATTTTATTTTACGACAATTTTTAAATATATTTTGTAGCTGTGCATAATACGCACCCCTGATTTTGTTTATTATTTTTTAGAAATAAATGCGTATTATACATGTGGAATTACGGTATTGCCCATATCCAGAAGGACACGGCGTATGAGAAAAGAAAAACAATTTGCGCGACAGCAGCGGAATAGGTTGGAATTTGAACTCGACACGCAAATGCAATTTTCCGCGCTAATAGACGCTACGCTATGCGGACTTCCATTTATGTATGTATGTATGTGTGTGTGTTTTTTATCGTGGGTATGTGTGTGGAGGAGAGAGAAAAATACTCTTTTATTTACGCACGTAAATAAAAGAGTATTTTATTTTAAAAGAGTATTTTATTTACGTCCGTGAATAAACGAGTGTTTTTTCTCTCCCACATGTTTGTACGTATACGTGTCTTGCGAATATGAATATTTTCTTTCCAATGTTCGTATGTAGAGCGCGCATGCCCGAGTTCGCGCAACTTAATTTCAAATGAGAATGAAGTGGAGTAGATAACGCCACAAAAAAGACGACCATCTGGGGCGAATAATGACAGGGACAATTTAGTCTTATCATTATCCATCCGATTATTGTATTTGTTTTTATCTTCTTCTTTTCTATCATTACAGCTCAAGTATCTTCGTCCTTAAAATTCTAATGATTAAAAAATCGTTGATTTTTATTCGTTTCTTTATTTTTGGACATATTTTTTTTATCTCGTCAGTGTCTACCTTATCAGGGAAATTAGTTTAAAAAATGTCGTTTTAAAATGTAACAATAGCAGGTTTGAAAGAAGGACGTGCTGAGCTAGTGAAATGATGTTATGATGAGTTTTATCATCCGTTTGTTCATTACTTGCTTGAGTGATGATAAAAATAAAACTGATAATTATATATATATATATATATATATATATATATAGTGGTGGATAAAATTGTGGCAAATCTTGTAGTCATAAATTTGATAGATTTTATGGATCTTTGGGACTGCAGCGATAAGAAACCATAACATAGCTGATGGCACTAAAGTAAAAAGAGCATCATACTTCTGAACAGAAATATGAGAACAGAATGTGAATTATGAAATGTCTTAATAAACAAATGTTTTTTATTAAATTATCAAAATTGTTTAATTCATTTTGATACTATAAAGTGATTTGTTTCCATTCTCAGATTGAAAAGAAAATAACCAGATTAGGTTCCTAAAGATTACCTGCCTTTATAGAACCGGTTCCTGGAAAGTTAGAATGACACCACATATATATATATATATATATATATATATATATATATATATATATATATATATAGATATATATATATATATATATATATATATATATATATATATAGAGAGAGAGAGAGAGAGCAAAGCTGAAATACTGAAACACACACACACACACACACACACACACACACACACATATATATATATATATATATTACGTTGGTGCAAAAATAATGACGTAATAATGTCGTTTTTTGCCGTATTTTTAACGTCAAAAAACGACATTATTACGTCATTATTTTTGCACCAACCTAATATATATATATATATATATATATATATATATATATATATTATCGGATCTTACATTCGAACATTTGTAAAACCGCTACATAAATGCATTCATGTTTCGATGCATATCATCGCATCTCATCAGGTCGTAATAAATGAGGATTATTACAATTTGTAATATTTACTTACGAACGAACAATCTTTTTTACCCGCAAAAATAAGAAAAAGCAAAGAAAGACATAAGATATAGTTTCCCTAAAAAGAAAAAAGAAAGATATACCGCGTCTAACACTAAAACTATCCAAATTCGATTAAGCTTTTACTGGAATTCTCCAAGGTTTTTATAACACTATTGGACTCTACTTTGAACAATAAGAATGTATTTAGCTCTAAGTTGAAATGATGATCTCTCTTCCTGTTGTGATCTCCTGATCCAGTTTTACTCTCTACTGTTCCCTCTTTTTTAAACTTATTCACCGTTCTCTTGATGGTTCTTGAATAGACTTTGAAGATGGAAACCAGAGTGTAAATGTTGGTACAATTACTGAAGGCCTCAATAATCTTTTTCGTCTCACCATTGCTCAATTGGGAAGGCAGTGGGGCTGACACAAAACGATTTTAACCTGTTCTCTTTGTAGCTGAATAACTCAAAGGATTTTTCAATAACTCTCACAAAAAAATGGTGTCAATATGGCTAAACATCTTATCTGAAAACCTGAAAAAGGAAA
>OZ010605.1:53038500-53041979 GCA_963932145.1 Acanthosepion lycidas
GCACTAATATTTCTGAAGCAGGAATTTATAGAATAAATTGCCAAAACTGTTCCTCTCAATATATTGGAGAAACAAGTAGAAGTTTGAAAAAACGCATTTATGAGCACAAAAGAGACCTCACAAAAAACAACTTAGCTAATGCACTAGTCATACATAGAAATAAATTCAACCATAATTTTGATTTTAAAAATACTACACTCATAAAAAAAGAATAACTCACTCAGAAGGAAAATTCTGGAGAGTGCCGCCATAGAAAATTACTAATATTATAATAAATATTAATCTACAGCCAGGTTTTTTCCCTATTTCACATTTCTTAACAAAATTAATGTTCTTACAAACAAATATACACAACAGATTCATAAAATCAAAAGAAAATGGTTGGATACATCAACACAGATATAATGACAATATTCTCCACACGTAACAATTACTGACGTTATTTTTCAGTTAAAAAATATGAAAATAGCGTTTCTCTACATTCCAGTTGCTAGGTACATTCTGTTTTTGTTTTTATTAGTTACTTTGTTCATTTAATTTCATTTTCGTATTTTGCTTTGATAAAGTCCACATTGGGCGAAACGCATCAGCAATTACCAGTTTTCATATTGTCATTTTTATTCATAAACATACACACACACACATATATATATATATATATATATATATATATATATATATATATATATATATATCTTTAGGATTTATTCTATTGGATTTAAATTAACAATCCACACATATGCACACATACGAACAAACACACACAAACACACACGCATATATATATATATATATATATATATATCTTTAGGATTTATTCTATTCGATTTAAATTAACAATCCACACATACGCACACATACGAACAAACACACACAAATATATATAAATATATATATATATACATACATACATATATATATATATATATATACATGCATATATGTATATATCTTTAGGATTTATTCTATTGGATTTAAATTAAAAATCCACACATATGCACACATACGAACAAACACACACACACACGCATATATATATATATATATATATATATATATATATATATATATATATATATATATCTTTAGGATTTATTCCATTGGATTTAAATTAACAATCCACACATACACACACATACGAAGAAACACACACACACACACACACACACACACATATATATATATATATATATATATATATATGTACATGTATATATAAATAAAAAGAAAGAACAGTAAGATATATAATCCGGTGTTCGTATAGATATTTTTATTTTTACAAAATAGTGCTCAATGTAAATTTACAGAGCAAAAACCATATTTTAAATCAATTAATTTATTATATATATATATATATATATATATATATATATATATATATATATATATATATATATATATATATATATATTGTTTTAAACAAACACTAAACAGTGTTTGTTTAAACAAGCACTGTTTAGTTTTCATTTTTTCTTTTTAACCAAGTGTTGGAAGCTTTATGTACTAAATTACAGCAACCTCCTTTATGTAAGCAGAAGATGAATTTTCTTCAGTCACTTCATTTCTATGGAGGATCGTCAGTATTAATTCCTTTCATATTTTACACTCGGGCTGGAGTATTTACATCTTTTTGAATTCACCTATTTTTTTAATCGTGAATTTGTATGTTTTAGACGCTCTCCAAATCTTCTTCCATATTAATTATTTATTCATAACTATTAGGTTGGTGCAAAAATAATGTTTGCTTTTGACGTATTTTTTAACGTCAAAAACCGACATTATTTTTCCACCAACCTAATATTTTCATACGATAATTTTGACAACGATGGTCCCTGAAGAAGTGCTGGCCGAAAGGCGCCTTGGTTAAAAAAAAAAAAAAAAAAAAAACTAAACACTAAACACTGTTTAAAACAATTTATGCATACTGTGGTATTAAATAGTTATTTACATATATATATATATATATATATATATATATATATATATATATATATTCACACACATACACAAGCACAGATACATACACACACATACACACATACACACATATATATATATATATATAATATATATATATATATATATATATATATATAATACGAAGAGTCTGTGATCGTGTGCGTGGTGCATCCGTCCAGCGCATAGTGATTCACGAGTTGTTTATACAACAAGTACTTTCGTTTTAACTTTCCTCTTTTTTACATATTTTACAGTATTTACATTATTCGGACTATTTGTCGCCATATTTATTACAACGTTTCGGCCGTTGTACGCTCCGGCCTTCTTCAGGTGGTTATAATGTTGAACTTAACCCTTTATTTCGCTCACTGTTCTAGTTCCACGTGCCATGTTTAATGGATGTCAGTTATCAGTTATCTTCTGTTAATTTCCCTCTGAAAGTTCTCCACTGCCTTAACCGGGTATTGAACTCACACTCTTTGAGTCCTCTTACTGGATCTAAGCAACGCTTTTATCCACTGTGACATGTTTCCTTTTTTTAATTAAATTTTTTTTAAAGTGATCCGGCATTTTGTATAGTTGTTTGTACAGTAAATATTTATATTCCAACGATGTATAAACAAACAATATTTAAAATATGTTATTTTTTTTAAAATTTAAACTGATTTAAAAAAATATTTGAAGTGAACAAGATAGTACGAGTTATTTATACAGTAAGTATTTTTATGTTAATTTTCTTCAAACAATTTTTTAATCAAAATATTTTTAAGTTAAAGACAGACACGAAGAGATCCTGCTTGACTGTTTCGTCCATTATTTGTATTTCAGCTTTCTTTAAACAAACAATATTTTAAATATTTAAAAAATATTTTTGGCATATTTTAAAAATATTTTCAAGTGAATATGATTTTAAAAAATATTTTAAGAGAATAAGATTTAAAAATACGAGTTGTTTATACAGTATTTTTATTTCAATTTCCTTCAAACGGATCATTTTTTAATGCTGAATTCAACTTCAGTGTTCTATAACCTGAACCGTCGGTGACCCAACTGACAAAAACTGACCCAAAACTACTGACAAAATTACTGTGATTAGACACAGCTCCTTTTCAGTAAATTTTAACGAAACTTGAATAAAAGAGGGATTGCTGCCCAAATACACAATTATATATATATATATATATATATATATATATATATATATATATATATATATATATATATCAAAAGAAAAACTTAACGCTACATCGAAAACTTGATTATAAATTATAATTTATTTCGACAAGTAAGTTTTAATACTTTTCTCCTCAGACCGAAATTACAAATGGTTTAATTTTACAAAATGGATGAATCTATCTAGACAATATTTTTAAAAAGCAGATAACAGAGATGTAGACACTTGACCTAGAAAATCTATTTTCTGGTTATTTATATTATTGAAGACATAGGTGGGGGAGAATGTTCACGTGTGGTATTTGGGAGAATACGTGTAACTGCTAGAGAAATACAATAGAATAAAC
>OZ010605.1:53042179-53092179 GCA_963932145.1 Acanthosepion lycidas
ACGTCAAAAAACGACATTATGACGTCATTATTTTTGCACCACCCTATAACCTAACCTAATATATATATATATATATATATATATATATATATATATATATATATATATATATCGACCCATAAATATATAAGCTGAGCTATAAAACGTTGCAAAATAATTGAATACATTGCATATTATACTGAGATGAACCTCACATTCGTACTTATTACTTGAGTATTCGCTTAACTCATACTCTAGCCTCTTATGCTTTTTAACTGACCATTGGCCACTGTTATATTGCAGATTGAAAACAGTTAAATGAACCACTAATCATTAGCCCGTGACTCTTTACTGTTTTAAAGGTCAGTCGGCCCTTGACGACATCTCAATTGCTACATTGGTCAGCTGCTTTTTGAGAACTACTTATACCTTGCTGAGAAAATCACTTAAAAATTTATGTGATTTCAATAGACAAATTTGCCACGGATGGTGAAGCAGACTAGCGATTGATATATGATGTCATTATCACTACCATTCTGGTTCCCCGCCAAACGTTTTTTCGAGTTGGGGAATAGATAATAGTCAAATCAGAATAGGAAGAGTGATGAACGAGTTCAATGCCACGGTCACGCCCAGTAGCAGTTAAAAGCAAAGAAGTATGTGCTGAAGAATTACCCAATGAAACAAGGCCCGTTTCTAGTTCAAATCATCATCGTAATTATTTGAAATTAAGCAGTATCGAACTCGGTCACTGCTTAGATGACTGACCGCTTGGATACATCGGGCATTGTGAGCACACCCCTTCAATCAGAAATATGCTTCTACTTTAAATAACCCACAAAGGGTTCATAAACAGTATAAAAAAAAGCATCAATCTATTAATCCGTAATTAAAATTTATGCCCTCTTTTATCAAATTTTAGCAGGAAAATCAGTTTTTCAATAAGGCCATCGCAAGGGTTCTGTAAACAGACCTATTGAATCCCAAAGTATTTTCGCATTATCCGTACCGTTTTTCCCTTCCGTTTATTGAGCGCAGTACTAGATTGGCGGTAAGGTCTCATCATCTTACAGTTGAAATGGCTAGATATAACCGTAATTGCTATGCTAACAGTTTCTTTTCTCGCACTTCTCGCTTGTTGAACTCTCTTCTGTTTTCTTACTTTGCAATCAAGTTTGATCTACAAAAATTTAAATGCAATGTCAACCGCTATCTTCTCTCTTCTTAATTCTTGTTCGTTTACTGTTTTCGCTTTTTAATAAAGTTATATCATTCTTTCACTTATATTCTTTCACTCTCAGGAACTTTCTGCGTCTTAGTGGCTTTGTTATCTTGCTTGGAAGTGAAATGATTAAAATAAAACTTTAACCGCCAAATAATGTATGTAACAGCAGTTTTAGGTTCATAGTATTTACGATGTTTGATTTATTTTTTCTTATTATCAATGTATTTTGCAATTTTATTGATCCTGTCCTGGCATCTCGGCTTCAGTCCCTTGTTCATTGCCGTAACGCTGCTTCTCTGTTTCTCTTGTTTCTTATTTTCATAACTGTTCCAATAACTGTATTTCGACTTTACAAATTTAAGCTCAGTACTAGATTGGCAGTAAGGTCTCATTTTACAGTTGAAATTGCTAGATTCTCTTGCACTTCCCTCTTATGGAATTCCCTTCCGACTTCTTGATTTCTAGTCAAATTTAATCTTCAAAGATTTTAATGTAATATCTCCCAGAATCCTACTATTTTATTTTCCTCTCTCCTAAACAATGATTTTTCTTATATTCTTTCTCTCTCCGTAACCGATTGCATCTTAGTGGCTTTATTACCTTGCTTGCGGTGAAATGATTAAAAGGAAAATTTCTCTAGTAAAATTATTATCAATGCATTTTAATGTAGAATTAATGTCAATGCGTTAATTAGCCTTTTCTGTTAGTAAATTGTCTGTCATAATATTAATTTATTTCTGGATTTAAATTGTCTGTCAGTAAATTTCTTTTGGTCAATAATTTATCTCAGTAAATTAATTTTTGGGCAGCAAATTGTCTGTCATGAAACTGCTTTTTCTGTCAGTAAATGGTCTTTAAATAAATGGTCTGTCAGTAAATTGTTTTTTTTTTTTTTACTGTAAACTGTAAATTGCTTTTCTCTCAATGAATTGCTTTTTCTGTAAGTTTTGTGTCTGTCAGTAAACTGTCAGTAAATTGTACTTCTGTTCTAAAATTGACTGTCGGTAAATTGCCGTTTTGTCAGAAAATGGGTTTCCTTCAGCAAATTAACTTAAATTGTTTTTTGTCATTCTCTTTTACAATAGTCCCTTACGTCTTAGTAGCACTATCGCCTTGCTTGGGGTGAATTGATTGAAAAAAATGCCTATAAGTGAAAATGAATTTAGTTATTATCAATCTAATTCTGTAGTAAAAATAATTGCATATATTTTTTAATAATCTATTCATTATCAATGTATTTACATTATGTAAAGTTTCCATTAATGCTTGGTCACTAATAATCCCATTTCTTTTATAATATTCAATTCATTTCTATAATAAAATAATAATTTCATTTCTATAATAAATTAATTTACAATGAACATCAAGTGTAAATTTATTTTTCAGATCTTAGTTTTGTAAGACAATCGTTAGCTTTAGAGCAATAATTCCCAACGTGGTGTGCATGCCCCACTAGTGGGGCATGTTAATATTTTGGTGGTGCATGCGTAGGATGTGCACCCTTGGCTTATTATACCAACAGAATAAGTGGGCAATTCGAGAATGAGTTATTAACTGTGAATTGTTTTCTAGTGAGGTCAGATATTATTTTCCATTATTATTTCATGATAAAAATGATCAAAGTCTATTAGAGAATAAGCTTTCATTCAAATAGTTTATATTTCTGCATTTGAGTTTCTCTATTATATGTTTTGAAACTATATATATTTAACTGTCTTTTTGTTTTGTTTTTTTAATTTTTTATGTCATAGACGCCATGGTCTTTGGAGGCTTGTTTAGAGACCAAGTTAATGGCCTTTTTAGCCTCTTTCACGTGAATTGCACTAAAATTTTTAATATGTAAGAATTAAATATTAATTGGGGGGGAAGCAGAATTTTAGAAATACCAAAGTGGAGCATGGACCAAAATCAGTTGGGAACCACTCCTTTAGAGTATAGGGCAACAGACTCAGTACACTGCTGCGGTTTCCATAGCAGTGTAGTTTTTTTTTCACGCGATAGAGTTGCTATCCCTCTGCCCAACAGGTTTTGAATTCAAAATTGTTCTTCTCCTAGACCGTTTGCCAACCAAGGTTGAAGAGCCCAGTCTCCTACTAATAAGCTGGGGTGAGAAGAGATGGATTCATGTATTTCCCAAGGCTATTAGCGCAAAAGTGAATGTAGAGAACAGGACTGGAAATCGAACCCGTATCGCCGATTTCTTGTTCCGAGCTGCTAGCCATGACATATAAACATTACATTGTAAATAAATATTTGTAATTTGTACCCATGGGAAAGGTAGGAATCCATTACTTTTAATTGCAGCTATAGGTTAAATCGTGGTGCAGACTGAGTTCCCTAGCCTTGATTTGCAACGGACATGACACAAAGAATCAACACAATAATTGTTACTTTAATTCCTGATCACTGACAATCTCTTTCTTCCTGATTTACAATGCATTTGAAGTTTACATAATTCTTGAACAATGAAAATACTTTTTGTTCACTTTGAATTTACATGTAAAGCAAAAACTTGTAAAAAGAAAACTTTCAAAATCCACCATCATTTTTTATTTATTTATTATTTACACTTTTATTTTATTGTTATTTATTTTGATTTATGTTTCATGATATTTATTATTTTTATCATTATATACAACATTGTATTTTTCCTGAGCTGCTCTATGAAATCAGTTGTTTGTCAGACGCGTCCAAGAAATACTGAGGAACTTGAAGGAAGAATGAAAGAATTGAATACAGTAAAATAACAAAGGAAACTCTTCGACGTGTTAATGAGTCAGTCAGTCACAGAATTGAAATGTGTTTTAAAAAAAGAACATTTTGAACAGTACAATTAAACAATTAAATAGCAATTAAATAACTATTAAACACAATTTTCATACGTAATTATACTTTTAATAAATTGTTCCTTTTGTCTCACCCTGTATAAATGTTATATATCAAGCACGATTTTAGGAAAAACTATGACAAAATGAGTCTAGTAAAATATTTTTTAAAAATAGAAGAATGGACTTTTCTGAGAAATCCAAAGAAATAAAATATATTCTTCTATCTACCAACTCTGTTACAACTACAGCCATAAAGAATTTATCTAAAATGTGTCACAAATACATCTAAAACTATAAAAGGCATAATCAATACAAAACAAAACACACAAAAAAAAAACTTGAAGAAGGAATTTACTCTATCACCTCCAAGGATGACCAGAAAAATATACTGGAGAAACCAGAAAAAGTTTAAATAAAATGAACACAAAAGAGACATTTAAAAAAAAAAAACAGTACATTAAACGCATTAGTTGCTCATCTTAGCGAGACGAACCATAATTTGGACATAAAAAATGCTGCACTAATTAAAAGAGAAAACAATTCATGAAGACAAAAATGTTTATAATTTACTTTAATCGCGAGATCATGCACAGTAAATTTGCGTCTAGGTCTTACAACGTTTCACCATTCTTGGCAGATCTTCTGTTATGTCCACTTTTACATTCACATACGCTCTATCCCTGATTAAGCACTTTAACTCATAAATATAGCATACCTCAAAACTCTATTATATATATATATATATATATATATATATATATAAATATAAATTCTGGCTCGATGTAACCACATTGAGCACTATTATGTTTACACCTCTTGACAAAATTTGGTAATAATTTATTTGCTTACTTGTGTATACAAGCCAGCACGCGTGTATACGGTTGCTTATATTTAGTTATTTAATTTTCCTAAACCTATATATATATATATATATATATATATATATATATATATATATATATATATATATATATATATAGTGGGTGTAACAGCAAAGTTGTCTAAATCATCTAACACCATAATTATCCAGCCTACAAAAATTAATAGTTTTTTTTTCCCCAGGTTTTCAGATAAGACGCTTAGCCATCTTGGCAGCATTTTTCGTAAAAATCACTCGAAAACACTTCTATGGCGATCTGAAGGTAATTACAAAACGTTGCTGTTTTTATTTTTTAGTGTCTGTGTATATATATATATATATATATATATATATATATATATATATATATATATATATATGTGTGTGTGTGTGTGTGTGAAAAGTGTGTGTATATAAATATAAATAAATATATATGTATAATTATTTATATATTATATGCACGGTACTTATTAGAAAGCGCTCAATATCAGAGATAGAGCTAACATATATGGCTGGATAGATGTGGGATAGATTTATATATATATATATATCAGTGTTGGAGAAATCTTATGACAATGTGGAAAAAGTTTACTTGTGACGCCTTTCGTCCTTCAGGACTTCATCGGACTAAATTTGGTATGTTGGTACTATATATATATATATATATATATATATATATATATATATATATATATATATATATATATATATATATAATAACGAATTGTAATTGGTCGGGATCATTCCAACGAGGACTTTTAGTCCATGTCAGAGCTCAATATGTGATACAGAGAAAATTGTAATAATAATTCATTATATATATATATATATATATATATATATATATATATATATATATATATATATATATATATATATATATATATGTTGCTCTACTCTGTATTGAGCCTCTTTTAAATTAAATGTTACGAACGTTGGAATTGTTCTCTATTACCTCAATACCTCAATACCCGCACACCCACACATGCACACACGCACAAACACCTACACCCCCCACATATATATATATATATATATATATATATATATATATATATATATATATATATATATATATATATATATATATGTCTGTGTGTGTGTAAGTTTTTGTATCTATCTAAGAAAGTAAGTGGTTTTAATATTGCTTTTTAGAACAGTGCTCTGCGTCAATACATTATTGATTTTATTTTATTACTATTTTTATTCCTTCTTTTTAATAGTTGCTTTTTAGAAAATTTGTTACCCACGGGAAACACTGAAGTCTAGAGGGACAGAGGAAAACAACGCATAACCTACCTAGAAAACTTGAGTTTAATGAATGGCAAAACAGGTTTTAAGTGTGATAACAAAAAGACAAAATTTATTAAGAGCTACAAACGTCAGGAGATTGTGGCGAGCTGGGATTGTTAACGTCCTGAAGGGCCACGGCACAGAGAAGAAATTTTAAAGGTGTCCGCCAATTATATTAGGTTTGTGCAAAAATAATGTCGGTTTTTGACGTATTTTTTAACGTCAAAAACCGACATTATTTTTGCACCAACCTAATATCTTTGTATGCTTTCACAGAATCGTTTCCTTGTTTCCCTGTATAGGTTAAACAAACCCAGTAAGTAAATAGATTCTTATCTTACACCTCTTTCTCTATTTGTATATTCACTGAACTCGTTCTCTTTCCGCATACAGGCTCTTTGTTCCCAGTCAAGATTACAGATTGCACGAATACCCTTCTCATATAAATCAAGCTTCTATGGTATTCCAGGTCATCATCATCAAGTCGAGAATTCTTCTCGGATTCTCCTGACTCGTTCCTTCCAACCATCCCTATCAGACATCGCTGTCGGCAGGTCCACCAGGTGGCATCCAATATCATCTACTAGTTCGTCAATGGGGGTTCCATCGGAGGGCGTCACTCACAAGTCTTGACTTACTTCTCTAGAAGTGACCAGCTAGCCGAAACCTTCTCTCTCTTAACGAAACCAAGATAGAAGGAAGTCGTTTTTTTTTCTTGGGTGTTTCTTCCAGCTGATGTCCAATGCGACTCGTGGTATCCTTGTGTATGTTCCGTCAAGTGATACTTCTTGGTCTTTCGTCAGTGGCCATGTTGTTGAGCCGTAGAGTAAGACAGATTCCACCGTGGTCTTAAAGAACACTCATTCCATGAAAACACAAACAGAAATGGAATTCTGCTATAAAATTATATAACGGAGAACAAAATGTTCTGCCTGGTCACAAAATTTCAGAAAAGAAATGGAAAGAAATGGGTGCTTACATACGCAAGCGGAGTCAGATTTCAAATTGGTTTCATTCTCATCAATAAAAAAAATGGATCAACATTGTGAACATATCAACTGCTTCAGTACAGTGAGTTCAGACATTGCATTGTCACTGCTACCATTCAGCCTAGTATTTCAGTAGGAATTGGTAAATACCAGACATTTCGAATAATTCGATGTATTTAGTATGGGAGATAATTGAGTTGAATATGGAATAAGTTGTGGTAGATATAGTTTCGCATAACACCACAAGTTGCTACAAAACTAAAACATCAATATAAGACTAGAGTCATCTTCATCATTTACAATTAAATTTAGTATGTGAGATAATTTAGTTGAATATGGAATAAGTAGTGGTAGAGATAGTTTCATATAACACCACAAGTTGCTACAAAGCTAAAACATCAACATAAGACTAGAGCCATCTTCATTATTCACAACCTCGTCAGATTCAGGCTCTCATAGGGATGTCATGCGCGGTACCCAACTCGTCAAGAATTATCTATGCTATCAGCAGTATGTAACCGATTTCTCGGGTCAATGACAAAAAATGGTTTCCATCGAATGAATCATGTCAGTTTTTATCGTGGGCCATACTTCTTCTAATTTCGTGGACTGGCGCTACAGAATCACAAAAAAAACTATCCCAAATCACAAAAAACCACTTGAAATGAATACTTTCAAGAATGGCATCAACTAAAATGGATTGCACATGTAACTCGAAGTGAAAATAACGACATAATCATAATGTTGACGTTCCGCACTTCATCAAACAAGCGAGGAAACCTGTGTCAATACTGGGAAGATCAATAAAAATTAGTGGACTTGAGAAACCTATTTTCCTGAAAGATTCTTTTAACAGAAAGATTTTATAAATTTCAACCGTCAGTAGCGCTGGCTAGTCGGTCAATGAATGCCAAATGATTGCTTATAAGTAAATAGTTAATATTATCATTACCATTAAAGACGAGAACAGGCACTACACTTTGGTCCCAGTCTGATAGCCAGGGAGTGAAAAAGTGTGAGTCTAGTTGTACTGGTTTCTCAGTCAATGAATGCTGAATGTTTCCTTATATGTAAACAGCTAATATTATCATTATCTTTAGTGATTAGGAGAAAAGATACTACACTTTGATCCCAGCCTAATGGCGAGGGAATTAAGAAAAATGTAACTGGCTGTTTGGTCAATAAATGCCGAATGTTTCCTTATAAGAAAACAGCTAATATTATCATTATCTTTAGAGATGAGAAAAACAGATACTACGCTTTGATTGCTGCTTGATAACCAGAGAGTGAAAAAGTGTAACTCTAGTTGCACTGGTTTCTCAGACAACGAATGCCGAATGTCATCTTTTTAGGCTATTATTACCTTGACTATTCAGTCAGTTAAATGGCATACGTGATACACGCTTGGGTGATCATGTCTCTTTAGATTCATGATTATGCAGAAGATTTCAGCCGTAGGCTGTCATTCACAGATATAGAACCCAATCTGTCCTACTATTCAACCCATAGCTTTCTTTTACAACGATGTTCACCGTGTACAAGGCCCGGGAGCCACTGGAAATAGAGAGTTACAGAGGTGTAGTTTATGCAGATATGTAGGAAGATATCGGTTGACACTAAACTTGAGCGAGACAAAATTGTAATCCTCTTGGTTAGTCGGTTTCTTGGGAAGAAGCTGCTCGAGTGAAACTTACATCACACCAATGGAATTACGAGGAATGAGGGTGGTTCGCTACAATGTGCATGGCATGGCGGATCTTAGCCGTGAAGCTTTGAACTGGTGGAACTAAGGAATGTAGTTCCTTCGAGCATTTCCATGGAAATAGCGATAGTGAGAGGCTTGTGATGTTTTATCTGTAAAAAAGGATTTGTAGAGTGGAAAATAATTCGTCATCCTAAAGAACTCTTTCAAAACCTTTGAGTGAAAAGTCAAGACTGTGTAGCTCCTGCCCATATATGGCAACAGTAATCCATTTTCGGTTACTTAAGGGAACCGATCATTTTTTTTTCAGCCTCATTAACGATAGATTATATGTGCGAGTTCTGCTTGGGGTTTGGTTGGTTGGGTTTTATGGCGCTTGGGGTTTGGGCTGAGTTTAAGTTCCAATAAGCACTCAAGATGGAGGGATCATCCGTGAGGGATAGTTCTGAGTTCAATCTGAGATGATCTTGGGGGAGGGGAAGGGGATTCAAACCTTTCAAGGGTTTGAGGGCGTAAGTAAATCTGGCCACTCGTATCCGAGGATAGCCGTCTACTAGGGCGAATAGTCAATCCCTGTTACAAACTCATGCTCAGTCACATTTGTGTTTATTCAACACCCACAGTGTCTATGGTTACCGTATGAAAGGGGTTATCTTTCAAAGGGGCTATTCATTATTCATTCTTGCTTCAAGGGAAAACAATAACAGCAACATCGTATTGTCGGGAAATTGAGTATATATAACTCGACAATTGAAGAAGGAAAAAGAGGGTCCTATAAAGAGATTATTTTTCTCACGTTTTGTGTCGCTATGACGTCTAAATCTAAAAATAAGTGTTTGTTCGGCACTATGGCTTCTTCTCTTGACACAATCAAAATCAGTATGTCCGGTTTGCGACTACTTTGAAACAAAAAAAACGTCAATACCTGACACTGTTTACAACGAGATTTAAATGTCGACCGAATTTCGCGTCCGGTTAAAGGAAATAGCCTCATAAGAATGGGCGAAATATGTTTTCAGGCAAGGATTGTACATTCCTATAAATACTTAGCTATCATTTAGACTAGAGCCTTCTGAATTGTTTAAAAATATATTTGGCACTTGCGTATAGTGCATGTACTGGCGTTTGCCCTTGATTAAAATATTGACATATTTGAAAACGAATAGCATTATCATTTTGTCTCTAATCTTTTTAATGACTACAAGTATAATGAGTATAAAAAAAAGCTTACATATAGAGCCCGCTAACCAACAACGAAACCATTCCCAGTAAGAGTGAGTCCCACTTCTTTGTTGATTGCTCGTCTCGCTTTAAAAGAACACAAAAAATTCCGACGTTAAAACCTTTCTCTTTGGTGCTTCAATTTAATCGTAGTCTCTCTGTAGGTTTGTTATCGAACTCCTCCTAAGAGTTTTAGAGATAGACCCCTATAACAATATATATTCTGAAACTGCATTAGGGTATTTGGATAAGTATATTTCATTTTGATTAAAGGGGATCCCCAGGGCGCACCTCCTACTGGTGTTTTTGATTTAAATTTAAATAAGGGAATGATTACTATCCAAAATATAGATGGAGAAAGCCAGAAGATGGAGGTCACATCGGCAAGACCAAAATGAGACAATATGGACGTCAAGTTGAGCAAGAAATCCCCAATCAGTGGGTAGTGCCTTACAATAAATATTTGTTGCAACAATTCAACTGTCATATCAATGCTTAAATCTGCTCAACAATTCATTCAATCAAGTATTGCATCAAATACGTATCAAAGGGGTCAGATCAAGCCGTTTTTTCACAAACACCTCTATAAAATTTTTTCCCTTTAATTTAAACTAAATTTAAACTTGAACAAGGGAATAACTTCTATCCAAAATATGGAAGGAGAAGGAGAAAGCCAGAAGATGGAGGTCACATCAGCAAGATCATTGAGTAATATTGAAATGCATCATTTATCTCCGCAAATTATAAGAATGATTTAAAATCAATCAAATTTTTTTTTACAAAGAAAATGAGTGACACGCAGAAAGGCGCGTGTAATTCGGTTAGTATATATATATATATATATATATATATATATTAGGTAGGTGCAAAAATAATGTCGTTTTCTCACGTATGTTACTATGTGAGAAAACGCCATTATTTTTGCACCTACCTTATATATATATATATATATATATATATATATATATATATATATATATATGTATGTATGTATGTATGTATATATGTATGTATATATATATATCACCAGTCTTATTAACAATATTGTTATTCCTCAAATCTCATTAGCAGGCTTATATATATATATATATATACATATATATATGAATAAAAACAAAAGGAAAACTTATCTTAGCGACGCGTTTCGTCCTCTGACGGACTTTATCAAGGCAAATGCTTTGACTTGTTTTGCTTTGATAATATCTCGCGGAGGACGAAATGGGTCAGCGAAAATAAGATTTCCATATGTCTTCATATTGTTCTTTTACGGATATCCTCTATCTGAAATGTTTACACACAAAAACACACAAACACACACACACATATATATGTATAAGATCTGTGTATTGTGTTTCGAGGAGAAAGTGAACATTACTACATTTTCTGAGCAAAAAAGCTTGTTGATCTGAGATAATCCCCAATTGCAGGCATGAAAACAAATATCTGTTATTCCATCAATCCACAGAATGGCGGTGGGGTGGGTATTTATGTCAGCGATAAAGATGACCCTCATTTCTTTTATCGCCTGCTTCACATGACCATTCACGTATTGTACCACTTTCCCAATTGTACTAAAAAGGAGAGAATCAGGTCAGTACAAATTGTTTGTGGTAATCCAACGTGGAAATGCCCAGGTATTTTTCCTACCAATCCAATTGACGCGCGGGATTCCCACTATAAACAAAATTTTGATCCGGATCTAGAACAACCTATTCAATTTTTTTTTTCTTATTGGTCACTTAATGTTGAAATATAATTTTCTTGGATTTGGTAACAGTTTTTAAAATGTATTGTTAGTAACTTTTCGCTTTTCTAATAAGGCATTGTTAAAATTTTATTTTCTCTGAAAATTTATTGTTGGTATTCTTTGTATAAAAATGTCTTTTTATATTTTCATAATGTTTTGACCCCAATTTAGGGATTCACTGTTTGTCAATACCTTGGACCCTAACAGGAGCTACCACCCCGGGTCTGGATGGCCATGAGAACTACAGTAATTAAGAAGTGATTCCACGGTCCCGAAAACCTCGCAATCCGAGGCCTTGTGGCCGGATCTAATCATAATCAGGATAATTAAAAAATTAGGGGTTAAATGAAACAAACAGACCTTGTTAGTTGAATGTAATAAAAAACGGTTTAAATTATTGATATCTAAATATACTTATTTAGCTATAAATTATTATGTATTGATAATAAATATGCATTTTTTACTCATAGGTAGCACGATGCTTCGAATACACACAACACCTAAGCTACTAGTGAGGAAAAAAAAAAAAAAAATATATATATATATATATATATATATATATATATATATAATTATTTATTCAAAAATTATAACATAAATGTGTTAAATAACATAAATATGTTATTGCCATTTTGTTTCAACACTTTTGGTGTCTTATCAAGTGATGGTGTTGAATGTAGGATAAAGGGTATTTTCGAATAAATAATTATATTTGCTCTACTCTGTATTGTGCACTTTTTAAGAATAGTAGTTTTGGGTTATTGGAATTTATTCTGTATACACCAATCCTATACTTGGATATATATATATATATATATATATATATATATATATATGGGATAATGATATGTATTTTTTTTATATATCAAGAACAATTTTTAGAAGTATGCCAAGTGGAAAATTGTTCCGTCAATTTTTTAATTATCTTGATTATGATTAGATCCGGCCACAAGGCCTCGAATTGCGAGGTTTTCAGGATCGTGGAATCACTTCTTAATTACTGTAGTTCTCAGGTCCACCCAGACCCGGGGTGGTAGCTCCTGTTAGGGTCCAAGGTATTGACAATTTTTAGAAGTATGCCAAGTGGAAAATTGTTCCGTACTTTAGGCTTTCATCGGACTAAGTACAGGGTACGATGGATAAATTATCGTCTAAATTACAGCAAAAATGAAAATAACACTGGCATCTCATTTTAACACTTATATTTAGCAAAATTACATATAAATATCTTGAAATATTAAAGAGTAAATTTACTCATTAAAATCGCCATTGGCTTCAACCACGGCGTCCAGAAGACTTCGGAATCTCCTGCATCTCCTTGTTTAAGTTGGTGAATGATGCCATTTGACCTCAGTTCATCTTCGGTGTAACAAAGAGTTTTGTTGGTCTCTCACTCAAATACGCCCCACATATAATAATAAAGGGGTTTGCAGTCTGGTAAGATTAGTGGCCAGATGTAAGGGTGATGTAGTCGTAGAAATAGAGTCCTTTTAGCAGGCATTGGGTCTTCCAACCTCCTCACTGTACTTGATGTAGGCATCCGTGTTGAGTCTAAGGCCATATGGGAAGATAAATCGTGGTATAACGTCGCCATCACTAGTGATCACTCCAATCACCTTCGTAATCACCATTAGACTCATCAAAATCTTTCCGAATCCTCTGCACTGTCCTCAAATTGACACCCAAACACTCGAATACGGAGACTTGGTGTACTACGTGCCACAGGGTCTCCAAACGACCCTCCGCGGTTTTGAATTCAGAGTTGTCCTTCTCCTAGACCAGCGCGGTGGAGTAATGGATAACGGCTTGGATTGAGGAATCGGAGAGCCGAGTTCGAATTTCAGTCGAAGCCATTATATGTGCTAATACATGCTAATACCCTTGGGAAAGGTGTGAATTCTCCTCTTCTCCTTCCAGCTATGGGTAAATAGCAAAACAGACTGGGTTCTATAGCCTTGGATAGCAAATGGTCTAAGAGGAAGACGACTCTGAATTCAAAACCTGCAGAGGGTCGTTTGGGGACCATGTGGCATGTAGTGCTCCAAGTCTCTGTATTCGGCCCTTCAAAAAGTGTGGTTGATTCTGCACAAAACCTTCACCACTATAATCAAATCATATGTGCTGGTGGATGGCTGTCGGCTCCTAGGAAGTGAGCTGCTTGACCCTCATATATATATATATATATATATATATATATATATATATATATATATATATCTTTACCATAAGACTCACTTGTATACATTTTCTACATTTCACTTCCGTTTTGTTAACCATCTAAATAGGTCAAGGTTCTGTTACTCCTCCTACTCCAATATAAAACATACTTAAGAGAGATATAAAATTAACCCCTCCCTATACTTTATATTGTCTGTTTAACTGCCACTCTCAACCCCCTCTATTAAATTACAAAAATTACACTACCCACCAATTTCTAATCACATTTTTCCTCTCAATTCGTTGTTGGAAGTTTTACCTGATGATCCTGAATCCTTAAAAAAGGATTTTGGGTGAAATAAATTATCGTAATGCTACCTTAAAGTGGTTTGTTTTTCATTACATATATATATATATATATATATATATATATATATATATATATATTTCGTTAAAAGCAACTGAAAGGTACTGCGGTTATGTTTTCTATTTAATTTTTTTCTTTGTTCTGGCCACTCATACATAAAATCGGGAGTTAATTTTCAATCACCGTGTATATTTTAAAGAAAAACAGACCACTTTAAGGTACCACTATGATAATTTATTTCACCAGAGCCCTTTTAAAGGACGCCGGATCATCAGATAGCACTTGCAAAAATTAAATGAAACAAAAAATTAAAATTGATGGGTAGTGTAAGTTTTTGTAATTTAATAGAGAGTGTAAAAGGGGTAGTTACAGAGACATGGTAGAGTTTAGGGAGGGATTAATTTTATATCTCTTTCAATCATACTTAGCATTGGGGGAGGAGTGACTAGACCTTGACCTATTTAGACGGTTAACTTAACTTCGATTTTAAATCCTAGAAATTTTAAATATTAGCTCTGGATTTACATTGAGCTCTCAGGATTTCATCCTCCTTGGAAGTACCCATCCGAATTACCAAGTTCTTCATAACTTAACTCTCTCTCTCTCTCTCTCTCTCTATCTCTCTCTCTATCTTATATATATATATATATATATATATATATATATATATATGGTTGTTTCAGTGCGTATGTAGAAATTCACACGTTTACACATATTCCTTACTACTTATGTACATATCAATTGAGTTTCTTTGTAGATTATTGATATAGTCAACCTTTCTATTCCTCATAAAGTTGCTTCAGTCACAAAGTGTTAGTCTCCAGCGTGCCAGTCTTCATTGCTCAAGACCATAAGAATTTAATGGTTGATTACCACTTACAGATGGGCGTCTTATAAATTCAGTCAGACTAATCGAAAAAATTATAATATGAGACTATGTTATACCGTATATTAGTAGCCATGTGGGTATGCAATTATCTACCCACTCTATGAATTCATGTTCTGAAAACCAAAAGTAACAACAAAATATCACCTGGCCGACATGATACCCTTTGATAATAGATAATGCTTAATTAATTGAGCAACACTCACGATGACATCACATTGCAGACGAAGATGTCACGCATCAGGGTGACATGATCTTGAAAAATAACACCAGGTCTTGAAGCAAACGCCAAACAACAATTACCATTTCATATCTTAAAAGATAAACAGATTTATTTCACATATTTGCCTCTTCTCTTGTCGCGCGCCAAAAAACAAATTGGATGTTAAAAGTACGGAGAACAAATCAGATGTTATAAGTTTGGTGACTAAATTAAATGTTAAAAGTTTGGTGACTAAATTAGATGTTAAAATTTTGGTGACTAAATTAGATGTTAAAAGTTTGGTGACTAAATTAGATGTTCAAAGTTTGGTGACTAAATTAAATGTTAAAAGTTTGGTGACTAAATTAGATGTTAAAAGACGACTGAATTAGATGTCAAAAGTTAGGTGAGTAAATTAGTTGTTAAAAGTTTGGTGACTAAGTTAGTTGTTAAAAGTCAGGTGACTAAATTAGATGTTCATGTCGAGGAAAAATCAAATGTTAAAAGTCGTGCGAGGCTAAATCAGACGCTAAAAGTTGGGGACTAAATAAAATATAAAAAGTGGTGGGGGCAAAATCAGACCCTAAAAGGTAAGAACTAAATCAAATGTTGAAATTGGTGGTGGGGGGGGGATAAATCAGATACGAAAAGATGGAGGCTAAATCAGAAGCAAAAATGTCAAAGAAGTGAACAAAATCAAATGTTAAATGTAGTGGGGATGGCTAAATCAGACGCTAAAAGTTGGGGATTAGGTCAAATTTATACGGGGTTATATTAGATGTTAAAGTAGTAGGCTAATTCAGATATCAGTTTTAAAGATCCCTGGTTCTATATTTTTTATCTGATCTCATAAAGTGAGTTTTTTTTTGCCTATTATCCGAGGGCAAATATTTTTTTGTTTTAATTTTAAAAAACATATTTTTTCTTAGTTTGTTTTTTGCTTGTACCTACTTTCAGGAATAATATCTACAGTCATTTTCCGCCTATACTACTTATATAAAAATATTTTAGAAGCTAATATTTGGTGGGAGGGTGTGGAAAAGGAAGTTTTCTGATTTATTTTGAAAATTCACAGCAATACTACCTTGTTTTAAATATTGATACCATTTCATCATCTAATAACTTGACCAATTCTTGTTCAAATGATCTCAAATTTTAACAGCAGTTTAGAAACAGGTTTAATTTTGTTTTTGTTATTTTTGTTGTTTTTTTTCTTTCAGATATAGAAATGCCAGTTACTGGGAAAGGAAAGGCGTTTTGTATGTTTAGAGTATACTCGAACACAGTCGAACAAGACGACGCAGCGTGCATTTGTGTGCGTTTTCACTAAAAATGTACCAACTGCAACGCCCAATTGAAGATGGCTTAAAGACTTCAAAGAGGAAGACTGTGTAGGGAAAAAAGGATCTGCACGGCCACCATGGTCAAGAGGTGCGCATATTGAAAACTTGTGAAATCCACACACGTTTGAATTTCTCCTTCCAATTTTGATGAATAAATAAAATAAATAAATCTTATTTTACTCAACAATGACCCTTGACAACTTGACCAGATATTTACATCTCAAAACGACACTTTCATCCCCTCAAGGAAATGTAGGGTCAAGTCGCGCTCCTCCCCTTGGTTCTCCGCAGCTTGCTCAGCCGTCATTGCCCAAAGGAACTACTTCTTTCACCTATTCCGTAGCGACATGTCTAACTGCAATAGACGTCTCTTTGCCTCCGCCCGTAACGAGTCCTCAACGATGCTAACTCACTATTTGCTGCTCGGATGAAGGGGCGTATTGCATCTCGCAAATTTGGCTCCAAAGATTATTGTCGTCTCTGCAAGAGCGTACTGAACAATTGCAAACCCTCTATATCTCCTTTGTTCAACCAGTTCGAAGTCCTGACCTCCTCTGCCGACAAGGCTGAATGCTTTGCTCGGAAATTTTTATTCAACTCAACGCTCAACTCTTCCGGTGTACCCATACCCGACTACCCTCTTAGAACTGAGGCCCTATTGAGTGGGTTACACATAACCCCGTCTTTGGTATTGGGCGTTATCTCCAATTTAGACCCCATCAAGGCTAGTGATGGGGATGGGATACCAGCCATTGTCTTGAACAAATGCGCGCCTGAACTGGCGCCCGCCCTCTCTAAACTATATAACTACTGCCTCAAGGAATCTTGTTTTACTGACTTCTGGAAGTCCTCTTCGATTGTTCGTGTCTTCAAGAACTCTGGCGACCCCTTTGACCCTTCTAACTACCGTCCTATCAGTCTCCTACCCCTCTTCGGCAAAGTCTTGGAAGCCCTAATCAATACCAAGGTGGTTAACCACCTTACATCCCATGATCTGCTCTCAGACAAGCAATATAGCTTCCACTTTGCCCGATCTACAGCTGATGTGCTTACGGCCATCACTGAAACTGTCTACCAAGCTCTTCAAAATAACGGGAAAGCTCGTGCCGTGGTCCTAGACATCTCCAAAGCGTATGATAGGGTTTGGCATGCCGGCCTTCTTCGCAAGCTCCAGGGTTATGGCATTACGGGTCGATTGTTTGACCTAATACAATCATTCCTGTTAAACCGTGAATTGAAGGTCGTTCTCAACAGATTCTCCTCCAGTTCCTATCCCACGAACGCGGGTGTTTTACAGTTGAAATATTCCCGCGTTTCTTACTTAGGGAACTCTCCTCTAAAAGCTTCCGTCGACTATACTCTTCAAAAATGTAAATGCAACATTAAACGCCATCTTTTGCATTCTTAATCCCTGTTGTTTTATTGTCCCTTATTTTCACTAACGCTTTCTCATTTTCTTTCACTCTCGGTAAAATCTTATGTTTTAGTGGCTTTATCGCCTTACTTCGGGTGAAATGATAAAAAAAGATTCAACGTTTTACATAGGCCATTCAAGTATCACACTCTATTGTAGACTGACTTGTCACTTGTATCATCGCCCTGGGTATGACGATAAACTGCATCCGGCACCTAGATCGGGAAATTGGAGATTTTCAGGAGGGTGAAGCCATCTCTTAACTGCTGTTGTTCCCAGGCCCATACAAACCCAGAGTGGTAGCACCTGTTATGGTTCCGATTATGTGCGAAATAGTGACCCACCACCCAAAAAAATCAGATCATTTTTATGGCAAAATGACATCACTAAAAATGTACAAGAATACAAGCAATACATTTTTTATATAAAAACATTATCAACAATATATTTTTGTAGGGAAATTATCAACAACATATTTTATGATCTACAAACTAAATATCTAAAAAATATAACTTTTGCCTTGAAAGTATATAATTATATACAAAACATTTAAATTCCGCCATTAACTATCCCATGAAGGCTGATGTGCCGTTAAACATCAACCAACCAACCATGTATATGCACAAAAGCTGCGTATCATCTACCACGTATTCAACTGTGAAGGTAGAATAACATGTATCAGATTTTTATCACTTCAAACTCCCAAGAAATTTAAATTTTGGCATTAAATGACCCATGAGGAGTTGATAGGCCGTTAAACAAACAAATTAAACAATCAGTTGTATCGGTTAATTCCAACTATCTTGAAATTTTGTAAGACTAAAAGATTATTTTTTTAAATTATTAATTTGAAAAATAGCTATAAATGTTCTCTTTAATTTCATTTCATTAAAAAGTGGGGGTTCTTTTCTCTTTCTGATATAAAGTGAATTTGACGCGTTTTTTGTTGGTTTTTTTTTTCTCGTGGTTCATTTTGTATGGATCATTCATCATCATTATATGGCTTTTCTTTTTATAGGGGTTAATCATTATTATGTGGCTTTTCTTTTTATACGGATCAATTTTCATCACTATATGGCTTTTCATTTTGTATGGATCATTCATCATCTTTATATGGCTTCTCTTTTTATACAGATCAATTTTCATCACTATATGGCTTTTCATTTTGTATGGATCATTCATCATCATTATATGGCTTTTCTTTTTATAGGGGTTAATCATTATTATGTGGCTTTTCTTTTTATACGGATCAATTTTCATCACTATATGGCTTTTCATTTTGCATGGATCATTCATCATCATTATATGGCTTTTCTTTTTATAGGGGTTAATCATTATTATGTGGCTTTTCTTTTTATACGGATCAATTTTCATCACTATATGGCTTTTCATTTTATATGTATCATTCATCATTATTATGTGGCTTTTCTTTTTATACGGATCAATTATCATTATATGGCTTTTCATTTTATATGGATCAATCATAATCATTACACGGCTTTTCATTTTATATGGTTCAATCATTATCATTATATGGCTTTTCTTTTTATATGGATCAGTTATCATTATTATCAGTTGTATGGCCGTGGAGTTTTTGTGCAGTTGAGCACCTCACCAGTTCCCTCCAAATATCTGAAAGAAAGCTAGATTGTCAAGTAGACCTGGCAAAGCCCACCCCACTCCAGATAAAACTAGAACCGATGTCCTCCAACTTGAAATCTCGCTTTGGTCACGGACGGGTGGCCGTTGATTTAATCGTGTAGGTGAGGAGACCACCTCATTGGCTGTTGACTTCAGTATAGTAAATCTTTCCGCCTAGCAATGCGTCATAGCGCTGGTTGCATACATCGCTATGGGACCCAGATACCCGGTTATGCTAGATATCCGTTGACCCTTGAAAAGGATTCATTCGCTCCCTTCACGGGTCTTCTTTTTAATCCTGCTGAGTGTCTAGGCACCCTCCTAACCAGAAAAAAAGCCTGGTGGGGGAACTGGTTTAAACAACGATGACACGACCATGTGACAGTTAGTACTGAGTTACGCAGTACCTGCAACACATAACAAAACGAAGTGACCTGGCATTTATGGATCAATATAGCTGAGTAATAATATCCACTGCTGTTTATCGATAGAAACACGTAGATATTAATCCAAGCCTAATTCAGTATTGTGTTATGTAAACAAGCATCTTGGATCATAATAAACACCTGTTGTAACTTTGTTCTACACTGACCCATAATTCCTGGATGGTAAAAATAAATGCTAGCATTGAATTAAGATGTAAGTAAATAATGTGACATTCACAGCTGTTCAAGGAGCAATACACCTGTCCTGTTTGTAGGGAAAATTCTCAGGCTCCTGAGAAAAAAAAGATCTTCTTTATTGATATTTCTCTTCGGCCCGCTAATGACACAAAGGAGACGTCTTTTATTTCAGTTCAGAGTAATTTGTATTTATTTACTCCAACATGTTACATCATCTTATTAGTCGTGGCAATTTGGGGAATTATCTCGTTTACGCAGATGTCTGAATGATACGATTAGGCGCGACCGTTCGAGAACAGTGATTCCAGCAATGTTGTTCGGGAGTAGGTGGATAGAGCGCTGCTGCTTTGACGCAACGGTTTGAAGACAACCATAGGACGCAGCGGGATTTGTGCTGTCATTTCCGATCAGTGGAATGTGCACGTCGTTTGTGCTCAATGGAATGTGTCGTTTGCACGCAGCAGAATATGCATTGTTGTTTGCGTTCAGCGGAATACGCACCGTCGTTAACATGTAGCTGAATGAGCGCTGTCGTTTGCGGGCAGCGGAATGAGTACTGTTGTTTGCGAGAAGCGGAATGAGTACTGTCGTTTGCGGTCAGCGTAATGGGTACTGTCGTTTGTGAGCACCGGAATGAGTACTATCGTTTGCGAGAACCGGAATGAGTACTATCGTTTGCGAGCAGCGGAATGAGTACTCTCGTTTACGAGCAGCGGAATGAGTACTCTCGTTTGCGAGCAGCGGAATGGGTACTGTCGTTTGTGAGCACCGGAATGATTACTATCGTTTGCGAGCAGCGGAATGAGTACTCTCGTTTACGAGCAGTGGAATGAGTACTGTTGTTTGCGAGAAGCGGAATGGGTACTGTCGTTTGTGAGCACCGGAATGAGTACTATCGTTTACGGGCAGCGGAATGAGTACTGACGTTTGCGCTCAGTGTAATGGGTACTGTAGTTTGTGAGCACCGGAATGATTACTGTCGTTTGCGAGCACCGGAATGAGTACTGTTGTTTGCAAGCATCGGAATGAATACTGTCTTTTGCACGCAGCATAATGAGTATTGTCATTTATGAGCACTGGAATGAGTACTGTCGCGAGATGAATACTGTCGTTTGCGCGCAGCAGAATGTGTATGCCGTTTTTGAGCAGCGGACTGAGTACTGTGGTTTGTGAGTAGCGGGACGTGTACTGTTGTTTGCTCGCCGCTGAATATGCACTGTCGTTTGCGCGCAGCAGAATTAGCAATCCCGTTTGCAGTCATCGGAATGTGCACTGTTGTTTGCTGCCCTATGGTTCGGGTTCAATAGATTCTGACTCCCGAAATTCGTCAATGGAAACTATAAATGCAAGGAAAAAAAAAACTAAATACAGCGTGGCAGTTTTCCACACGGAAAGTGAAATCAGCGTGCCGAGTTCAAATTCTAATGAATCCCGCTGCATTCACTTCTCCAGAAATAACCTTTACTTTAGTGACCACAAAACATTTGATCAGTACTTTTAGCTTTAAATTTTAGATACAAATGTTACTTGGCGTAATAAATTTTGAATTTAAAAAATACATTGTTGATTGGTTGATTTGTTTTTTGCAGTTTGCGAACCCCTTTAAGGTTATTTAAAATCGTAACATATGTAAAATTTTCTAAAGAAGTATTGGATTTTTATTTATCAACCCAATATATTTTTATTACTTCTAGCAGTTTCCCATGCTCCGTTTATTTATTTTTTATTTCTTTATTTACAAAAATAAAATAAAATACTTTAAAAAAAAAAATAAATAAACGGAGCGTCTACTCAAACACTGGGTATCCCCTAGAAATAGCATTTGCAGTGATAATAACATTTAGGATTGTATGAATATTTTTAGCGTGAATATTGCATTAACAATTTTTTGAGAATAACAATGATTTTTTTCCACATACAAGTCCTGATGTTTAAGCCATAGCTGAGGGGGGAGGTGGATTCATGCCTTTCCCGAGGTGGGTACTTTCGCATAGGGGAATTGAAACATGGAGGATAAACACAAATATACCAAATAAACATATTTCTGAACGTTAAATGTCCCTCATTAAATATGCAAGGGCCCCTCCTGTGCCTCGAGTACTCCAAAATGGTCTGATCTTCACATAAAAAAAGGAACATTTTTCTCTCCTAAAATGCTGCTAATCAAGTTCGGCAAACAGAGACGTTTGTTCCCGCAGTAAGACGTAGTGTCAAAAGGACGAATTTTCCATTGACACCGCTTTTATTTTAATTACCTTCTCTCCTCGGTAATGTGTATTGTTTTAAAAAATGATGATTAAAATTGTAATAAAATCTAAACATATGGAAGTGACTTTATACATTTTCTTTGTTCTTGAGAATTTACGACAAAAATAATAAAGTATATTTATTAAATTGTTTATTTACACTATTCATTATATTATATTATTTATTAGAATGGTTGCTAATTGCCAATTGATTCAAACTTTATGAAATGGTAAATAATAATGATTTTCTTATAGTTCATATATTTTGATAAATTCGTAAGTTTACGAATTTATGAATAAAAAAATTTCATATTTAATTTCTTATAAATTGGCAAATTGCATTGTATTAGTCCTAATTATAATTATTTTTAGAATGTTGAAAATATAAATTTATTCTTGTAAATAAATAATCGTATAAATAAATAGTGTTTAATATTTTTGCTATAAATTCTCAAGAACAAAAAAAAGCTATAAATTTACTTTCATCATGTGTTCAGGTTTTATTTCAATTCTAATCATCGCTTTTTAAAACAAGAAGAGTGAAGGTGGTTAAAATAATAGCGGTGTCATGGGAAAAAAACGTCCGTTTGACCCTATGTTTTATAGCGAGTGCGAATGTTAATGTTTATCGCAAATTCACTGAATTTTCGAATCCTTGTTAGATTTGATTATTTATATATATGTACTAGCCAAATAGCCGTTCCACGAACAAAAAAAAAGTAAGTTGTTATAAATGCTCAGTACTAACTGCTATATGGTCGTGTCATCGTTGTTTAAACCAGTTCCCCCACCAGGCTTTTTTTCTGGTTAGGAGGGTGCCTAGACACTCAACAGGATTAAAAAGAAGATCCGTGAAGGGAGCGGATGAATCCTCTTCAAGGGTCAACGGATATTTAGCACAATCGGGTAGTCTGGGTTCCATAGCAATGTATGCAACCAGCGCTATCAAATTTCTGTAGAGGTAACATTATCAGCAAGACATCTATTCAATGAATTTATTTTTATCATTATACTAAGTCCATTTGAATTTATTACTCTGGACATAGCTACATAGAACTGACCATGAGAAATATTTGAATAACTTCCCAATGTTCATATTGTCATTATTATTATATAAAAAAATCAGCAAACTTATTATTTTTCATTTGTTTACATCATTTGGTAGAGATTTAAAAAAAATCTAATTAAACAGATTATGGAATTATCTTAATTAATCAAAATATTGTTCCAGCTCTGTTCGACTAATTTGTTTTAATGTAATCATTAATTTGTATTAATTTTTCATACGACAACAATGCTTATTACGATCGCTGTAGGTTTTCTAACTTACAAATGAATTTTGACAAGTCGGATATAATTTTTATGTAAACACGTGGAAGTAAAAATAAATTATGAACAGAAAAATTGCTTATATCATGGTAATTTTTTAAAATTAAAAATAAATAACACAGATTAAATATGTATTAAAATATGTTTTAAAAATGCTCCTGAAATTAAATCATAGCAATTATGTTGCAAACGACATTTCTTAGTATTTATATATACTAGGTTTAACTCGTAAAAATTATCAGTTTTCCTATTTTAAATTTCTGATTAATCTTAATTTATCAGCTAATAATTGAATAAGCTCATGGCTTGTTCTACGACAATAAAATACCCATATAAATTCTCCTATCGCATCGTTAAAATATTTGAGCTTAACAATTGTAAGAAAATATTGCAATGGCAATCATAAATATGAATGTTGGTCGTTATTTTAAGAAGTGGGTGCAAATGAAAAGATTTCAAATTGACAACTTTTTTCCATTTCACTGAAACAGACGGTAAACATTTCTAACTACCCATTTGTGTTTCATTTTCTCACTAAAACCAAGTAGCGTCTTTGATGTCTTTTGTCTTCTCATGCAGTCCATTATCTTTAAGATATTAGCAGGAGACGTTAAACACTACAATCTATTTTTCTTTTTTTCACTGAAACTAAGCAGCGTTTCTGAGATATTCTTAGTCTTCCCACGTGATCAAAACAGAATAACCCATTATTTCTGAGGTATTGATAGGGCGTAACGATCGTGCGAAAGGAAGGACAAGTACAATTATAAGAAGATAGCAGACTGATTACAAAACGTTCGTATGGTCCTGATCTGAGGGCGCAGCTTCAGTCACTTTCCCACCGCCGTAAGGTTGCCTCCCTGTGTCTTTACTATAAATATTTTCATGGTAATTGTTCGGGTGAGCTCTTCGTTATGGTACATAGACTTTATAAATTTAAGAGCAGTACTAGATTAGCAAAAATTTACAGTTGAATTGGTTAAATGTAACCGCAAGTTCTATGCTAACAGTGAGGTTACCTCTCTATGTGTTTTCTATAAATACTTTCATGGTAATTGTTTGAATGAGCTTGTCGCTATGGAACCTAGATTTTATTTTTAATTTAAGCGCAGCACTAAACGCATCAATTTACAGTTGAGCTGACTAGATGTAGCCGTAAGTTCTATGCTAACAGTTTCTTCGCTCGCACTTCTTGCTTGTGAAACTCCCTTCCGGTCGCAAGCCTTGCAGACAACTTCAAACAATTTAAAGACAATATTAATCTGAATCTAGTGTCTTCCTGACTATTCTATATTTTTCTCGCTCGTTAATAATGTTTCTGTTTTCTAATTCTTTCACACCCGTTAACCCCTTGTGTCTTAGTAGCTTTATTGCATTGTATGGGGTGAAATGGTTACAAAATAAAGAAAATGACTCTGTAAAGAGCCATAATGGCTTATATCCTGAAGAGACACAGTATTTTAGGGGGGAAAAAAATGTACAATCAAGTGTTGAACCCTCGTTTTAAAAGTCAGATCTGCACGTTTTAGTTTTGAATTAATAAGGTTATTCAATCTGAGTTACTAAGGGAAATAACTGAAATTGGAATATCCGGAAGAGGCATGGCACGTGGAACTAGAACAATCTATCACGGTGGACAAAATAAAGGGATCGATTCGAAATTCCAATAACCTGAGGAAGGCCAAAGCGTAAGGCTGAAATGTCGTGAACATGACAACAATGAGGAGGACAATAGTCCGAACAATGTAAATAGTTTAAATCAATTGATGACATAGGTTTCGAGAAATATTTTAGTAAAAGTCTGTATAAAACCACCCGAGAGCATCCATTAAAAATTCAACCGCTGCCCTATCATCTGAACCTACAAAAATACTTCACAGCGGGTAGGGGTTGAGTGCAACACTCTCCGTCTTTCAGTAATCAATGCCAAGCTTTTAGCGAATTAAACATAATCTGATTCTAAGTTCGAACGCGGTTCTCCAGATACGATTTTCTGTTTCTTGTAGCTGTTATGGCACCGTTGTTTTTAGCAATATTACTCGTAGACTTACTATTAGTACTGGCAATTGTTCTTCTAAAATGTCTTAAAGATTAATTTACGGCTGGTTGGCTGGTAGCAACATTGGGTGTGTTAATCGGATCATTCGAACCTTTTCGCTTTCTTTCGGTGTTTATAAAAGCAGCAAGAAGATTCGTGTCGGCATTGCCGTTTCCTTGTCTTAATTCCTTTAATGAAGTAATTAGCGAAAGAAAAAATTAAAAAAAGAAAAAGCAATAATTACAATGTCTCATATTAGTTCGCGTTTTGTCTATGATGTTATGCTTTCTTCTATTTTATTTTAATTATTTAATTTACCATTTGGTTCATTATTTTATTTGATTCATTTGTTTATTTTTCATCTGGGGCGTGCAGCAAAGAAACTGACGATACATTTTTTTCTTTTTTTTTTTTTTTTTTTTTGCTGATGCAGTTGCGTTTCCGCCCGACCGCCATATTTGAAACTTCTGTTGTCTGCTTCGACCGTCCCTTAGACATATTTTGTCATTATTTTTATTTTTTTGTTGACACAAGATTACAAAAAAAGTATTTTTTCGGTAAAAAAAAACTTTCTTTGAAAAAAAAAAATAATGAAGATATTTTAAAATCCTGTTAATTGGCGGAATTTCTTGCCGATATTGTTAACAACTAAATTATATTCTGGCTTTAAAAAAACAATGAGAAAAAAGTTCAGTAAAATTAATTCAAAGCTGTTTTTTACACATTATTTTCTAGTCTGTTTTTTTTTTTTTTTGTTCTTTTGTTAATTTCATATGTTTTTCGATTAGTTTTATTCTCTTGTGGGTCGTCTTTTTTTCCGCCAACGTCCATCTTTCTAACTTCCTTCATCATCATTAAAAAAAAAAAAAAATGTAGACCGTAGTCGGAATCAGTACAAACGATCCTTTCCTTTCTTTAGCTACATAGTATGTGCCTCGCTAGAGCTACAAATTGAATTCATAATTTTCATTCTCCTAGACCGTTTGCCACCAAGGCTATAGAACCCAGTCTTTTCTGCTATTTACCAATTTCTGAGGAGGGAAGAGATGGATTCATACCTTTCCTAAGAGAGTGTAATGAACTCGGATGGAATTCGAATCTCCAACTCCTCAATCCAAGCCACAAAGCATTAATCCACTGTCTCCTACATAATTTTATACAAAAATGTCAGCCAATACATAGCTCAAGATCTAATTGTGGTAAAAAGTTCTTGAATGAGGTGTGTGATACAAACATAAGAGGTAGGAGAAGGAAGTGAAGATTATAAGGATAAAGAAGATAGCGATTAACCCTTGACTTGAAGTGGTTAGCATTGTAATATTTAGGGGAGCATCCCCGTAGGAGTTTGTTCAACAGAATAGTAGTTCTCGAGGAAAAGTTGTCTGCGTAGATCTTCCTCCTGAAAAATGGAATACGGAAGAAATGTAGGAGATTCGTCTGATGTACTGTTGGACATTTTGCTATAAAACGTATTGTTGGTCATTTTACTATATGGTTTGCTGGTAACTTTAACTTAAACATGTATTGTTGGCAACTGTATAATAATTATGCATTGTTGGCAATTTTACTATAATTATGTATTCTTGTTCATTTTTTTTTTTTTTTTTCTAAAAATGTATTGCTGATATTTTTTGGTGCAGGAAAACTCAACACTGCCGACTCAATACCGCCGACTCCACACCGGTACTGAGTTGTCTCAGTCCAGAGACAACTCAACACCGAGACAAGGTCAGCACCAGAAAAACATATTTATTAAGGATTAAAACTTTAATTAGTGAATATTTTTCTTCAAATAAGGCATTTGAAAAGGCATTATGTATAATATGAACCAGTTTTTTGTTTTTTAATTATTTTTAATAAAGTAAATTGACATATAAAAAATAACGCAATAAAACAATCAGTCAATTATGTGCCATGCGTAATACACGCTTATGCGATCATGTATCTTTCGATACATGACTGACGAGGCAGAATTTTTCCCGCAGTAGGTTGCCATTTCTTTCTGCGGTAGACCAGTTGCCATCCAAAGCTATAGAACTCCGTATGTCCTGCTATTTACCCATAGCTGAGGGGAGAAGAAGAGGATTCATACGTTTCCTAAGGGTATTGGCACGTAAGTGAATGTAAAAAAACATTTGTTTTTAATTAATTTTTCATGAATTAAATCGAAAAAAGCAAAACAAAATGAAGCAGTTTTTTTTGTTTTTAATTATTTCTAATTAAGCAAACCGTAATCTAATTTATTTTTAAATAAAGTAAATCAACATTCTAAAATATTTTTATAAAAAAAAAATTTAATAATTTACAATTTTCAAAAATAATTAAAAAATTACTTACTTTAATTAAAAATAAATAATTAGAAACAAAACTTGTTCATATTTTACATAATGCATTTTCAAATGCCTTATTTAAAGAAAAATATTCACTAATTAACGTTTTAATCTTTAATAAATTACTTTTATTCAGTTATAAAAACAATTATGTTTTTTTTTGGTGCTGAGTTGTCTCGGTCCTGAGTTGTCCCGGCGATCAGTCGGTGGTGTTCTGTCGGTGTTGAGTTGTACCTCCCCGGTATTTTATGCTATAAAAATGTATTTTTATCGTTTTGTTTGGGGTCCATTATTCGCCCATTGCTAGGACTCCAACAGGTGCTATCAACCCGAGTTAGGTTAGACCTGGGAACAACAAAAATTAAGAGGTGGTTTCACACCCGCAAAACCTTCAGTCTCTTCTTACTGTCGGATATAACTTATCAGCATACTCAGGACGGATATCGGTGGGAGGGAGTACTATGGGGATTTTAGGCTGTAAATTTCAGAACTAGTAGGACTAAAAAATGGATCTCATCTATTTGTCATGAAAATAATGATATAGTAATGATACACTTGAAAAGTTTTGTCTGCGAGCAAAGAGCCTGCAGAGTGGAAAATCATTCATCCTCTGGAAGTCCGGGTAAATGATTTGCAAATCTGTCAAGGCTGGAACGTAAGGTTTGGTCAGCGCCAGTCTAAACAAGCCGACAATAATCCATTTTTGGTCTAATTTGTCTTTTGTAATGATAACGCATAATAGAAGTAGGAAAGTGGGAGCAGTATAAGAATCTGGTGATTTTTTTCCCTTGCGGCTGCTTGGTCTCACATTGACTGCTGACCTGAGATGGAACAAATACATTGAGTCAATTGCTTCGTCCACTGCAAGGAAAGTTGGCTCCCTGTGCCGCGCCAGTAAATTTTTCTACCCGGAATCGATCCTTCATATCTACAAATCAACAATTCGCCCTTACATGGAGTATTGCTGCCATATATGGTCTGGAGCCCCTTCTATTCGCCTCGGGGTTCGTGATAACATCCAGAGGCGGATATGCAATATAATTGGCCCTGATCTGGCATCTCGTCTACAGTCGCACAGACACACCGTCGCCTCTCTCTGTCTTTTTTACAAATACTTTCATGGTAATTGCTCCGAGGAGCTGCATTCGCTAGTTCCCAGACTTCATGAATTCAAGCGCCCTACGAGGCTGACATCCCGCTCTCACCCTTTCACTGTCAAAACTATTAAATGTAGCCGTCTCTTCTACTCCAATAGCTTCATATCTCGCACCTCTCGCCTGTGGAACTCCCTTCCCTATTCCTGTTTCCCTGATAGCTATAATCTCCAACTATTCAAATGTAATGCCAGTCGACATCCCCAGTTACCTTGATCTGTACACTATCCTTCTCCTCATCCTTTCCTCTATCACACCTATCTGATCTTGCTCCAAATCTTCTGTAACCCCTTAAGTCCTAGTGGCTTCCCGCCTTGCTTGGGCTGAAACGCTTAAATAAAAATAATATCTTTAACTATGGTTTGTATATACGATCTACACTGAGGTTTGGGTTGATATAAGTTCTTAATAGACGTTCAAATATCGAGTCTCATTGACGTTTAATCGTTTATCGTATAGTTGTTACCGGGGATCAAGTGACAGCAAATTTCAAATATTCAGCACCTTCCTCAGTATTCTTGTGAACTATTCTCTGTTGTGCTAACTTGGCTCCGGGGTACCGAAGAGCAGAGTCTCGTTCGGAGTGGTTGACTTCCCCTGAACCCGTTTATGCGGGTTCAAAGAAGGAATATTTTGGGCCGAGCCTACGGGCTCGGAGATCCCACGTTAAACCCACCCTTGTGCCATATGTAACCCTCGTGGGGTGGGGGGGGCTAGCTAAATATCACTATTCTCTGTTGTGATCAGGACAATTTCAGTCCACCGGTGAAACTCAATTACTTCCAACTGCGCCCATAGTGACTTTCGGATGATTCACGATTCATCAATTTTGTTATAATCATTTGCAACCCAAGCAAGGCAACAGTTACTGAGTTTGAAAGAACAGAGAAAGGAACTGTGAAGAGCCATGATCGCCTATGCCCTGAAGAGACTTGGTATTTTAGAAGGTAAAACAAGAATTCAAGTTTTGAACCCTCATTGGAACAAGTCACAACGTTTTGTATACGGATTTGTTTATCTTTTGTCCGATACATTTAGATTTTTCGACGTATTTTGAGCGTTTAACTGGAATTGCAATATATGTATAGAACAAAAAGCAGCAAAATCGGTCGCCTCCTATGATTTAACCGCTGCTTGTTTGTCCTCCCCACATCTTAACTTCCGGTGATAAGCGCTGCCCTAATACAGTGCGGCGAAGAGGTGGCAGACGAGGATGGTGAGGCGGAATGATTTTTTCTAGATTTTTTTCCTAATGTTATGATAACATCGCTTGAACTGATAAAACGACTGGAATTGAAACTAGATGTCTTGTATACAAAGATGCTACGCGTAGCAATGACTTTCTCCTGGAAAGAGTACCCTACAAAAAGCTAGCACTGTGATTATCGACCTTAGACCTATTCTACTGAAAGTGATGCGACCATTCCTACTGACTACGGGCTCTCCTGGAAGCAGCACGCCGCAAAAAAAAAAAAAAAAAAAAAAAAAAAAGAAGCTCTACCTCCAATCTTGAAGGTCAAGCGAACAGGATTTGTGGAACCTTCCTGAAGAAGTAAGGATGAGACAATCAGTGATGTCCTGTCGCGCTCACCAAAAACCTGAGCGTAAGCATTGGTCGTCAATTCAAGACATAAACTCAGCAGATATGTGAAGACAGGATGCCGAGCTGAAGACCTACCGCGATGGATAATCGTTAAGACTGGTAAGAAAACGTCATGAAGATCAATAGTGTTGGCACACGATGATGATGATGATCATGATCATGATCATGATCATGATGATGATCATGATGATGATGATGATGATCATGATCATGATCATGATGATGAGAATCATGATGATCATGATGATCATGATGATGATCATGATCATCATCATCATGACGATCATGATGATGATGATCATCATCATCATGATGATCATGATGATGATCATGATGATCATGATGATCCTGATGAACATGATGATCATCATGATGATCATGATGATCATGATCATGATCATGATCAATAGTGTTGGCACACGATGATGATGATGATGATGATGATCATGATCATGATCATGATGATGAGAATCATGATGATCATGATGATGATCATGATGATCATGATGATCATGATGATGATCATGATGAACATGATGATCATCATGATGATCATGATGATGATCATCATCATCATCATGATCATGATGATTACAGATTCAGGTGTAGTCTTATAGAATTTGTTTCGACACTCAAATCTAGATTATTTATGCAATCTTCAATGTGTCACTTTTCTATTCAGTCGTGCCACGGTATATTTTACCATGTTTGTTCCATTTAATCAATTAATCAATCAGCCCCCACGTGTCGACTGATGCCTGTCGCACTCAGCGTTCTCTATTTCGATAGGTAAACATTCAGCTACCTGATATCAAACCAACTCTTCTTCAATTGGCCTTTCTCCGACAGCTCGTTGACAGTTGGTGTTCTTTTAACCTCAATTCCGTTATCCTGTAGGAAGACGCTCATATTACTTCGAATGAAAGTCTAGTAAGATTTGCCACATCACCAAGCCATTTTATACACGCTTTGTTATTAATTTTGTTATATACCGTACCTATGAACAATAATGGCTATGTCCCAATCCTCGTAAATACGTTGGACACTATTGTAAGTGGGGGCAATGTGATGTCTTAGTAGTGGTTTACCTACTTCACACCGCTGACGAGTATTGTATTTTGTTGATGTCATAAAGATTACCATTACATTTCCAACCTCCGTTTTGGTTATTCCTCATTCAGTAACCCTTTCTAGATTACAAATTTATACTTATGAACCCGATACATTTTTACCTGTAGACTCAAGTACATACGCGACCAATGTTTACGTATAGACTCAAGTGTATACCCAGTCAATGCTTACCGATAGAATCAAGCCTCGGAAAATTTGATACTCACAGGATAAACAGATGGAAAGAGGGACAAGGGAAAGCAATGCGTGATATAGCTAGAGGGCTTAAGCAAGTGGATGGCAGAAGTAGCAAAAAGAACAAACATATTGAGAACTACAAGGAATAGGAAGAAGTGGATAGCCATGTTCGCCTACCTCCTGAAGAGGCACGCGCATTAAAGAAAGAAAAGAATGTTTACGTATAGACTTAAGTATACACCCGACCAATGTTTACCGACAGACTCAAGAAAAAACTTGACCAATGTTTATGTATAGACTCAAGTGTATACCCGACCAATGTTTAGGAATAGACATAGGTATATACTCAATAAATGTTTATCGACAGACTCAAATGAAAACCCGACCAATGTTTACGTATAGACTCAAGTATGTACCTGACCAATGTTTGCTGATACATTTAAGGAAAAATCCGACCAATGTTTACATATAGACACAAGCATAAACCGATGAATGTTTGCGAATACTCAAGTGTATACCTGACCAATGTTTACGAAAACACACAAGTGTATACACGATCAATGTTTTGATCCAAACAAAAACTCAACATATGTTTACTCATAGACTCAAGTATATACCTGACCAATGTTCACCTACAGACCCAAGTATGAACACAATGTTTACCTGGACACACATGTATAAACCCGAATAATTTTTACCTGTAGACTCAAATTTATACTCGAGCTATGTTTACCTACAGACTCAAACATAAATCCCCAAAATATTTAACTATAGACGCAAGTATAAAACAGGCCCAAAGACTGATTAATTTCGCTGTAGCAATCAGCTTATAGGTGAAACTTCAAATCAGTCGAAAAGATAAGTCCTTTGAACTTTTACATGTCTGTTATATATATATATATATATATATATATATATATATATATATATATACCAACCTATCTATCTGCCTCTCTCTATCTTTGTCTTTCACACTAATCTCTCTCTTTCTGTTTATTTTTCTCTATTGTTTCCCTCTAACTATTGTTTTTCACTTTCTATCTCTCTCTTCCACACACAAATACGCGCGTACAGACAGACACGTGCAAACACACGGACACACACTCTCTCTCTCTCTCTCTTTCTCTCTCTCTCACACACACACACACACGTTCTCTTTTGTATATGTTTATTTTTTTCTCAAATATTTTAGCCTTCTTATTTTCCCTCACCCTCTTTTTCTACTTCCCTTCCATTTTTTCTTTTTTTTTTTCTTTTTGCCTATTCTTACTGGGGAAATATTATTCCCCCCACTCTTCCTCTTTCTATCGTTTCCACTATTCTCTCCCTGTCCCTCTGTCTCTTTCGCTGTCTCTCTTTAATTGTCTATGGATATTCCTTCTCTCTATCGCCTTCATCCTTTCCTCTTTCTCGTGTTGTTCGCACCCCTTCTTCTTTTCTTTCTCGTCTATTTTTACTACAACATTTCCCACCCATATTTTCTATTTCCGTCTTTCTTTTTTCTAAATTAATATTTTAACCCTCTTTCGTTTCTTTGTTTCTCTTCCATTTTCTCCTCCTCTTCTCACTTCGTCTCTATTTTTTCTTTTTCTCTTTTGACAATTCTTTCTCTCTCACTCTCTCTCTCTCTCTCGCTCTCTCTCTTTCACGCTTTCTCTGTATTTCTCTGCGCATCTATTCTCTCTCCCTCCCCTTCTCCTCCTCTCTCTTCCTCTCCTCCTCCTCTCTCTCCCTCTCCTCCTCCTCTCTCTCTCTCTTTCACGCTTTCTCTGTATTTCTCTGCGCATCTATTCTCTCTCCCTCCCCTTCTCCTCCTCTCTTTTCCTCTCCTCCTCCTCTCTCTCTCTCTCTCTCTCTCTCTTGTGTGCTTTCTCTGTATTTCTCTGTCCACCCCTTTCTCTTTTCCTTTTCTTCTATTTTACTACGATATTCGCCACCTTCTATTTCTATTTCTTTTTTTTTTCTAAATAAATATTTTACCCTAAATCTTTCCTTTCTCCCCCCACCTTCTCTCTCTATTTTACTCTTTTTCTCTTTAGATAATTCTCTCTCTTTCTTTCTTTCTCTCTCTCTCTCTCTCTCTCTCTCTCTGCCTCTCTGTAATATCCCTCCCACTATTCCTCACCCTTTCTATACTGATCTGGTGGTTCCTCCAACAACCCCTCATATTTACAAGTGCAGTTATGCGTAAACAAATATTTATACAGAAAATGCGCAGTCATGGCGAATAATCGACGCATATTTTTTTCGCCGGAAAGGACACACGAGAAAATTGACAAAGAAATCGTGCGCATCTACTGTTGGTCATTACACGTTTTTCTTCTCTCCACCTCCAACCTCGTAGTAACGGCCCCATCAGCCACTGGACCTGGTAAAAGAAAACAAGAATTTTATGCGACGAAACAGGTCACCATATTTGGAAGAGAATTTGTTTGTTTTTTTTTTGTTTTCCTTTTTTTTTTCACTTATCTTCCTCGTTTTATAATGTGTTGATCTGCAGACATATTTCTGTCCAGAGAAAATAAACGAACTGGAAGGAGTCTGGTATTTGCGGTAAAATATGGAATCACATATTTTCTCGCAGATTTTTCTCCTCTTTTGTAATCCCAACGAACACGCGCTGCCACTTTTGTAATGCTCGTTGTAGTAGAGACTTTGTAGTAGCAGATACAATTATAGTAACGCCATTGATCAATGCTGGTGTCAGAAGCCTTCGAATATCACTCGCACTAACAGTACTTGCTCCATAATACTCGCTCGAATAGTAACCACCATATTGATCCGAATGGAGAATAGTGTAGAGAATAGAACAGAGAATAGTGATAATACAATTGCCATTACGTCCTCTGGTGCCGCTATGTCGATCCAACATCCCAATAAGAGTAGACAGGTTTTGTGATATCAACGAACACTTGTGTAGTACAGATTTTGTAATCGTATATACAATTATAGTAACGCCGTTGAACAATACTGGTGTCAGACGCCTTCGAATATCACTCGCAGTAATAGTATTTGCTCGATAATAGTAACCACCGTATAGTGATTTGAATAGAGAAACAGCGTAAAAAAGAGAATCTCGAACCGTATAGTAATAGAGGATAGACTAGAAATGCAGATGAATTAGACGCCACGCGACTTCCTACTCATGCGTTTCCTCTGTGGTCACGTGGTCTACTTATTTCAATAATGAGATCGCCTGTTTGATCACTGGCGACCTGTGTTCAAACTCAAGTGTCGGCAGCGACACTTTATTCATATATAACATCCTGCTATAGATACATACGGTTGAGTTATGGATTGCGGCTGGTATTGAGGAATCGGAGATCTGAGTTCGAATTCCAGTCGAATCCATTACATTCACTTACGTGCTAATACCCTTAGGAAAGGTATGGATCCAACTCTTCTCCCTCCTACTATGGGTGAATAGTAGGACAGACGGGGTTCTCTAGCAATGGGTGGCAACCGGTTTAGGAGAAGGAAAACTCTAAATTTAAACCGTAATTGTAATTATTACCAACAACATGGGGCCTCAAAATCACTCCTGCATAAAAATAATGTTGTCTACGAATTCTTATGCCCCCTGGAAGATTGTATCTCCTACTTTAATAATTAAAATCGACATTAAATTATAACATCGGGCACACATGCACCACGCTTTCTCGTAGATTGACCTGTCATCTGTAGAAACTCAGTTCAATGTGTACACATATCGGCCAGCAAATCACGAACGACCCAAAGTACAACAATCAACATAAGACAAATATTAGTGGATAACACCCAAATACTCTACAGCACCGAATACAAGGAAAGACTCAAGACTCTAGAAGCTATCATTATAAAAATTAAACTGCCCACATTAAATAATATATATCTCACCAGAAGAGACGTTATCTTGAAGTGCATATGATATATTTATTGTGCGTATATATGCACATTAGGCAGCAGTGAAAAAGAACATTTTTAGATGCAAGCTGCACTTCTCAAGCATAGTTTATATGGTTGCAATAAATACCTGTGAAAAATTTCAGGCTATTTCATGCCCGCTTTCCCTGCAACAACGTGATCGACATTTTGTCATATTTACTGTACACCAGAAAATAGGTGTAATTTATAGAATAATAATAAAATGTACATCAGTGACATCAATTTAATTCCGATATTATTTAAAAGGTACATCATATTAAAATATTACAAGTTAATAATGAAATCATCTTTTTTTGTGCGTGGGCATCATTTTCCTAGACAATAAACTAGGCCTAATATATCCATCTCATCTCTCGCTTGGTATCCCATCACTTCAGTGTAAGCTTCAGTTATCGCTTTTATCCCTCTTTTGACCGTCTGAGTACTGTTTGGTCACTACTAATGGTGTCTCAAGAATGAAATTAACCTGTTGATCTCATAGAGAAGCAATTTAAGGAGGCTCAATCTTGAGTTCATTCATTCAGTTAATTTTTACTTGACACTTTAGTTTGGGGAGTCACCAATTTTCTTATGTTGACTACAGGAGGCACGTCCTTGTTCCCATCTCTATCTTCACTATCCTCCTCATCATCAGTGTAGCTTAACAAATCTTCATCAACCACAGCAGTAGAATCTTCTTCTTCCTCATCAGATCTGTCAGTGTATTCTTCCATCTGCTGATACTCCTCTAATTTTTCTTATCATTAAGACAGATTTTCCTTTAACAGCCACGTCCCCATCTGCGCATATACAAAGAAGTTGTTCTGCGTGAGCAAAGTCTGCATTTTTTTCTTCATTATCGTCTTCTTACTATTAAAGTTTTTCATATATATCTGGGATTGGAATACGTTTCTTGGGCCGTGTGTTACGTAAGCGCGTACAACTTGACATAGAACTACATTGGAGTATTGAACTTTATAATTGTAATGACGATTCTTTTCAGCTCGTTGCTTGATATTGACGTTGCTACATACAGCCTGAGGATTCTATTCCATAAAATATTCTACCTTGACGCGCAGTGAGAACCTGGCTCAATAGCAGCCAAGTCATCATCAACAACAACTTTAATAACTCCTTTACAAATCCTATACAGGTATTTCTGATTCCAGGACAGATATTTCTTCTTTATTCAGGACAGGGAAATCAATGAAACTGACTGGCCGGAAGGCAACAACTGGCAGATCAGACAAAGGATCCTTGATCTACTATCCAATGGGAACAGGCCAATGCTTAGTATCACTTGGTTTGCCATCATAGTGATATGAAACATTACGGAAATGCAACTCATTTCTGTGAAGCAGACAGATGAAATAATGGAGCAGGTGACCAAGATGGTGAATGTCTCCATTTTCTGATCCTACATCCTACGTTTACATTGACAACACATGCAATGGGCTGCTGGGTTAGATTTTTCTCAACCAGAAATTCGTCTTGGCAATCTGCTTTCCGTGTCCAGTCTTGGTTGTCACATGTGTGCGATATCCTTTACCGAAGTCAACCATGATGACATAATGATCGTCCTCGAACTCTATTTATTGGTCTTCTAATTCTTTATCATCACACGATTGGCGGTTTTCTTACCATCAAAAGTGACGTCATATTTTCAAAAGTAGCCATCTGAATTTCTTGCCTCTTCAATCGGTATTTTTGTCTCGCATCTCGTAGTTTATGTGATCCAATTACTTGACTCTTGCCATCCTTTGTGATAATGCCATAGTCAGTGAAGGCAGAAGTAGCAATGGCAGCTCAAGAATATTCCCTAATCAAGTACCGGTCAAAAGCGGCAGCCAGTGTGAGGAGTCTTGTCATGTTCTGTGAACTGGTGCCTGTCAAAGCTTTTAGATCGAGGACAAAATCAGGATCGATGTTGCTAGGGGGGTATCTCTTGAATCATCCGAATTATCATCAACATAAGGAAATATATCCCGCTACCAGATCGCCATGTCTTTGATCAAGCTGTCTCCTGACTCTGTCTTCATCATGCTTCTCTCTTAGCGTCACTATGTCCCACACCATCGTCACTTTCATGTCAATATCTGCAATTTTCATCTTCCTATCGTCTTGCTGTTCAAGGAGGAACTGAACGCCACGTCTGGGAACTATTATATCACAATGACAGGCCAGATGATATCTGTCACTCTTCTTAACTTTGCACTTCACATCCTGACAAGAGACAGGGGGACAGTAACAGCTAAAGGAATCAAACAATTCCTTCATTTCTTCCTGAAATGCAGCTTTTTTGCCCACATTCACTTCAATTCCTCTACTATACAATTTTCTCAACCTTTACTCAATAAATACTCTGGCTAAGAAGAGGAACAGTCTGTCTCTCTTCAATTGCTTTTTCCCATATTTCTGAACAATCTTGGGCGGCCATCTTAATAATCATTGAAACATCTGCAACTTTCCTTCGTTACATTTATATCGCCAGCAGTTCTTTAATATCTCGTCTTTCGAGCGAAGTTTGTCCGTTAAAAGAACACTTACAGATTCAAACAATGCATGATCTGTAGCTGCCCTCGTTAATACAGTAGCCATCTCAATAGCAAATTGATCAGTTAACCTGATAAGAAAAGACAAAGAGTTAGTGAATGAACAAAACTGAATATAAACATTGTATATTTGTACAATGTACATTACACTGTGCCAATATAAGTAAATTTTTAAATTTCAGTTGCAAATGCTGCAGACTAAACCTCGGTCTATCAGCTTCAAATTTGGCATGAAGTCTTGGAACAATCCATGAAGAGTGCATCTTTGAGGAAAATTTCATTGTTTACCTAACGTAGATGAACGTGGTCGACTGGGTTAGGTAAACCCCAGAAATTAAGATTTTTAGGTTAAGCATCTTCAATGTTAACATTAAACCTGAAACAGGAATTTACAAATTAGAATGCAAATTAGGTGTCATGAGCATATTACAGAAACATCGAGAAATTTAAATAAAATCTGACAAGGTCCAAATGGCAGCTGATGTACAAACGACCTTAAGACCGTCGTTAATCGGAGCAAAAGATGGCTTGCCAATTTTAAGACCTCCAAAATTAAGCTTCTCTCTTTTAATCATCTAAGAGACACCTCTCTGCCTTCCATCAGCATGGCTAATGCTACCCTCCAGTGACTCGTCGCGCCTTCTCGGTCTAACGTTCTCAGCTGACGTGAAGTGGAAAGATTATATTGAATACATTGCTAGGTCAGCTGCTAAAAAATGGCGGTTCACTGTGTCGTTTGAGACAATTTTTTCTCCGGAATTTATGTTGCATATCTATAATTCTACCATTCGACCATACTTAGAATGCTTCCGCCATATATGGTCCGGTGTCTCTGTTATTTTCATGGAGTTCCTTGATAAGATCCAAAGAAGAAGCAGTAATATTATTGGTTTTGATCTGGTGGCTCAGTTTTAAGCACTTGTTCATCGCCGTAAGGTTGCCTCTCCGTGCTTATTTTTTTTTTTTTTAATAAATACATTCATTGTAATTGTTCGAATGAGCTCTTTGCTATCGTACCTAGACTGTCTGAATTTCAGCGCAGTACTAACCCGGTGACGCGATCTCATCAATTTACAGTTGACCTGGCCGTAAGTTCTATGCTAACAATTGCTTTTCTCACACTTCGTGCTTTATTGCGAGAGTCTTTATTTTGTGAATACATCTTTTTAATACTAATGTTCACCCAACACAAGTCTCAAAGGCCACTCAAGGTAGAGGGTTACTGTATATGAGTGTAAGAAAGAGCAAAAAGTGAAGTTCATGGAGGCTATGCAGGAAAGATAAAGGCTAACTCTAGATTTGAAGAGGTCAAGATTACAGTGATTGAAAAAAAAATCCGGCTTGGAGTCCGTTCCACAAATCATCAGTTCTTGGGAAGGTGCTATCAGAGTGGAACTTACTTCTTACTATAAGAATACTAAAAGAAGGAAGATGATTCACTCTTGTGAATGTGGCATGGCGGGTCTTAGTGGTAAATGTTAGGGAGAGTAGATCTAAGGAATGTAGCGCACCAGAAAATATGTTGTAACCTAGGGAAGGTACTGAATAAAATAATCAGTGGTAATGAACGACAATACTTAGTATGAGAACAACACATATAAGATTCGCCAGCGGCGCGTAGAAGAAGTAAGCAACTGCTAGAAGTGAGTCAAATAAATTCAACTCTAGGATATCTACCAACCGCTCCACTAGGTCAGATGTGGCACGATGCCGAATTTAATGTGGGGTATCCGAGTCCGTAGACTCGGCTAAAAATTACACGTAGACCCCATATAAAACGGGGTCGTGTAGCTGCTTCTTAAAACAAGACTCTACCCTTCGACATAGCCTCGTCTGTGGATCCTCTCTGCACGGAGGCAGAGAGTTTGACGCACAGCTGGAGACGAATCTTCAACTATAATTATTTACCCGCTTCCCCAGCAAGATGTGGCACAAGGCTGAGTTTAAAGTGGGATATCCGAGCCCGTAGGCTCGGGCAAAAAATGCCTGTAGACCACGTAAAAGCAGAGTCAGTTTCCCGAGACGTGAATATGCCCTTCGACATAGCCTCGTCTGCGAATCCTCTCTCCACGGAGGCAGAGAGTTTGACTAGCACAGCTGGAGACGAATCTTCAACTACAGACTACGTACTGTATTCACTACTGTATTTATAGGAACTGGGCATACCCATTATCATCTGTAGGTATGCTACAACAATATGCCATACAAGTATTGATAGAGCAGCAAGTGGTTCACAAAACTTCGTCTAAGGGAAGAGATTAGGGTGAAAAATTATTCATCACCTACAATGCTGAGTAAACAGTGTTGCGGGCTGTTAGTAACGTCGTTGTTTGTGTTGAGAATAAATACGTGTCTCCTGAAATACCCAAAACAAAAATGGTGGACTCGGTATGTGAGTCCACGTGAATAAATGGAAAGAATCAACAAGCACCAATACATGTACAAACAAAAGATAATGTATTAACAAGAAAGGTATACAAGTGACAAAGACAATAATGTGTTTAACAAAAGAATGTGAAAATCTTTTTGGTCCAAAGGATGAGAAGTGAGTACCTACATGTGTTGTGTGTGAGTGGATTGTTCATTTGTTTCCCAATGGTGAACGCGTTTTTCCGCGAGAGACTTACATGCTGACGTGTAAGCGGAAAAATTAAGAAGTGACTACGAAAAATTATCGCAGATTATTTATAGTGCCGGAGAGCGTCCCCTAGTAGCGGTTTCAAGAATGTAGGTGAAGTTAACCGCAGGCAATTGAGAAATAGGAAGTTCCACTCCTGTTACCAAATATGGGGAAAAGCTGCCCAGTTTTCACTTTTTCAATCTCTATAGAGTTCAAAAGAGTCTCGCTGTCCTTGAGAGTGATAAATTATTTCCCACCACGCAACGTTACTCCCTACTCTATCTCTATTTCCATAAACGTTACTCCCTACTCTATCTCTATTTCCATGGAAAACAGACTACATTCCTTAGTTCTAGCCGTTCTAACTTACACGACTTGAACCCGCCACACTTCGTTTCATTCAAGCAGCTTCGCCTACGAACTGTTTTTATGTGGATGGGAATGAGGACGCTTCCCCTATCACTTCAATCAGCCTGTTCCAATCTAGGGTTAATCGTTATCTCCCACACATAACCAAATAATATGCGCCTCTTCCACCGTTCTTGGGCTTTGTACTAGGTGAACTTTAATATCTGTCTATATTTCTGGGATGTGGTATTTTAACTATTTAGACTGTTTACATTGTTCGTACTTTTGTCCTCATCTTTCATATTCACGACTTTTCGGCCGTTGTAAACTACGATCATCTTCAGGATCTGTCTATATTTCTGAGATGTAGAATTGTAACTATTTACATTGTTCGGATTGTTATCCTCATCCTTGTTGTCATATTCACGTTTCAGCCGTTGTAAGCTCCGGCCTTCTTCAGGATCTATCTATATTTCTGAGATGTAGTATTGTAACTATTTACACTATATACATTGTTCAGACTGTTGACTTCATCTTTGTTATCATATTCACGACGTTTCGACCGTTTTACGCTTCGGCATCCTTCAGGATCTGTCTATATTTCTGAGATGAGGTATTTTAACTATTTACACTATTTACATTGTTCGGACTGTTGTCCTCATTTTTATTGTCACATTCACGACGCTTCGGTTGTTGTACGCTCCGACCTTCTTCAGGACACATGGCCTAGTGGATAAAAGCGTTGATTGAAGTAATCTAGTGACTTCACTCCAAGAGTTCAATACCTGGCCACAGCAGAGGTGAGCAACAACAACAAAAAAAAACTTGAAGAGCTGAGTCCCCAGTTACAGATGGCCCAGTGGATGAAAGCTTTGGTTAAAGTAATCTAGTGACTTCACACAAAGAGTTCTGAGTTCAATACTTGTCAACAGCAGAGGTGAATAAAAAAAAGAAAACAGAATATAACTGAAATTGGAACTGAGATATCCAGAAGAGGCATGGCACATGGAACTAGAACAATCTACCCTGGTGGACGAAATAAAGAAAAAGACTCTGTAAAGAGCCATGGTCACTTATATCCTGAAGAGACATGGAATTTTAAAGAAAAAGTAAAAGATGAAATCAAGTGTTGAACCCTCGTTTTAAAAGTCTGATCTTCACGTTTTTGTTTTGAGTTAATACAGGTATTTGGAATAGAGAATTCAGTTTGAGTTACTAAGGAAAATAACTGAAACTGGGATATCCTAAAGAGGCATGGCACGTGGAACTAGAACAATATATCCCGGTGGACGAAATAAAGGGTTCGGTTTGAAATTCCAATAACCTGAAGAAGGTCGGAACCACAACGGCCGAAAAGTCGTGAATATGACAACAGAGACAACAGTCCAAACAATGTTAATAGTGTAAAAAGGTGACCATTTATGTAAAAAAAAAAAAAAAAAGAGAATTTTATGTATTAGTTCTGACCTTTAACCTTTTGTAACGTGCAATATAAAACAATTCGTGTTTACATTCATGAAGATCCTCTTAATTAAATTTGGTTGCCGATAACCTATTTTTTAGGCCGCAGATGTAACCGAAATCTCATCTTGTATACAGCGTAATGATGACATTCAACCTTCCAGACAGCTTTCAAACTACCTGGCAGTATGGCTTCGTGAATTATTAATACACAGCTCTTGATAATATCCAGGTGTCTGTCACTAATCGTGATAGACAATTCTTCTCGTCAGAATCCATCTTGCACATTTATAAATCTACCATTCATCCATGCATTGAATATTGCTGCCATATCAGGTCAGGTGTTCGTACTACTTATCTCTAGATTCTTGCGAAAAGGTCTGTAATGTAATCTATCTTGACCTGGCATCTCGACGTTTACCATTGACGGCGTTATTATTTTAATGACATTCAATCCTCAACAAAAATAATAAACACTATTTATTTATTAGATGGTTTATTTATACTGTTGTTTATTCGAATGGTTGCAAAACAAAGACTATTGCCAACTGATTCGATCTTTATAAAATAGTAAAAAATAAAGATATCCTTATAGTTCGTTCACATATTTTAATAATTTAGTAAATGTTTAAAATAAAAAATTGTTTTCATATTAATTTCTTTATGAATTTGAAAATGATAAATATTGCATCGCATTAGTTATAACTGTATCAGTTTTTAGAATGTTGTAAACGTAATATTCTTTAATCGAATAAAGAGTGCTTAATATTTTTTTTGTAAATTCTCAAGAACAAAAGAAAATGTATAAATTTGCGTTCATCATGCTTAGGTTTTATTCCAATTTTAATTACCGCTTTTTGAAACAATAAACGTTCCCGATAATTGAAGTTAGTTAAAATAATAGCGGTCTCAATGGAAAAACTGTTTTGGGGACACAGCGTTTTGGTGTGGTTTTGTGTTAGTCTTGTCTGATGTTCGCACGTCCGCACGTTGAGATCGTCTCGGTATTTACCAACCTCCCTACAAGGTAGGATGCGGCACAAGGCCAGTTTTTTGGGGGTTTTTTACGTGGGGCTTCCCGAGTTCGTAGACCCCGTAATAACATGAATCTATCTTACATATTTATGAGTCTATCATTCGTTCATACTTCGAATATTGCTGCCACATATGGACTAGTACTGCTGTTATATATTTAGAGATTCCTACTAAGAATCTGCAATGTTATTGGTCCTGACCTGGCATCCCGACTTCAGTCACTTTCCAACCGCCATAATGTAGCTTTCCTGTGTCAGTTCTATAAATACTTTCATGGTAATTGTTCTGATGAGTTTTGCTCTATGGTACCTAGACTTTATGAATTTAAACGCAGTACTGGATTGGCGGAAAGGTCTCATCATTTTACAGTTGAATTGGCGAGATGTAGCTGTAAGGGATTGAATAACAGGTTTTTTTTGTTCTCTCTCTCTCTCTCTCTCTCTCTCTCTCTCTCTCTCTCTCTCTCTCTCTCTCTCGCACTTCCCGCCTATGGAACTTTGATCGTCAAAAATTTAAATGCAATATCAATCTCTGTCTATATCTCTGAGATGAGATATGATTATTTACATTATTTACATTATTCGAACTGTTATTCTCATTTTCATTGTCATATTCACTTTTCGGCCGTTGTACGCTCCGGCCTTCTTCAGGTAATTGAAATTTCGAGCCAAAACCTTTATTTCGTCCACCGAGGTACAGTAGTGGTAAACCAAAAAAAAAAAAAAAAAAAAAAAAGCTTGGAGAGTTTAGTTGAGGGAAAATAACTGAGACATCCGGAAGAGGCATGGTACGTGGAACTATAACAATCTAGCCCGGTGGACGAAATAAAGGATTCGGTTCGAAATTCCAGTCACCTGAAGAAGGCAGGAGCGTACAATGGCCGAAACGTTGTGAATATGTCAATAAAGATGAGGATAACAGTCCAAATAATGTAAATAAGCAATACCAAGCGTTACATTCTGTCTTCCTTATTGTTTTCTCTCCTTAATAATACTTCTGCTTTTCGTATTCTTTCACAATCAATTCTTGTGTCTTAGTAACCTTTTTGCTTTGCTTTAAATGATTAAAAATAAAACGAAAAGAAAAATGACTATAATACTTCAAATAAAAAATAGTTGAAATTTCTGAGACATAGTGAGAAAAGAAGGCATTGAAAATTTGATACTCATTGGACCATATCGCAGGAAGGAGGAACAGAAGGAACACATCACATAGATGATTTCTCTAGTCTTAATTTCAGGTTGTTTTCTGGAGAATGTTACGAAAGACATGCTACAGCGTGTTTGTCAGGAGCTGGACTACCAACTTGACGTGTGTTGTGACACAGGTGATGCGTATATTGAATATTTGTGAAGCTTTGTGCAGTCGGTTATAAAATCTATATCCCTTTGACTATCTTGTTCGAATTTTGATAAATAATTTTTTTTATTGTTCAACATGAAACCTATTTAATTTCGTCTGCCTGGTACATGTAGCTACTCACATTTTAAATTATGTCAATTATGAGGGAATACCTTATATTTAATCAACGAACAAAATTTAAATTGATAAAAATACATATCCATTTAATTTCCATTTAAAATAAATAAAAGAGTACTGAACTCTTACTCCTATATAGCAGTGAATGCAATAAATTCGAAGATGAAGGAAAAACTGTGATTATACAGGAGATGCTGAAGATACCATTGACCGAAAATGTGAAAAACAACGAAGTTTTAGAGAAAACGGAAACAAAAAGAAAATATACTTAACATCAGGAAGAGAGAGCTGAAATTTCCAGGACATATAATGGTAAAGTGGCTCGGAAAATTTGATACTCACGTGATTGATAGAAGTCAAGAGGAACAGAAGAAAACAACGCATAACCTACATAGGGAGCTTGAGTAAATGGATGGCGAAACAGGGTTTAGAAGAAATAAAAAAAAAAGAGAATTTTTTTTAAAAGCTACAAGTGACAGGAAATTGTGGAGAGCCTACGTCCTGAACGGAGACAACACATAAAGATGTAGTCTTATTTTACGCCAGTGCTTGTGCATGTTCTTCCGAACAAATCCTACCCCAAAAAGTTTTTTAAATAGTTCTTTAAAAGTGGACCAATATATTTAAGTAGTGTCGACTGGTATTTATTTATTTAATTATTTTTTAAGCTGAGCGTTAATAGAAACTCCGAAACGATATTCAGCTGTATATTACCCACTTTTAAACAGTCTTTGAAGGTTTTTTAGGAGTACCTTAATTGACTACATGTGTCTACTGTGCAACGTTTCGGCTACTTTTAAGAATACATGTTTTTAGTTAATGTTTGTTTTTAGTTTCTTCTTTCAGTTGCTCTTTCACCACAACGCCAAAATGCTATTCACTTTTAAACCACACTTTCTTTCTTTCGTTCGATCTTTCTTTCTTTCATTCATTCTTTCTTTCTTTTGTTCTTTCGTTTTATTCTTTCTTCCTTTCTTTCGTTCGTTCTTTCTTTCTTTCTTTCTTTTTTTCTATGAGTTATTTCCCTATCTATCTATCTATCTATCTATCTATCTATCTATCTATTCGTTATTTCTTTCTTTCTTTCTTTTTCCTTTCTGTCTGTCTTTCTTTCTTTCTTTCAGTCATTACCCTATCTATCTATCTATCTATCTATCTTCTCTCTCTCTCTCTCTCTCTCTCTCTCTCTCTCTCTCTCTCTCTCTGTATATATATATATATATATATATATATATATATATATATATATATATATATATATATTGCAGTAGTGCACTTTGACGTAGTGTATTGATCAGCAAGCTTGTCTAGCCATATCAATTACTAGTGAGGAGTGAGTTTGATTCTCTCCAGGTAGGCCATGTTTTCGGCTTTGTGCTACATCTAAGTTATACTTAGTAAATCACCACCAACGTATATTTGGTAAGCCAGCAGTAGGAATTATTGTTGGAAACTTTAAAAAGTGCCAATGTCATAGATAAGTTCTAATGTCACATATATCAGTGCATGCTGAAAATTCTCCTCACAAAGAATTTCGCCTATCGTTCGGTTCACACTCCTCCTCGCACTTTTGAAAAGGAGTAAAGATTTATCCTTTGTTTCCTGTTTAAGATTGGGTTTCTAGTTCCTTCTAAAGTTTTTGCATTCGCTTTCACACCCAGTATAGCCCTTGCGTCTTAGTGACGTTGTCGCCTTGCTTGGGGTTAACTCGTTAAAAAAAAAAGATGAAGAAGATACTGGAAACTAGTGAAATGTAGATCAACTGACCAGTAGCTAGAATACCATGGACAGAACATGTGAGCAATGCGGAAGTTTTAAGGAACCGTTGAAATCCGAAGTCACACAGGGATAATGAAATGGGTCACAATTCAGATACAGTGTAACCCGGATATAAGAGAGTTGTCGGGACCGGGAAGAAGGCTCTTATATCCGGGTTTCTCTTATATTAGGGTTTGGTCTATTTTGTTTACATTAACACAGGCTCTAATTTGGGACCAGAGAAACTCTCTCTTATATCCGGGTTTCTCTTATATCCGGGTTACACTGTATGTCTAAAACTATATATGTAAAAATAACATGAATAAAAACAAAAGGAAAACTTATCTTAGTCGATGTGTTTCGTCCGCTGATAGAACAAGACAAATGTTTATTTTGCAACAAGTATTTATGCACAGAAGTAAAAATGGCGTTACTTTTTCAGAATTTTAAAAATTAACGCTCATAAATGTAATTCGGGATAACTGAATGTCAAGGTAAATTATGGAAGATGCTAAGTGATGTAATTTAATGTCTAATAAATGAAAGTAAGTAAATGTTAATGCTTATTTTTTCGATAATATAATTGTCATTTATATTATTTTATTTGGAGAATTTAGCTTGTATATTATATAAATATTATATATTTAAAATAATAGAAGATTTTGAATTTAAGCGTTCCTTTTAATTTTTATAGTCATGCATGCTAGCTTAGGAAAGAATATTTCTTTTAAGAACAGAGATATCTGAATAAAAAACCCGAAGCGCAGATTTATATTTTGGTAAGATCCAATAGCGGCACTCTCAAGAATTTATCGTATAAGGAAGTTATTTCTCTTTTAATAAACGTGGCATTCTTTTGGTTGAAGATTCTTTAGCTTGAACTTATTTCTATGTCTGACTAATGCATTTTATATATGCTTTTTCTTTTTTTTTTTTTTGTTTGTATTCATAGATACACTTTTATTTTTTTACTTTCTGCACGTTTCCCCAGTATATTTTAATGAACAGTTGTGATAGTTTATACTTCAGAATTATTATTGTGTTGGATATTTTTAATTCTGATCATATTTCATAAGTTTTGGATGTAGTAGTAATTATTTTGGTATTGTTAAAATTGGGTACATTTTTTTAGCCTTAGCTTATTATCATTAATAACGTTATTATCGTTTTTGGCGGTTGTCTATTAGCATTGTGGATGAAATAATGAGGATAATGGAGGTTTTTAAAGGTTCGGAGACTAAGCAAAGTATTAAGACAAGGAAATATAGTTAGAAACAAATATCAACGTGCTTAACTGCTATTTATCATGTAATTTCCCACATGGCAGTTAATAATCTTCTAACAGATAAAGAAGACTTGTGGCTATAGAGACGTTGTTCTACTGACAAATGCTTGAAATACCACAAACAGAAACTGTGTATACAGAAATTTTGTTGAGAAAAATAGGCAATAAGAGTAAATTTATATTATAGAATCAGAAAGAAAAAGTCGAACTTTCTGGGACAAATTATGAAGCAAAGATGGCCTACGGAATTTAACACTCACGTGAGATATTGCAGGAAGAGAAGAATGGGAAAACATAACTTACGCAATAACTTTCAGTGGCCGAATAGTGGGACAGGGACAGTGACGGTTGGTAAAGAGTCAAAAGTTACTTAGAGCTACAAAATCAGGAATCTAGCCACTAGTATTACTAGGGCGTCTAGCAATCCTTATTTCAGGCGCCCGCTCAGGCGAATTTTTGTTTATTCAACACCTACAGAGCGCACCTGTGGTTTATACTGCAACTATGCTGAGCAGACCATTGTTACAGTTTCTGAGAAAGAGCGTGTTATTCAGCGTAATCAACAATCTGAGCCAGGCCAGATGACTTATGACTTCGTGCTACTACAGCTATTGACGGCCCCCAAGGGTTCTGTCTGCCTAATTTCACTCACAAGACTTGGGTCAACACATGGCACTTTCCAAAGGTGCCGCACGCTGGGACCGACCCCTCCAGTCCGATAACATCAGGACTGAGAAATCAACTATGGTGTGATTCAAAACCGGGTCTCATGGTCAGAATGAGAATGTTCTAACAACTCGGTCACGTGACCATATATCAAGAAGCTGTAGATGATCACTCACATCCTGGACGTATTTGATATAACTTGATAGTTGGCATGCAGATGAGTGAATTTACCCGCCAGTTGTCCCCAGACTACAACTGCGTTTAGCATCTTTGATCAGCAAAAATTATTAGTTATAGAATGTCTGTAATTATGGTGTTATATGTATATTTCACTTCTAAGAATGGTGGCCTGACGATTGCGTCGAGCATCAAACAGCCTGTCGCCTGTGAGTGTTGGTTTCAATGTTCA
>OZ010605.1:53097179-53134679 GCA_963932145.1 Acanthosepion lycidas
CAAAAACAAAAGAATTATCAGTGGTAAGGAATTGTTGTAATATGTCCGCTACAGAGAAATAGCCCCTAGCCATTTGTTTTCGTGTTTGTTTCTAATTTTGTTTCTAGTTATGTGGGCTTATTTTCACCGCAAGGAACCTGTCAGTTCATTGCTTTAAAGACGGGGTATAATTTGATTTCCAAAATATAATATAATCTATATAAATCATTATTTTAAATCGAGATGAACAGCATAAAACATTGAATTAGGGTTAACTTAAAAAACTTAAGTGTAACATCTTCGTAATCTATGTGTCATGTTACTTCCGGGCATGAGCGATCGTGGCTCTCTACAAGTTCCTATCCTTTGTAAATCTACGATGTTTATCTACTCCTGCCACTCCATGGTAGTCATCACTTTACACAAGCTCATGGGGCAGATGGCTCGCTACTTTCCTCTGTTCCTCTTGTCTTCAGTATATCCTGTGAGTGTCAAATTTTCTAGGCCTTCTTTTCTCATCATTTGTCAAAAAATATTCCGTTGTCTTTTTGAGATTTTATTTATAATTCTCCATTTTTTTTTTTTTTTTTCATCTTCATCGTCGCTTTTCTGTCCATACAAATTCTAAAGATTCAGTACGTGTTATACATTAGAGATATGAATGATAGACTATGGAGAGAAAAATTTTCTCACACGACGCAGTGAATCAATTTTCTTAGCAGCTGACACTACCGAAGTTACATTATTTGCATTATTCGTTTTTTTTTGTTTTTATTGTTTTTTGTTTTTTTTTCGTTCAATCATTAAATTTCCTGAACTTTTAGAGAGCATTTCTGCATGAAGCAAAGAAATATTGATTAATGTCCACCATTTTGAAATCTGGAAAACTACCAATTATTAAAAAAAAGCAGAACTCTTAATTTTCCCCTCTGCTAAATGGCGCCACGTATCTTCACAGAAAATTAATTTTTTTTTAATTTACGCTAATCAGATTTTAAACGCCGAATTTCATATATTTCAGGTAATTTATACGAGAAACAAAATAGTGAGATTTTCACCTGAAGATTATGTGTCAAGATACGTTTTTATTTTCGCCCTGGGCAAACGCCATTATAGATTCTACTGCCTGACATATGATAAGTTTCTTTCTACTTGAGTGTAGATGATATTGCTAACTCATTTTCGACGGTTTAATTGCATCAAATGTCTTCAAGCTAGAGGCATAACCCCTAAAAAAATACGACCCTGAATTTCTTGGTGAGAAAGCTATCTCACATTGTATTAATTACGACTGAATGCTGAGTTCGATCCTCACAGGTTGCCCCTATTTTCGTCTTTGTACCACATCTGAGCTAAACTTAGAAAATCATTGGACGCCTCGACATAGGAAGAAGGCTATCATAGTTCTCCACGCCTTTCTTTTTAGTTTAATATTTTACCGTCTAAATAATAAATCAATAATCTCTATCTATAAAAGGCAGGATGTGTGTGTGTGTATGTGTGTGTGTGTGTGTGTGTGTGTGTGTGTATGTGTGTGTGTGTGTGTAACGAATACACGGCCGCAATTTACGACAGATTTGCACCAAAATTTACATGCACATGCTCCAAGTTAGTGGAAAGGCCAGCACCGACTTTGCATTTCCCAACTCCCATCGATAGTAGAAATAATCGATTTTTTCATGCTTCTACGGCAGTTTTCATGTAGTTTGCGGCCATTTTCTATTGCCCAGAGTGAGAGCCTATAGTTGGCTGCCACGAATAGGCAGGAAGATTCTATTGGCCAGCGTGAGAGCCAACAGCTGACTGACACGAATGTTAACTAGCATGCTAGCATGCAAAAACAATTTATAGTTGCATTCGTCACAAGTGGGAAAAATTTAAATCTGCATGGCACTCTACTACAATTGGCTCATTCGCTTGCTTAAACTCAACGTTGATTCTGATTCCGCAGAACTGGGCTGGGTGTGAAAAAGTATTTGTTGCTAACATTCTTTTTTCATTCGGTTTTTCCAGTTACGAGTCCTTTTTTAAAGATGATCGTTTTGTGTTCATTTTGTTTAGTTCTTTTTTCGTAATAGATTTAATGTTTAGTATAGAGATTAGAAAAAATTTGCAGTGTGAGATAGGCAAGAAGTAAGGCATGTAACAACATCATCACGGCAAAGGGCACTCCTTTAAAGGCAAGAAAGGGCAAAAATATTTTAAGTCAAGTGATAGCGATTGCTGTGTGAGTCATACGATTTTTGAATCAAGCACGGGCAACGCCGGTCCATGCTGCTAGTCTAAAGATATTATTCATTTCTTTCAATATCTGTCTACATTTCTGAGATGAGGTAACTATTTACACTATTTACATTATTCGGACTTGTCTTCATTTTTGCTGTCATATTCACTACGTTTCGGCTATATTTTTGAGATGAGGTTTTGTAACTATTCGCACTGTTTACAGTGTTCGCTTTTTTCCACTGCGCCATGTGGCATAAAAGCAAAGTGAATAAATGCATTGCTTGAAGTAATCCAGTGACTTGACCCAAAAAGTTGTGAGTTCAATATCTGGCTGCAGCAGAGGGGAACAAAAACTTAGAGTTGAGTTACTAAAGGGAATTTATTGAAACTGAGATATCCAGAAAAGGCATGGCATGCAAAACTAAAACAGTCTACCCTGATAGACGAAATAAAGAGTTCGGTTCGAATTTCCAACATATATCAACTGAAGAAGGCCGGAACGTACAACGGCCGAAACATCGTGAATATGCTAATAAAAATGAGGACAAGTGTCCGAATAATGCAAACAGTGTAAGTATTCACTTCTTTATTAGCCATGATCCTACAGGATATGGGCGATCATGGCTTTCCACAGCGTCCTGTCTTTGTTTCTCTAAGTAGATCTCGACTCTTTATCTTTGTCCCTGCTCTGATATCCATTCACACAATCTCTTTAAGCAGGTTACTCGCTATCTCGTGTCCTGTGTGTGTTATATTATCCTGGCCGTCTTTCCTCATTATGCGTCCCAGATCTCTCATCTGTCACTTCCTGGTTTTAAGTGTCAGTTTCATTGTAGTTATTATCATTCTTAAAACTTCCTTATCGCCATTAGCATCTGTCCATTTCTCTTACCATTCGCTGAAAGAAACGCATCTCTGATTCCTAGCATTCTTTGACACATTGGTTAGTGCATAGCAGTTCAGCATTCTTTGTTTCAAACGACATTTTCCTTTCTTTTAATACTTTGCTTAATTTCTGGAAGGCATCTTTTGCTAAAACTGTTGCACCATCAGATACTGTGCGATACTTTTCGTTTTATGTTATTAGGTTGGTGCAAAAATAATGACGTAATAATGTCGTTTTTTGACGTTACGTCAAAAAACGACATTATTACGTCATTATTTTTGCACCAACCTAATAGAATTTTTTAATTTAAGGACGCTAATAAATATACTTCAGGCTAACTGAAAGTCAAGGTAAATTATGGAAGATGCTAAGTGATGCAATTTAATGTCTAATAAACGAAAGTGAGAAAATGTTAATGCTTATTTTTTAAGATAATCATTATTTATAATATTTTAATTGGAAATTAATTTATATTTTAAATAATAAAAGTTTTGAAATAAAACGTTTGCTTTTAAACTACACATACAGGGTGTTTCACAATTGAAGAAACTGATGAAATTGATCTGAGAATTTGAGAGGATTAAATAAAAATAAATAGACATAATATGTCTAAATTATTCAACCAAACATGCTTGTGAATACACACACACACACACACACACACATATATATATATATATAATTATTTATTTTAAAAAATTTATAAGATAAATATGTTATAAAATCACTACAAAAATAGCCATTTTGTTTCAACACCCTCGGTGTCTTATCAAGTGATGACGTTGAATGTAAAATAAATGGTTTTAAAAGTTTCAAATTAATTAACAATCCTTCGTAAGGGGAAAACGTTGTTACAAAAGCTAGATTGACCAATCAAAATACAAGTATAGGAAAATTCAAAAAGCTTGACAACGAAGTCATGTTATAATAGCTATTCAGATGTTTAAAATATGGGTAATATTAAAAAAGAATTTATTCTAACCAATAATTACTAAATTATATGATAAAATTTAATATTAAAATTAAAAACTGCTAATTTCAAAATCAAAATTTAATCGCTATTAAGTTTACAACTATAAAATTACTGATGCTATTCAATTTATTTCTTCCTTGAAGTGACTTTAGAAGCTAATTTTATATCCGGTCCTTTGAGAATATGTATACATTTTAATCCCAAGTGTGTGAATGGGGTCCTAAACTAACGCGGAAAACAAACACAATCAGATTATAATATATAAGCACCGAGACACATTTATGTAATTATACACACAAAAAGTGACGAGACAGAGAACATATCCACGGGCCTTTATGAAAAAAAAATACTTGGATATATATATATATATATATATATATATATATATATATATATATATACATACATACATATATATATATATATATATATATATAGGCAGCATATTTAAAAAAAATACTTGAGTATATATATATATATATATATATATATATATATATATATATATATATATACAAGTATATGATTGGTGTATATGGAATGAATTCCAATAACCAACAATTACTATTCTTAAAAGAGTGCTCAATACAAAGTAGAGCAGATATAATTATTTATTTTTAAAGAAAAAAAAAAAATTTATAACATAAATATGTTATAAAATCACTACAAAAATAGCCATTTTGTTTCAACACCTACGGTGTCTTATCAAGTGATGACGTTGAATGTAAAACGTTTTACATTCAACGTCATCACTTGATAAGACACCGTAGGTGTTGAAACAAAATGGCTATTTTTGTAGTGATTTTATAACATATTTATGTTATAAATTTTTTTTTTTTTCTTTAAAAATAAATAATTATATATATATATATATATATATTGGTGCAAAAATAGGTTGGTGCAAAAATAATGTCGTTTTCTCACATGTGAGAAAACGACATTATTTTTGCACCAACCTAATATATATATATATATATATATATATATATATATATATATATATATATATAGGCAGCATATTTTTATTCAAGCATGTTTAATTGAATAGTGTAGAAGTATTATGTCTATTTATTTTAGCTTTAACCCTTTTAAGTCTACGAATTAATTTCTTGGTGTCTGTACAAAAATTATTGAAAAAAATATAATAATCATTTTTTTTTTGCCTTGTTTTCTCAAGTACTTTCAATCTCATCTGAGAAAATCTTCTGGAGTTGTATATCAAGGATGTGTTATGCGTTAACACCGTAAATAAAAACTATTTTTTACCTCTATGCAAGGGAAGTATCTTATGTGTTTTTCTATTTTTTTTAACGATTTTTTTAATTGTAGTATTTTAATTTATTATTTTTATATATTAGGTTGGTGCAAAACTAATGTCGGTTTTTGACGTATTTTTTAACGTCAAAAACCGACATTATTTTTGCACCAGCCTAATAACACTTTGCTGCTACAAACATTTGAGAACTCACGACATCTTCTACGACAATGAAATACCCGTAGCAATTTCCCTATCGCATCGTTAAATATTTGAGCAGAACAACCTTAAGAAAATATATAACAATCCTAAATATGAATGATTGCCGTTATTTTAAGAAGTAAGGGGGTACAAATGAAAAGATTTGAATTTGGTAACTTTTTAATTTCTATGAAACAGCCGTTAAACACTTCTATTTTCCTTTCTTTTTCTTTCTTATTTTCATTTTCTCAGTAAAACCAAGTCGCTTATCTATTTTGGTTTTCTACGCAATAAAAACAGCATAGTCTGTTATTTATGAGATATTGACAGGAAATGTTACGCACTTCTATATTCCTCGGAGGCACAGCACAGTTTTTATATTTTTTTAGATATAATCTATCTAAAAATATAAAACTTTCTACAAAAAAAAAAACAATAAGAGATGTAATCAACACAAAACGATAACAAAACTGGAGGAGGAATTTACAAAATGATCTGTAAAACATGCCACGGGAAATACATAGTTGAGACGGTATAATCCTGAATCTTAAAATCCCGAATCTCGAAATCCTGAAATTTAAAATCCTGAAAATTGAAATCCCGAATCTATTAAAATCCCGAAATTTAAATTCCTAAAAGATCAGAATTTCAAAAATAATCTTTGGGAGAAATTGAAAATAAGATTTTGAAAATACCTTTATTTCTAAACATTTACAAAATACCGTTTTAATAATGTTTAACCGATTGAAACAATCAAATATTTATTAAAAACTATTAAACCAGAATATATGGATAATTTATAATTTAAAATTATAAACAAGGTCCCTAATATAGTCCACAAGATCTGGTCCGTTTTCACGATCGTTAATATATTTTTAAGCTTTTTATCACGATAAAACACAGATTTTTTTTTTTCTTTTTGGACAAGATTCTCCTCAGAGAATACGTATGCATTCGTTTCCTGCACGCTGCTGCACTTTTTGAAACTCTCCAATGAGGCGATAAACACCGACATGAGCATTGCTTACTAAATTTCTTCATCGCCTATGACATATCCTGGTTTTATATTTCAGGATTTCGTTATTTGGGTTTTTAAGATTCGGGATTATGATCGGCGCCGAGTTAAGAATCTAGGAATTTAAATAAAACTCGTATGACGATAAACTACATCCGGCAGCAAGGCCTCTGACCGGGAGATTGTTTTGTTTTTTTTTAGGAGGGTGGAACGACATCTTAACTGCTGTTATTCTGACGTTCATACTAACACCCCAAACAAAATATAGTTTTATGTTAAAAATACCAGTACAGTGTAACCCGGATATAAGAGAAACCCGGATATAAGAGTGATTTTCTCTGGTCCGAAATTAGAGCCATACTTACCTAAACAAAATAGACCAAACCCGGATATAAGAGAAATCCGGATATAAGAGAAACCCGGATATAAGATACCTCTCCGGTCCCGACAACTCTCTTATATCCGGGTTACACTGTAATATATTTTTATATAAATTACCGTATTGGTAATTTATATAAAAATATAATTTCAGAATCCTCTATACCAAATTTACTTTCAGGATCATGAAATATATCCCCTTTCCTCATAAAAATACTGCAGTTAGAATGTTGGATAATTTAAAACAAGAATCATAAAGTGAAAAAAGACAAAAAAAAACTTAAAAATCCAGATTCACGGCCCGTCAAAATTTGAATTTCGCGCTGAGCGTCCCTGTGTGCAAACAATAACTGGGGTGTTGTTGTATTTTGTCTCACTTCTCCTTAATTGTACATATAAATTTGATTCTAGCAATAGCACTGTAATTACTCTGTGCGAGTAATTTTTTTTTTCTTTCATAAAACGAAACGCGTCATCTGCATGCACCGGATGTAACAGAAAAGTGCTCAAATCGTCTAACAGAAAAATTGTCCAATTGTTAGATTAAGCTCTGAACCGTTGTATCTTAGAAATGATTGAAGATATCTTACTGGAATTCTCCGAGGTTTTATAGCACTATTGGTTCTACATTGTACAATATGAATGTATAATTACTCTGCAAGCTTAACAGAAGAACCGTGATGAAATCGATCATAAACAAAAATTGCATGTTTATTATTAATTAATAATATCTAAGGATCGGAAGCTCATGAAGGATTGAAATGAAGTTCATATATATATATATATTATTCCAGGATCATTTTCCAAGTTATTCAAGGTGATCTTCACCCACTCTAAACTTCTAACTTTCTGTCCAGTTAGAACAACTCCCTCATACGTTTCACGTACGATTTCATTTTCAAGTCTTTTTTCACTGCTCTTTGGATTGTCATAGCTGAAACTCTTCTCTCATGTGCCAAACATCTTATGGATTGAGTTGGATCTTTTCTAATTGATCTCTTTAGCTGTAATTTGAAATGATCATACCTCTTCCTGTTGTGACCTCCTGTTCCAGTTTTCCTCTCTACTGTTCCTTCATTTTTAAACTTATTCACTGTTCTCTTGATGGTTCTTGAATGGACTTTGAAGATGAAAGCCAGAGTATGAATGTTGGAACCATTACTGAAGGCCTGAATGACCTTTTTCCTCTTACCATGGCTCGTGAAGACAGTGGGTCTGACACAAAACGATTTTAACCGGTTCTCTTTTTAGCTGAATAGCTCAAAGGGTTTTTCAGTGATTTTTACAACAAATGGTATCAAGATGGCTAAACGTCTCATCTGAAAACCTGCCAAAAAGAAACCCAATTACTTTAGTGTTTTGTTTTTTTTAGATATTAAACCTTTTTTGGGATGGACAATTATGCTTTTGCACGATTTGGACAATTTTGCTATTACACCCGGTATATATGTATGTGTGTAGGTAGGTATGAACTGGTTGCATGTCTTTTCAGCAAGAAAAGAAATGCAAACAGTCAGTTAAATAAACCTAATGACACTCTTTCTCTAATTTTAAACTTAATGACAATGCTTTTTTTCAACTTTGGGTCCTAGATTTTAAAAGTGTGTCCGGTTTAAAGAAACATATCCGTTCAAGACACAACGCGGTTTACAATATTTTCTGGTATACTTGATAATAATGTGATAGCCATCTTGTATGAAAGATCCTGAGTGGGAAATTGCTGCTTGCGATCCTTGTAAGTCGAGACATACAATTCATGAAGGCGCCAGGTTTTTTCAAGAAAATTCAATGAGTTAGGCAAATGACAAGCGTGCGACTAGAAAATTATTGCAGCAATCCAGCCATTTGCATGTGAGGAATGTAGCTGAGTATGACTCTCCAATGACAAGAAGGGCCATATTAGTAGACCTTGGACAAATTACGATCAATATTTCGCTTGGAAATACTTAACGTGCGAGGTGAACCAGAAACTCTGTAGAAACTACTCCAGTCTCACCCGACCAAGAAGAGATTAAAACATCTTTTAACCAGGTTTTCCCACGAGCAACTTGAAAAGAATTTACAAAACAGGCCAGGCCTGTACATCACAACTTATTTTGCAGCGTCTTCAATAAGCATTGCGAGTCACTTTTTGTTTTTGTGAGAACTAAAACCATTGATCAAATTGGTCATACATGTTTAATGAATCGACAACCATCATGAATGTATCTATGTATGTATGTATGTATGTCAATACCAGAATACTAGCAAAATCAAACAGTAAAACGAGACTTCTGATCCTCGAAGCAATACTCATAGAACAAAAACAAAGATCTATATCTAAATACAATTATAATTTAAGAGCCCATATTCACAAAATTACATAAAAAATAAATACACACACACAGACACACACATATACACACACACGCCAAACCTCACCTACATCACAACACTCTTTGGTCACGTCGCTACCCTCACTCTTTGCCCACATCACTACACCCACCGGTTCTATGAAACTCCCCATTTGTCTGTACCTACCCTGATTATGACTTAATAAAATCGAAAACTTGGACCATATTTCTTCCGAAAGGAACTTTAGACAATTTCGGACGGAATTTCCTTCTTATTATTCATAATTTGGAAAAGTCGATCAATAAAATTAATCGACACAAAACGTCTGTTGTCTTAAATAACATTTGCCTTAAATGCACGTATATATGTACGGATGTGCGGTATGCTTTCATCAATGTTGGCTTCGCAGCATCCAGGGAATTAATGCTTTATATCATACACTAGATTCTGAAGTCATTTCAAGAGGTAATTCTGTCAGCATAGAAGAACACATCAATCGTCACAGGCTTTCGACGAGCGAGTCATGTCACATATATCCTGTGTGTTGAACTTTTCCAAGGAAAACGCCCTCGGCACAAACAGAAGAAACAATTTAATGACTACTTGAAGGACTCGCTTCAAGTAAACATGATGGACCGTCCAAATTAGGATGTCAATGTTCTCGACAGAAAAAGTAGAGACCTAACATCGAGGAAAGAGTGAAAAAAAAATCCGTAATTTCAAGTGCAAACGAACGGATAGCCAGAGAGGGACAAGTCATCGATGAAAAATATCCTACAATTAGCAAGTTCGAAATGCAATCGCATTTACTTCTCCCAAGAAGATCTCGTCAGTCACATGAAGCGCCATACTGTGAGACTCAGTTTAACTACCAAGTTTGCCAACTTATCAAAGATCTTACCTGCACGGAATGTGTTAAGTTTTATTCCATTAAATCTGGACTGAGCAGACACTTGAAAATCAATAACCATCTGTCGCCTTTGCAATATATCTTGCAAATATCTTTCCGGTTTCAAGAGCCATTGTCAGTCTCATGTCTGTTATTACTTGTCCCTGATGGTCATAATAATTTAATGGGTCGACAGCCGTTATATATATATATATATATGATATGGGTATATCAAAAAAATTGTCGAAATCGTGTAACAGCATAACTAGATTTGGAAGAAAATATCAGGATAATAAAACTAAACTATTAAATCAACGGAAGGAACTAATCACAAAATGTAGACATAGAAATAAATTACAAATTACATAAGAATACATATGCATATATGTGGAGGGTGTATGTGTACGTATATTTGCGTATGTGTATGAACATGTAAATGTACACATATATGTATTTATGAAAATATGTGCGCATATAAGTGTATTGGACAGCATGAGTTGTTCCATTCGGTGTTCTGTTATAACCAACATTCAATAAATCTATAACTATATAAATCTATATTTACTTTAATCTTAACGGACTTAAGTTTAAATCTCTCATCGCTTACTAATAATATTGAACGCCTATAGTACAAAAAGTCCGGGGCATTTATAAGAAACACCACATAGTAGGAACTGATATTAAACTATAAGCAAAAAATCCTAGCCATAAATAAACTCCAAACCAAGACTGTTTCCCTCGGGATAAGATACCTTACGCCCCCACCAATCACTAACATAAACCCACTCTCATTAAGAAGGCGTCTACTAGAGGAGGACTGACTTTGAAAATAAATTTAGAGCAATGCTCCGAGACAAACACTTAGAGGCAGATGACAGCCGTGTAAATAGTTTGAAATAAACTATCTCAATGATAAGGTATTTTTTTTTGCTGTTATATATATATATATATATATATATATATATATATATATATATATATATACAGACACTGGGTGTAACAGCAAAATTGTCCAAATCGTGTAACAGCAAAATTGTTCAATTGTTAGATTAAGCTTTGAACAGTTGTATCTTATAAATGATGAAAGATATGTTACTTGAATTATCTAAGGTTTTTTTTAACACTTTTGGACTCTACATTGAACAATAAAAATGTCTAATTACTCTCCAAGCTTAACAGAAGAATCGGGATGAAATTGGTTATAAACGAAATTTGCATGCTTATTATTAATTATTCATATTTAAGGATCGTAAGCTCATGAAGGATTGAAATAAAGTTTAAATATATATATATATATACATTATTTCAGGATCATTTTCCAAGTTATTCAAGATGATCTTCGCCCTCTCTAACCTTCTGTCTTTCTGTTCTGGAGTAACAAAGTGCCTCAAACGTTCCACGTACGATTTCATTTTTGAGTCTTTTTTCATTGCTCTTTGGACTGTCATAGCTGAAACTCTTCTCTCACGTATCAAACGCCTTATGGATTGAGTTGGATCTTTTCTAATTGATCTCTTTAGCTTTAATTTTAAATTATGATCCTTCTTCCTGTTGTGACCTCCTGATCCAGTTTTTCTCTCTATTCTTCCCTCTATTTTAATCTTATTCACAGCACTCTTGGTGGTTCTTGAGTGGACTTTGAAGATAGTTCCTAAAGTATGAATGTTGGTGCCATTACTGAAGGCATGAATGATTTTTTTTTTCTTTTCACCATCGCTCAGTTGCGAAAAAGTGGGGCTGACACAAAACTATTTTAACGTGTAACCTCTTTCTAGTTAAATAATTCAAAGTTGTTTTTAGTGATTGTATCAACAAATAGTATCAAGATGGCTAATCTGAAAACATGGAAAAAAGAAACTCAATTAGTTTAGTGAATTTTTAAATATTAAACATTTTGTGGATTGGACAATTATGTTGTTACACAATTTGGACAATTTGCACGCTTAAAATTCGCCTTCACCCCTGCCGTGTGCCAACAGCTTACGGGTAGAATATCTGACTGATGCCATTTCATCCGGGTTTCGATCCTAGCTAGAGGCATTGATGAGTTGTGATACAGTGAAACAATCTCTCTGTGGATGACAGTATATATATATATATATATATATATATATATATATATATATGTATGTGTGAATGTGTGTATGCTCCAGCTGCTTTACCACCAGGCTACAGAGAGCGTCACAGTTCATCAAGCCTCGATTTCACTTTTATAGAAGGCACTTTTCCTCATACAATTTTTTTGAATCCCATATCCGCTCAGTTTCGTATCAAAAACTGAAACAAAGCAATTTATTGTAAACATTGTAACATAGGGAAGGATACTGAATAAAATAATTAAAAGAAGGTTGGTAATGAACGATAATATTTAGGACAAGAACAACACATCCAAGATTCGCCAGCGGTGCGTAGAAATAGTAAACTGAATTCCACAATGAATCTCCAACTGCAGGATAGCCACCAAACGCCCCACGAGGCCAGATTTAGCACAAGGCCGAATTTAATGTGGGGTATCAGAGCCCTTACGCTCGTCCAAAAATTCCCCGTAGACCCCGTCTAAAACAGGGTCGGGTAGCTATTTCCTGACACGAGACTCTCCCCTTCGACATAGCCTCGTCTGGAGATCCTCTCTGCCCAGAGGCAGAGAGTTTGACCAGCACAGCTGGAGACGAATCTCCAACTGCAGACCAACATACAGTATTTACTACTGTATTTTTGTGAATGGGGACATACGCATTATCGTCCGTAGGTATGCTACAACATATATGCTAGATTTATTTTTATTCCAACATTTTTATTATTTTAAACATTATTCTATTGGCTATCGACATGAGAGATCGAGAATAACATTTGAAGTGATGAAAATATCGGATTAAAAATAAATCCATTAATTCTTTAGAAAATGCTTCGTTTACGTTTCGGATACGAAACTGAAGAGATATCGGCTTTTCGAGAAAAATATATCAGTGAGGAAGTGTGTTTTACTCGAAAGAGAAAACAGAGCCCCACTGAACTGTAATATATATATATATATATATATATATATATATATATATATATATATATATATATATATATCAATGAGGAAGTGTGTTTTACTATATATATATATTACAGTTCAGCAAGGCTCTGTTTTCTCTTTCGATGAAAACGCACTTCCTCATTGATATCTATCTATCTATCTATATATATATATATATATATATATATATATACCATAATTTCTCGAACATAATATGCACCCATAAATAGTACGCACCTCAAAAAATGAATAAAAATTAAGAAATATAAATATCCCTATGTATAATACGCATATATCAATTTTGTCAAAATAAAAAAAATAATTACGAAGACATTTTGTCGACCTTGACATTAAGAATAAAATTGAAACTAAGCGGCTAAAATAACGTTGAAAATTACCATCGCGGTTTTCCTGATAAATATAACATTCTATTTTACCGCCAAAAAGTGCGAGTTATAGTGCAAATTTTAAACAAAAAAGTAATAGAATTAGCAGAAAGGTATATCAGATATGGAACAAAGTTGAATTTGTGAAAGCAAGACGATCAAGTTTTTTTATAGATTTTTTTCATTTTTTCACCAAATAAAAAAATGCCGTTACTGATAAACATAAATTTATTGACAAAAAATGTTATAATCATTATTTAAAAATGAAAATTTAAAACGAAAATTGGGATATCTTTCTTATTTTAAAACAACGTATTTATTATTATAAATGAATAACGTAAAAAATATTTTTGTTTAAACCTTTATAAATACGCACCCCTACTATCACCTGTAATAAGTTTTTTTCTGACAATTGCTGCGTGTATAATTTGATAAAACATTATTTTCCTTATGAGTGAATAAAAAATACACTTAGTATTTATTTTTTTAAAAAATACTTGTAATTTTTCACCAAGAAATGATCCAAAAATGAATACGCATCTATAAATTTTGCCAAAAAAATAATTACGAAGACATTTTGTCGACCTTGACATTAAGAATAAAATTGAAACTAAGCGGCTAAAATAACGTTGAAAATTACCATCGCGGTTTTTCCTGATAAATATAACATTTTATTTTACCGCCAAAATGTCGTCAAAACGTGTGAGTTATAGTGTAAAATTTAAGCAAAAAGTAATAGAATTAGCAGAAAGAATAGGAAACAGAGCTGTAGCTTGAGAATAGGAGTTGAATGAGGCTAACATACGTTTAAGGCGAAAGAATACAAATGAACTCAAAACGTGCAAACCAAGTGATAAGGCTATAGGTAGGGGAAGAAAGTTTAGTTGAATTTGTGAAAGAAAGATGATCAAGTGGATGTTCTATAAGTACTGTGGAAATAAGGATGAAGGCAAAAGAACTTATGAAAACCATGTATCCTGGAAACACATTTAAAGCTTCAGCAAACTGGTGTTTTCTTTTTATGAAGAGGTTTGATATATCTATTAGAACATCCATAGCCCAGCGTGATGACTACGAAGATAAGCTTTTGAATTTTCAGGAAAATAAACAGAGTTGGGATTTGTAAAATGGATTCAGTAATCTTGGGAATCCGTCAGTTATATATACACATAAACTGTACCTCTTACTGTGTAACCCTCCAGCTTGAATGGCTCCCGGGCCTGGTACAGTGTGAACATTACTGTAAAAAATGGTTAAAATTAAAATATATATCTTAACCACTTTGGGCACCTCGGTGTGGCGTAATGGTTAGCAAGCATGTTTCGCTAAAACAGTTAAGACTGAATAGTGAGTTCGGTCGCCACTAGGTACCCCGTACTTTTGGCCTTGTGCCACATCTAGGCTACACTTAGAAAATCGTTTGGACACCTGGAGGTGGTGTAATCGTTAGCAAGTTTGTCTCGCTGGAACAATTACGACTGAGTAGTGAGTTCGATCCTCACTGGGTGCCCCATAGTTTCGGCCTTGTGCCGCATCTGAGCTACGCTTGGAAAATCACTATATTTTAACCAGGTTTTCGGGTGTGGCTTTTCAGCACCCTCACGTTAAGGGTAACATTCATTCAGCGACGCATTTCAAAAACAACTTATTTTACACAACACTAGGCCCGGTGCAAGGGTCTTGTGCCCCCACCCCAGAATCTATGATATGCCTCACCACTGTACTACATACCAATTTTCATTATGTAGTATTTATATAAAATACAAATTTTATTGTATCCAAATTATGTACAATAATGGATCCTATGCAATATTGGTGAACATTTCAACTAGAAAAATTGAAAATAAATACAATGTATCTAAACACAAATTAGAGACATGTCATAATAGTTTATTCCAGTTAGCAATGTTTTGCGGCAATTTTTAGCATCAATTTGAGATTTTTCTTCTTAATAAGTTGAATAATCTAATACTTTCAACATCATGGATAAAAATTAGTAAATTTTATATAGATTATATTCAAGACTGACCATGAGCAAAACAAATTCACGAACTTGAACGAAAAGAAGACCCCCAAAATGACGTACGAAAAAAGGGATATATTTTTTTTTCTTTTGAGAGTGTTCGCGATTCCTGTCGAATTCTATGCCTTGGGCAGATCGGGACCCGGACGAGGCTGTGCCGAAGGGCATAGTTCAATTCGGGGAGGTAGACAGATTATGCGGGTTCTACGGGGATTTTTTGGCCGAGCCTACGGGCTCGGGTGACCCACGTTAAACTCGGCCTTGTGCCACATGCAACCTCGTGGAGGCGTGCTACTAAATATCAACAGTGATATAGAATGAACTCTGGTCAACCGACACACAAACTCCCAAGTCGTGTAATACTCTTGTATTTACTGTTTACTACACTATTTATCTGCAACCTCTTGTTTTTTTTTTATTTCTTAACTATTTACTTGGTTACAACAGTAAATGTTGGTAGAAAAATAGTAAATGTTGATAAGATAGAGAGGGTTAAAAAGCACTGCCCCTGGCTCGCAATCAGATTTGATCCCCCTGGTCGTGGCGTTTCGGAAGTAGTACACGCCGGACATGCTCAAGACAGTAAGATACTATCAATTACATTTTATTTTATAGTGGGAGTGCTCTTTGAATATCAATAGCCTCTCTTATTTAATTAGTCAATTCAAATGTAGGTGGCTGTGTAAGACCGGGTACGTATAAAGAACATATTTGCGTTGGTGCGGCTATACAATTCGCTAAGGATTGTAAATCGTGACTTACGAAGTTAGACTTTTCAGAGTGAAAATTCTTCTGTTCTACATCTACTTATTGTGTGAGTGTTTAATCCTGTAACCTTTCTTCAGTTTGCACTTTATTCAGTGTAATCAAAAGACTTTAAGGATTGCTTTTTTCATTTGTATAATTATTATACGTTATTATAATCGAACATGAGAAATCTTGGCTCTCCACATCTTCCTGTCTTTTGTTATTCTTTGGTAAGTATATTAAATCTTTACCATCCCTCTTTGTCTTTGTTCTGCCATCTATTTTATTTTTTATTTTTAATCAGTTTCACCCCATGTAAGGCAGTAAAGCCACTAAGACACAAGGGTTTACAGTGTGTGGAGGAATTAGGAACAGAAACATTAATAATGAACAGGAAAAGAAAAGAGTAATGAGGAGGACAATAGATAGCGATTGAAATTGCATTTAAATTTTTGAAGATTAAAGTTGGCTAGAAAGCATGAAGCCGAAAGGGGGTTCCACAAGCGAGAAGTACGAGAAAAGAAAGTGTTAGCATAGAATTTACGGTTACAATCTAGCTAAGTCAACTGTAAAATTAATGAGATCTTGCGGCCAGTCTTGTTCTGTGCTTAAATTTAAAAGGTACCGATGCCATAGCGTAGAGCTCATCCGAACAATTACCATGAAAGTATTTATAGAAAAGACATAGAGAGGCAAGGTTACGGCGGTGGGAAAGTGATTGAAGCCGAGCCGCCAGATCAGGACCAATAATATTGCTGATTCTTCTTTGGATTTTATCAAGAAGCTCAAGGTAAATAGCAAGGGCACCGGGCTATATGTGGCAGCAAACATGGACGAACTTATTTATACAAACTTATTAAATAGGTTACTTGCTGCCTCCTCCTTTCTACTGAGATAGTGGTTTTGTAAGTGTAGCTTCCCTGTGGCAAAAAGCCGAAACTATAAGACACCCAGTGAGGATCGAACTCGCTATTGAGTCGTAATTGCTCTAGAGAGACAAGCTGGTTAACCATTACGCTACGTTGGGATACCCCACGTTTTGAGATATATTGAAGGAAAAAGACACCGAGGAAAATAGTGAGTAGCCTACCTAACAAGGGGGAAATGACATTTACTGAGAGCTACAATTGATAAGAAGCTGTGGAGAGCCATGAAAACTTATGTGCTCTAAGGATACTTCGAAAACTCCTTCAGACATGTAAATATTATCTCAAACCCAAATATATTATTAATATAGCTGTCATATATTAGGATATATAAAATTGTTTTCGTTTTTATAAAGCTTATTTTATGTACGCATTTCAAGTCTGTCTACAACTCCACTCCAGGTTTAACAGCAAAATTGTCCAAATCGTGTAACAGCATAATTGTCCATCCCACAAAATATTTAATATCTAAAAAAAACACTAAACTAATTGAGTTTCTTTTCACCAGTTTTTCAATTAAGACGTTTAGCCATCTTCACGCATTTTTTTGTAAGAATCACTGAAAAATCCTTTTGAGTTATTCATCTAAAAAGAAAGCAGGTTAAAATTGAGCAATGCTGAGAGTAAAAATCATTTAGGCCTTCAGTAATGGTACCAACATTCATACACTGGCTTCCGGCTTCAAGGTCCATCAAGAGAACGATGAATAAGTTTAAAAAAGAGGGAGCAGTAGAAAAGAAAACTGGATCGGGAGGTCGCAGCAGGAAGAGGAATCATCATTTCAACTTAGAGCTAAAGAGATCAATTAGAAAAGATCCAACTCAATCCATAAGATGTTTGGAACATGAGAGAAGAGTTTCAGCTATGACAGTCCAAAGAGCAGTGAAAAAAAGACTTGTAAATGAAATCGTACGTGAAACTTTTGAGGCACCTTGTTACTCCAGGACAGAAAGATAAAAGGTTAGAGAGAGCGAAGATCATCTTGAATAAGTTGGAAAATGATCATGGAATTATATATATATATATATATATATATATATATATATATATATATATATATATATGAACTTTATTTCAATCCTTCGTGGACTTCCGATCCTTAGCTATGATTAATGATGAACATGTTATTTTCGTTTATGATCGATTTCATCACAATTCTTCTGTTAAGCTTAAAAGTAATTATATATTCTTATTTCACAAAGCAGAGTCGTTATAAAAACTCCGAACAATTCCAGTAAGATATCTTTAATCATTTCAAAGATACACTGGTTCATAGCTTAATCTAACAATTGGACAATTTTTTTCTGTTACACAATTTGGAAAATTTTCTGATGCAGCCGGTATACATTTCATTGAATAATATCGACATTCACTGAACTTTATGTAATATCAGTCCTCTTATATAGCAGTGAATACTGGACAATTTCCTCACAGAGGAAGAGGAGACTTTAAGCAAGAAAAACAAAGGAAAGACTGCTGAACTTTATGCAATATCAGTCCTTTTATATGAGAGTAAATGCTGGACAATTTCCTCACAGATGAAGAAAAGGTTTGAGTCAACAGAAACATGGTTCTACAAAACGATGCTGAGGTATACCATGGGTTAAACATTTGAGAAATGACCAAATCTTCGGGAAAATGTAAACGAAAGGGACTCATGCACATAGAATCAGAAAAAAACGCAGTTGTAATGTCTAGGGCATATAATGAGGAATGAGGGTTTGGAAATTTTGATACTCACAGGATACATCGAAAGTAGGAGAGACATAGGAAAGCAAATATTAACCTTCTTTTAATCATTTTACCTCTACAAGCCATTAAGGTACATGAGGTTATTGAGTGTGAGAGAATATGCAAAAAAATCCTTATTAAGAAGAGAGAACAATACAAGAATAGGAATTAAGATGGCAGAAGATAACGATTGACATTGCATTTAAATGTCTAAATATCAGACTTCACTAGAAAGCAAGAAGGCGGAAGAGGGTTCTACAAACTAGAAGTGCGAGAGAAGATACAATTAGCATAGAACTTACGGTTCCATCTAGCAATTTCAACTGTAAAATAATGAGACCTTACCGCCAATCTAGTTCTAAGTTTAAATTCATAAAATCTAAATACCATACAGAAAAATAATATTTATTTTGAATCGTAACTGCTTCATGAATTTAAGCGTTCTACTAGGCTGGCATCCCGCTCACAAACTTTCACTGTTGAAACTGTTAAATGTAGCCGTCTCTTCTACTCCAATAGCTTCATGTCTCGCCTGTGAGACTCCTGCTCCTTTTCCTGTTTCCCTGATAGCTATAATCTCCAACTATTCAAATGTAATGTCAATTGACGACTCCAGTCCCCTTGATCTATTCCCTATTCTTCTCTTCATCCTTTCCTCTATAACTCCTATTTGGTCTCACTCCAATTCTCTGTAACCCCTTGCTGGCTACTGGCTTCCCGCCTTGCTTGGGGTGAAGCGCTTAAAAAAAAAAGAATAATATAATACAAAATGCGGTATAAGGTCAAAAGTGGGGTATAGGAGAAGACTGGTCTTCAATCTGTCTTATCTTAAACTTAGCTAAACACGATTGCTGACCCAAACATGCCACAGTATTCCTTACACCAAAAGAATACATTCTGATTTACCATTCTTACTACAGATACCATAATATTAGGTTGGTGCAAAAATAATGACGTAATAATGTCGTTTTGGGGCGTATTTTTTAACGTCAAAAAACGACATTATTACGTCATTATTTTTGCACCAACCTAATACCTCAAGTCTCTATGTAGTATTAACTTGTTCCCAGGATATATAATGGGTTTGGGATGTTTTTTTTTGTTTTTTGTTTTTTTAAATAACAACAACACTTAAAAATGAAACCCCAATGAATATTTAACGAATACCATAGAGAAAAGTTCATTAAAGCAATTACCATGAAAGTATTTATAAATTTATATTTTGCATGGAATACTGCCGCTATATATGGTCTTGAGCCCTCACAGTTCGTCTTAAATTCCTCGAAAAAATCCAGAGACGGATATGCAATGTGATTTGCCCTGATCTGGCATCTCGTTTATAGTCGCTCTCACACAGACGGACTGTCGCTTCCCTCTGTTTTTTTCTACAAATATTTTCACGATAGCTGCTCCGACGAGCTACTTTCGCTAGTTCCAAAATTGCATGAATTTAAACGTGCTACTAGGCTGACATCTTGGTCCCACCCTTTCATTGTCGAAACAGTTAAATGTAGCCGTCTCTTCTACTCCAATAACTTCATGTCTCGTACTTCCCGTCTGTGAAACTCCCTTCCTCTTACTTGCTTCCCTGATAGCTTTAATTTCCAAATAGTCAAATGCAATGTCAATCAACACCTCCAGATACTTTGATCTATTTCCCGTCCTTCTCTTCATCCTTTCCTTTGCCAGCAAGAGTAAAGAGGCCTGATGGTCTCTTTACTCTTGCTCCCGCTCTCTGTAACCCCTTGCGTGCTAGTGGCTCTCTCGCCTTGCTTGGGGTGAAATGCTTAAGAAAAAGGCACAGAGAAGCTATGTTACGACAGTGAGAAGGGAATGAAGCTCAGGTGGCAGATCAGGACTAATAAAATTGCCGATTCTTTTTTGTATTTTATCAAGAATCTCTAAATACACAACAGAAGCACCAGATCAGATGTGGCAGCAATATTCAATGCATGGATGTGTTGTGGATTCCGGGATGAAATCCGGTCTCCAATGAATGACAAACGCAGGAATGAAATATAGCAAATAAATGTATTGACGTAATAATACAATTGGTAATACAGTTAGTAGATCCAGAAAAGTGGTTAGTAGCAATAATAATAGATATACAGTCTGGAAAATTCAGTATCGAAGTAAGACTTCCTTCTGAGTCTACGAGCTCGCAACTGTGACTCCTACAAAGCGGTTACCTCACACTCTTACTCTCTCTATTACTCTACCTCTTGGGTATTCACCGGCAGCAGTACAAATACACACTGGTCGAGTCCACTTGTATGAAAAAGGGGTGGACCCCATAACAGGATGAATGGTAGATTTATGAATATGTAAGATAGATTTTGGCGAGACAAATTGTCTCTCACGGCACAGTGAACCAACTTTTCAAGCAGCAGGCCTAGCAGTTGATTCAATATAATCTTTCCTCTTCATGTCAGCGGAGAACGTTAGCCCGAGAAGTTAGCCTAACGTGTTTGTGTAAATGGTTGACATGGCACGGATTAAAAGAAATAGCAAAAACAAAATTTACTACATAGGAAAAGGAAATTGCGGAGAGCCATGATCGCCCACGTCCTGCAGGGGCACGGCGCATAGAAGAAAAGAAGAAAGCTAACCGTTCCTCTTTGTTCTTCTGACATTGTTTAATCTGTGATCAGAAATGTAAGTTGTGGTTTTTCGAAAGAATTTAATATCCTGTTCAAACCTTAAATAAATATAGGCGAGGTATTTTTTATGAACATTTCATCAAGGAGCACCCGACAATCTTTTTCTTCTATGTGCCGTGTTCCTCCATGACGTTGGCGATCATGGCTTTCCACAATTTCCTGTCTTTTGTAGCTCTTAAAAACTTTTGTCTTCTTGTCAACTCCCCCAAACACCTGCTCCCTTATTCATTCACTCGGGCTCGCCACATAGGCTACGCGTTTCTTTCCTCCTGACAATCACTGATACACGCTTGGGCAATCATGTCTCTTTTCGATTCATGGCTGATTAAGATTTTCTCACAGTGGGTTGCAGTAGACTGGTTGCCAATCAAGGCTGACGGACCCAGTCTGAGGAGAGAAGAGATTGATTCAGGCGCATAAGTAAATTCGAACTCTGCTCTTTGATTTCTCATTCAGTCGATATCCATTAACGCACCCGGACATCCCACACGACAAACTTATTTAAAAAAATAAATAAATAACATTGACGTTTCTTGACCTTCACTTCTTCAGCCCCATTTTTCCTCCATTTTAAGTCCGGCCCTTATCATTTTTTCCTTCTTTATTTCTCTGTTTAGGACAAATGTTTTAGTTTATAGCCACGTCCTTCTGTTTTGCTTATTTTATTTATTTATTTTTTCAAATTTATTATTTTATACATTTCTATACTCCATTTATTTTATTTGAAATATAACCTAAGGAAAGGTTACATTTCTAAAAGGTGTTGTAAACTGATGCTGTTTTTCTTATTTTCTATGTTACTTTGCTGCGTTTTGGTCTGTATTTTTGAGGTTTCATGTCAGACACCATTTTACCAGACAGCTACTTTATATAAGAAGCAAAAAAAAAAAAAAAATACAATTAGGTGATGTCATGGGAAAAAATAAAGTCATGATAAATTTTCTCCAAATAACTTATATCATTTTTTCAAATAATTTTCTTACGAAAATTATATATATATATATATATATATATATATATATATATATATATATATATATATATATATATAAGCAAATATATATATATATATATATATATATATATATATATATAAGCAAATATATGGATATAGATCCGACAGTATGAAGAAAAATATACGGAAAAAACAAACAAAAATCCTAATATGCAATTAAGCTGTTTTAATGTTAATATAATGTCAACGTCGGACGTTTCGGTCTAATAGACCATCTTCAGGGCATATTCATAAAACATAATTAACATTAGACCATATTCAATTCAACATGAAAAAGACGATGGACATAAGAGCAAGACCAATCCAAACAGATAACTGAAATCTTTTATAAGATCAGCGTTCCGTTTAAATATGATGACGTCGTAGTCACGTGGGCGATGTTGTGAAAACGTATTCCTAAAATTTGAGTAATTTAAATGAAAAACGAAAAGAATTTTATTTTGATCTAAAACTTATATGTACGTTTGTCGAGCATTAATCTTGCTAGAAAAGGGGAAATATTAAAGAAGCCAGGTCTAGTGTTCACCGTGCGTGATCATATTTAAACGGAACGCTGATCTTATAAAAGATTTCAGTTATCTGTTTGGATTGGTCTTGCTCTTATGTCCATCGTCTTTTTCATATTGAATTGAATATGGTCTAATGTTAATTATGTTTTATGAATATGTCCTGAAGATGGTCTATTAGACCGAAACGTCCGACGTTGACATTATATTAACATTAAAACAGCATAATTGCATATTGGGATTTTTGTTTGTTTTTTCCGTATATTTTTCTTCATATATATATATATATATATATATAGATATATATTAAGGAGAAAAAAATTTAATACTCACAACATGGCTTCTTATGCACTTTCATGTCAGACACCATTTTGCCAGACTGCTAATATCTGTAATAACGGAAAAAAAACTATTACGAGTTACAGACACTCCTTTTACCAGTATCCACCTTTAAAATCGTGGACCAACTTAAAATGGCAGGAGGCACTTTTTCGGAGCAACTCGCAACATTTTTTAATATTTTTTTTTTTTTTTTTTGTTAGAAAGAGTTTGAGAGAGATGAATTTAATGAATACGTGTCTGCTTCATATGTACTTTCATGTCACGCGCCACTCTGCAAAAAAAATAAATAAATAAATAAAGCAATAAAGAGTTAACAACACTTTAATTTCAACAACATCCGCCTTTGACGTCTTGAGCAAAAACATAAAAAGGCAGGAGGCATTTCTTTTGGAGCAGCTCGTATCATATTTTTTTTAAACACTTTTCTTAGAAAAATATCTTCTTCTTCTTCTTCTTCTTCTTCTTCTTCTTCTTCTTCTTCTTCTTCTCTAAGTTACCCAGTCTTTCTATACACATTGGGGAAACTTGAACAATATAAATGCGACATTTCCGCTGTCTAATTCGAAATTCATTGTTTTCTCTTCACAACTTTTCGAATTAAAACTCAAAGTTGCACAAAATATCAGTCTGGCAATAAATCAAATGAGACTGCTGACGTCGACATTATTAGTCATCCCCAAGCGGTAAATGTCAGAAACAAGAAATACTATAAGAAGACTGATTTGGGTCCCTTGTCGTTCATTAGATAAATGGTTAGGTTAGGGAGCTAATGTCGCCGACCATTAGCACTATGGGATGGGTTTGATTGTCACTCGTGGCTCAAGTTTTGTGGTCTTGTGTCCGATTAAGCTCAACTTAGTAAAACTCGGTCAGGCACCACATCGTTGTGGCAGTATTTGTATTTTAAAACGAATTGCATTTGAAGCCATTATGCGGTGGCAGTGTTCCGGGCTTTTTTTAATCAGTTTCCCTATTTTTATATACGATGTTGCCCATATCCTGCTTGGACTTTCGTCTCTTTCTGTTATAGTGGAACACACCTATTCTATAGTTAATAGACTCTTCCACCTATAATAAGTAGGAGTAGTAAGAGTAACGAGGTGGTGGGGTCAGTCAGTCGACTGGCTGATCGGTTGAACTCTCTGCCTTCGGGCGGGGAGGAACCCGAAGGAGGCTATGCCGAAAGGCGGATTCTCTTTCGGGGAAGTAAACCGACCCTGAACCCGTTTATACGGGTTCAATGGGCATATTTTTGGCCGAGCCGACGGGCTCGGAGATCCCACGTTAAACCGGCCTTGTGCCACATGATACACTCGTAGGAGGGGGACTAAATATCGTTGGTCAGTCGGTCAGTCAGTCGATGTCGGATGACAGTTGATGTCGGACGACAGTCGAACTCTCTGCCTTCAGGCAGAGAGGAATCCGGACGAGGCTGTGCCTTCGGGCGGAGTTTCGTCCGGGGAGGTAGACAGACCCGATCCCGTTTATGCGGGGTCTACGGGGATTTTTTGGCCGAGGATACGAGTTCGGGAACCCCACATTAAATTCGGCCTTGTGTCACATGTGACTGCGTGGAGCAGTTACTAAATAGCGTCGGTGAGTCAGTCGGTCGGTCAGTCAGTCAGTCGATGTCGGACAACAGTTAGTCGAATACTAAAGTACCAGCGACCGCAACTAGATTACTCTGCGTTATACCTATTATATGAAGTTCGTAATGTTTGTACGTCGAACCTATTTTAGGACCGATTTAGTACACCTACAAGCCTCCACTGTGAAATCACTCCAGAACACTTTCTGAACTAACCAACAGATTATTCTTGACCATGGTGATACGAAATGTGAGAATAGCTGATTCCATGCAAAAAAATATCTGACGTTCATTGGTTGATCAGTTCAGCGGTTGAATTTTATTAAAAAATAAGAAAACTTATCTTAATTTTTTTTTTTTTATTTATTCAGGAAATTAAATTTTCAAGTCCACTAGGTGTTATCTCTCTTTCTAATGTTGATGACTTTTCTTCAAGACCTCGTGTTTAAGACAATGTGGAAATTTAATATCTCCATTATATCATTGTTTTCCCTTCAGCTAACTTTGATGTCCTGTGTGGCGTGAGAAATCGGAGATGCGAGTTCGAATTCCAATCGAATTCTTTATATTCACTTACGGACAATTACCCCTGATAAAAGCATGAATCCATCTCTTCTCCCGTATCCTCAGGTATTGGTAAATAGTATGACAGACTGGGACATATAGCCTTGGTTGGCAACCAGTCTACCGCAGTAAGAAAACGGCAGGTAGCCTACTACGGGAAATCTGCCTAGTCGACATCGACATGATCGCCCAATCATGTATCACGCATGGCATTTGGCTTACATGCGCTGCCCATTTTCTTCTTTACTCTTTTAAAGCTGGAAGTGTTTAAATGATGTGGTTTTTGTTATTTGGTAAAGATCTAAGTAAATTGAAATGAAAACAGTGATAATACATATCCTAAATCCACAATAAAATTTCTGAATATGAAATTAATAAATACTACACACGTCAAATACCTTGGCATATTGATCAATTATAACAAATTTAGTATAGGAGAGAAAGAAATTGTTTGTTTGTTTTTTTGTTTAGCGGTATATCATCCTCAATTGGATACTTCGGCGTGGCGTAATGGTTAACAAGCTTGTCTCGCTAGATCAGTTACGACTAAATAGTGAGTTCGATTATCACTAGGTGCTCCATATTTTCGGCCTTGTGCCATATCTAAGCTACGCTTAGAAAATCATTTGGGCACCTCGGCGTGGCGTAATGGTTAGCAAGTTTGTCTCGCTAGATCAGTTACGACTAAATAGTGAGTTCGATTATCACTAGGTGCTCCATATTTTCGGCCTTGTGCCACATCTAAGCTACGCTTAGAAAATCATTTGGGCACCTCGGCGTGGCGTAATGGTTAGCAAGTTTGTCTCGCTAGATCAGTTACGACTAAATAGTGAGTTCGATTATCACTAGGTGCTCCATATTTTCGGCCTTGTGCCACATCTAAGCTACGCTTAGAAAATCATTTGGGCACCTCGGCGTGGCGTAATGGTTAGCAAGTTTGTCTCGCTAGATCAGTTACGACTAAATAGTGAGTTCGATTATCACTAGGTGCTCCATATTTTCGGCCTTGTGCCACATCGAAGCTATGCTTAGAAAATCATTTGGGCACCAAGGCGTGGTATAATGGTTAGTAAGCTTGTCTCGCTAGATCAGTTACGACTGAAAATGAGTTCGATCCTCACTAGGTGCCCAATACTTTCGGCCTTCTGCCACCTCTAAGCTACGCTTAGAAAATAAGCTGGGCACCTCGACGTGGCGTAATGGTTAGCAAGCTTGCCTTGCTAAATGAGTTACAACTGAATGAGTTCGATTATCACTGGGTGCTCCATATTTTCGGCCTTGTGTCACATCTAAGCTACGCTTAGAAAATCATTTTGCCGCAATTGTTTCAATTGAAGCAATAAATAACTACCATCCCCTACTGGTTGTTTAATTCCGAAATCTGAGTATTTTGTGCGTAATTTTATCTTTGGAGATTATAACGGTTTACTGATAGAAGTATGAGAAATAACCTATAGATGGAGGGAGAAAAGGCGGACGCATACCTTTCTCAAGTGTATTTGTGCGTAAGAAAATATAACGAACCCACTAGAATTGAAGCTGGGTTATTTGATTAACAATTCTGAGCCATTATTCATTATACCACCCGCAAATACAAGCTTACAGCACCGGGTATTCCGAAGTGGCCATCCATCTAGTTACTAACCAGTCTCGATGTTGCTTAACTTCACTGATCGTACAGGAACCGATGTTTTAACGTGATGTGGCCGGAAGCCATATTAAAAAATTTTGTGATCTCAATGATCACTCGTTGACATTTTCGTAATGCTCATTGTAGTAGAGACTTTGTAATCGCAGATACAACTATAATACTCCGTTGAACAATATTGGTGTCAAATGCCTTCGAATAATTTCGCACTAATAGTAATCGATAATACTCGCACAGTAATCCGTATAGTGATCCGAATAGAGAAATAGTATAGTGAATAGAGTAGAGAATAACGATCTGTATAGTATAGAGGATAGACTAGGAATGGTGAGCGTTAGACGTCAGCTACTTCTTACATATATACGTTTCGTCTATGGTCACGTGGTCTACTTAATTCAATAATGGTATCGCCTGTGTTTGCTCACTGGCGATCTATGTTCAAACTCAAGTGTCGGCTGCGACACTTTATTCCTATATAATAAAATTGAATGCAGAATACTTTGCGCTTGGTGTTTTATGGATATGCTAAAAGATCTGATGAAATATATTCTTCTTTATGACCCACATATTTCGTTAGCTTGAAACGATTTTTAATGATTGATCTTAGAAAGCGGTTGGACAGTAATACATTGAGATACGATTTCAGTTCGTTCCAAGAACGAGCTCGTAACTCAAAAGCCTCGTATCGTAAATCAATTTTTCCCATTGAAATTAATGGGAATATTTCCAATCCGTTCCAGGTCCCTAAAAATCACTTTCATTTTCATAAAACTTACCCCTATATTTGTATTTGTGGGTTTCTTACAAGCAAAAACATGTGAATAAACAAAGAATGTAATTTACAAACATTAAAATTAAAGAAAAACAAATTGTAAAGAAATAAACTGTACTAAACCATAAAGTTCAGACCAGTCACGGCTAGCCTAGCTTTACGATACCGAAGATTAACTTTATCACTTGATTTAAAAAATGTTTTAAAACATTTACATTTTATCCATTAATGTAACTAATATTTTTTAAATTTTATGATTTTTTTTTTATTTATCGTCGATGTAGAACACTCCTACTGTCAAATTCATTACTCGTACCTTTTTTTTTATAATCTCCCGCTTTACCCCAAGCAAAATCATAGGGTGCGGCTTTTCACCGCGGCTCTTTACATTTACTTTCTTCAGACCCATGATGTCACTAAAGAAATTTTGCAAAATATCGGCAAAAAAAGACACAACACAACATAGATCCTTCCAGAGCGAGGTGAAAACGTTTACTGCGAGTGGAAATACTCTACAGGCTTGTCGTTCGCTGCGCCATCTGTTTCTGCGCCGATGTTTAACTGAAATTCGCTCATATGTCAAAATTCAACTCGCATCTCAAGGCAAAAATCCGCTGAACTTCGGTTCGTATCACAAAAAAAAAAAAAAAAAAAACTCGTTTGTCGATACATTACTGTATATAGGAAAACAAACATAAGGATGTAACATTGATTTTTGCAATTGTTGTGTCAAACATTGATTTAAAAAGTTTCGGTCTGGATATTGGTCATTCAAAAATTGGTCAGAAAGTACAAGCAGCGTTCATGAAATAATAATGCAATTATCAACATATCTACTTGTTGGTGCCTAGCGCAAGAGAAGTCCTAATAGTTGATGGATGGAATCTTTTCCAATGCGCAATAAATGGAGCGATCTTGTATAAAGGGTGTTGAAAAATCATTTAAAGGATGAAAAACATCGTGAAATTAATAAACAGCGGGATCTTAAGCTCTACAGTCAGAAAAATCCTCAAAACAATAAACACCCCCACCTTCTACTAAACTGATTGATTTTGTTTAGCCCCATATCAACTACATTGGGTTATTTAATGCTGATGTCTAAATGTTTTTTGTACAAAATTTTATTTTTGGAGACAATACTACTTTAGTGATACAAGTCTTACTAATTAGGAGTCTATCTATATATATATATATATATATATATTACGAAATGGACAAAGTCCGACAATTTATTTATTAAAGACATTTTTATGTTTAACGTTCTTTTTATAGATACAAGTATTTAAGTAAATGCTCTGTTTATAATAATAAACAGTATTAAATAACATTTACCGGCCTGAATGTCCGAGAAATTTTCATAGAAAATATTTGTTCTTTGACAGGATTCGAACCTGCATCCTATACGGAACCGTCATTTACGCTGACGTGCCTTACCGTTAGGGTTAGGATGCAGGTTCGAATCCTGTCAAAGAACGAATATTTTCTATGAAAATTTCTCGGACATTCAGGCCCGTAAATGTTATTTAATACTGTTTATTATTATAAACAGAGCATTTACTTAAATACTTGTATCTATAAAAAGAACGTTAAACATAAAAATGTCTTTATATATATATATATATATATATATATATATATATATATATATATATATATATATATATATATATATATATATATATATATATATATATATATATATATATATATATATATATATATATATATATATATATATATATACTCCTTGTATTCTTATTTGCTCTTAGCTCCTTTGTGGACTATTCTGTTTATTAAAGCCTTAGTCAAGTTACTTCCTTAGTTCTGTTTCTTATTACAGTCATTTACTTAATATTCAACGCCTAATTATGTACCTTGACTTGGAAAGAGATTAGTTAGTAAAATAAACATTTGTTGCATAAAATAAAATACTTCTTTCGTGATTAGGTTACGGACTTATTGATGTATCAATGTTTATAACCTTAGATTAAAAATCATTTGCCATATGTAACGGTTCTAGTATTTGGCAACTATTCACAATTTGATCAATTTTCTGAAACGGCCGATTTGATCATTTATTAAGATTTTGGGTTGTGATGGGTAGAGAGATTTTCAGCACAAACTCGTTTACAACATATATTTATAATCACATTCTTACTGACTGCACTTATAAGCTATTCAAGAGATCAAGCGTTGCACATGAACATTTCAAATCGAAATTCCGCTGATAATGCAGTTTTAGAGTACGAAGTCATTTATCCACCATTGAAGAGATAAATATGAACAAACTGAAATAAATATATAGATAGATATGAACAAACTTATATATATATATATATATATATATATATATATATATATATATTTACATACAAAGAAATAATCACACATAGAATCAATCAGAAATATTAATGCGATTAATGGTGACATCCGTCACTAGAAACATAATATATGCATTAAAATACTGTTAATCCATAGAGTGAAGTGATCCTCGTCGAAACCATTGATGTCTGTAGTTTTCAGTTTATTTGGTGTTAAAATGGTAGTACTTATGAATAGTCCTCTATTCATCATCAGGCATGTGTTTTTTTCCTTATAAAATCAAAAACTTGAAGACGAAATACTTGTTTGTCGACCGAAATATGTTTTTTGAAAATCTGCTATTAATGACGGTTAGGAACATTTTCGGAACGTGCAAAGATGCAACGCGAAGTTTTTCAAAATTTTAAGTGAGAATTTTATTTAAATATTTCTTGTGATGTGTTAAATCCACGTATTCTATTTTACAAGTGTATTCAGCTTATATGTCACGAACTAAGCATATAGTTCAATAATGTAGCGTAATGTCTTAGTAGTAGTTTTTTTTATAGGAATTTTCCTGTACTGCGAATCAATAGTTTTTTATAAACATAAAACATTAGGCAGCATATAATTTACATTCAAAGAAATAATCACACTTAGAATCAATCAGAAATATTAATGCCATTAATGGTGACATCCGTCACTAGAAACATAATATATGCATTAAAATGCTGTTAATCCATAGAGTGAAGTGATCCTCGTCGAAACCATTGATATATATATACACACACACACATATATATATATATATATATATATATATATATATATATATATATATATATATATATATATATATATATATGTATGTGTGTGTGTGTGTGTAGATAGATAGATAGAAAGAATAAAGATAGACATGAACAAACTGAAACAGATAGATATGAACAAAGATAGACAAACGGATAGATAGATAGATAGATAGATAGATAGATAGATAGATAGATAGATAGATATGAACAAACTGAGAAAAATAGATGGATAAATATGAAAAAACTTAGATACTCTGTTAGGTGCCGAGTAGGAAGCGCTTGCAGTCGCGTCACGTTGAAACACCGGTTCCCGTACGTTAAGCAAGGTCGAGCCTACTCCGTACCTACGTGGGAGGACACATGGGAATATCAGGTGCTGTGTGGGTGGGTCTAATGGATAATAACTCGGAATTATTAATCAGAGAACCGTGTTCAAATTCCAGTCGGGTTCGTTATATTCATTTACACGCACTTACTTTTGGGAAAGATATGAATCCACATGTTCTTCCCCTTCTATATATATATATATATATATATATATATATATGGTGCTTTACACACACACACACACACACACACATATCCTAATTTACTTGTGTTCTTATTTGCTCTTAGCGCCGTCGTGGAAATTCTGTTTATTATTATTATCATTTTTATTTTCTTTGCTTTCTGGCGTTTACACATTTCTTTCCGGGTCCCACCCAGGGACCTAAGGTTAGAAATGGCATCATGACACTTTTCACTGACAAAAAAAAAAAAATTACATAGATAGAGCCCTTCGTAAAGTGTGGGCTGTACTTGTCAGAACAATTTTTTGTATCTCCTTGAGGCATGGGCTTCCAGAATCCCTGCAATTAGTCTACTGCAATCTTTTCCAAACAGTCCTAGGGCTCCAACTACAACAGGGATTGTTGATGTTCCCATATGCCACATTTTCAAGGTCCTTGTATTTTGACAGCTTTTTGAATATCTTCAAAGATACATTGCAGTCAGCAGGGACTGCCATATCAATAAGGAGGCACCGTTTTTGTTTGTGGTCTTTAATAACAATATCTGGTCGGTTGGCCTTGATTGTTCTGTCAGTGTGAATTGTGTAGTCCCATAGAATTGTAACAGGTCCTATCTCCGTAACCGGGTCTGGGTGGTGTTGGTACCAGTTTCTTTCAGTTTCCTTCCCGTAGAAGTTGCAGATTTTCCAGTGCAGATATTGGCCCACTCTGTCATGTCGGGTTTTATATTCAGTGGGTGCCAACATTGTGCAACCTGATACAAGATGATCAATCGTTTCTGGATATTTATCACAGAATCTGCATTTTGGGCTGACACAATATTTTAGTATATGTGCTTGATAATTCCTAGTTAGCAAGCATTGGTCCTGCGCAGCAAGGATAAAACCTTCAGTTTCCGCTTTCAACCCTGCACTGCATAGCCACTGATGGGTACGGGTTTTGTCTACATCAGCTTGGTTGATACGGGCAGAGTATTGGCCATGAAGCGGTTTATCTTGCCATAGCATCTGTATCTGGTCGGTTGCATTCGTCTTTGCTGTCTTTTTCAAGTATTTTGCAGTTTCAGCCGGTGTATTGTGCTGTAGTTGCATCTCTACGCCCATTTGAAGCTCCAGTTTGAATTTGTTGGCTTCTCTCATTACGGAGTAAAGACGCTTACTACTTTCATGTTCCTTGACGCATACCATCATCCAGTCTTCTGTAGTTTCCAAGTAGTTTTGGAGGCCAATTGTTGTAGTTTTGTAGGACAGTTCTAGTTGAACTAATCCTCTGCCTCCTTCGGATCTAGGCACATACAGACGATCAACATCAGCTTTGGGATGATGCATGCGATAGCAAGTGAGAAGCTTTCTCGTTTTGGCGTCCATTCGCTTAATTTCAGCTATGGTCCAGTTAAGGACATTAAAGCTGTAATGCACCACTGGGACAGCCAATGTGTTTATAGCTGATATTCTATTTTTTGAGTTTAGTTCAGTATTTAGTATCAGACGTACACGCCTGTAGTACTCTTTTCTTATTTTTTCTTTCATTTGGGGGTGTTGTATGCCATCTCCTTCGCTAATTCCTAGGTACTTATATGCTTCTTCATGCTCCAATTCCCTAATCTTTGTGACAAAATCTAAATCTATTGAGGGTGTTTCTGTAATTCTACCTTTCTTGAATGTTACTTTTGCACATTTCTCTAATCCGAAGTCCATACCTATGTCGTCACTAAAGTATTTTACAATATTGAGGAGGCCTTTCAACTCATTGTCGTCTTTGGCAAAGAGTTTGAGATCATCCATGTATAGTAGGTGATTGAAAATTTTCTTATTTATTTTGTAACCATAGCTACTGTTGTTCAGTTCATGTGTAAGAGGGGTTAAGGATAAACAAAACAGAAGGGGTGACAGAGAGTCTCCTTGAAAAATTCCACGTCGGATATTCAGACGGTTGGATATGGCAGTGCCCCCGGTGTGCCTAAGGTATAGTTTTGTGTTCCACATCCCCATGCTGTGCTTAAGAAAGTTTAATACCACAGGGGAGACTTTGTACATTTCCAAAGCCTTAAGGATCTAAGAATGTGGAACACTATCAAAGGCTTTACGATAATCAATCCACGCTGCACTGAGATTTCTGCGTCGTCTCCTGCAATTTTCCAGGATCATTTTATTTATCAGAAGTTGATCTTTGCAGCCATATGAACCTCTACTGCATCCCTTCTGTTCCAGCGGGAGAATGCTGTTTGTTTCGAAGAAGGAGTAAGTACGGTTCGTCAGTACAGACGTGATCAACTTATACGTTGTGGAAAGACATGTTATCGGTCTATAATTTTTCGGGTCGTCTGTTTCAGTTGTTTTTGGTATGAGGTATGTAATACCTTCAGTAACCCATTCCGGGATTTTATTGGGATTATTTACAAGCGTTGATAATGTTTTTGCAAGTATGCCATGGGTAGATGAGAGATGATACAGCCAGAAATTGGGCACCTTGTCATTTCCTGGGGATTTCCATTTTTGGGATTTCGTTAGTGCTTGCCTAACATCATCTGTGGATATATTTACCCATTCTTGCAGAGGTGTATCCAGCAGTCGTTCTTCTTCACGCCGTATCCATTCTGCATTTGGGTTACATTCCTTTGGGTTGCTCCAAATATTTTCCCAAAATGTCTGTACATTATCAATCGATGGTGGCGTTTCGACATGTATTTATTATTATTATTATTATTATTATTATTATTCTTATTATTATTATTATTATATATAAATTAAGGGGATTTGAATAATCATAATTCATCGAGTCTAGAAGAATCCACAACAGGAGGCACAAAACACAGGAAGTCCGTTTCGTCCTATTTTGAAACTCGTCATCAGTGCGCATCCAATGGCATCAATCGAACTCGGACCCGTACGATATGACACAAGCATATATATATATATATATATATATATATAGTACAGCAACAGTTATATAGTTCCAGAAGGGGCCAAATGAAGGAAAGTTAATGCTTGTGAAAATGTCTTAAGCTTTATACAGTGAAAATTTCAGAACAAAATTTGCCTAATAACCGCGTCAGGCTACAGAATAACGTTTTTTCTTTCTATATATGTATTTTCTTCTTTTTCTTTTTCTTTTTTCTTTTTCTATTCGACTTCAGAACGTTGGAGATCATGGCTCTCCACAATTTCCTGTCCTTAGTAGGTCTTACTAAATTTTGTCTTTTTGTTTTTTTAGCTCTCCTAGATGCTGTTCTGCTAACCCTTTACACAAGCTCGTCAGGTAGTTATGCCCTGTTTTCCTCTGTCCCTTTGATTTGACATAGGCTCTATGAGTATCAAATATTCCGAGTCTTTTTTTCTTATTATGTAAACTAGAAATGGAAGCTGTCTATTCCTGATATTTTGTTTCCATTTTCTCTAAAACTTCGCTATTGCTCACATGTTCCGTCCATATCATTCTCATCATCCTTCTGTAGCATTACACTTCCATCGCCTCAAATTTCCTCTTCATCTGTGTGGAGACGGTCTTGCATTCACTACCATATAAAAGGACTGATATTCTATAAAAGTTTAGTAGACTTTTCTTTGTTTCTAACAAAATGTTAATAATCTACTTAGCTTTTGGAAGACATCTTTCACTATCCCAATGCAGCTTCGGATTTCGGTGTCACACTCTGTTAAAACACTTCCAAAACATGTAAAATCAAGTTTAACTTACTTGAGTTTGGTATCTCCGATTTGTAATTTGCACTTTAGGATCTTCCTTTTGCTAACAATCCTGCTTTCAGTTTTCTTGCAATTAATGTTTAGTCCTTTCTTCTCGCTTTCCTTCATTACCATCTGGAAGAATTCTGGTGCTTACTTTTCTGTGTCAACACTGGGTCATATGTATGCCTTACGTTGTTAATATTGTGGCCGCCAATAATGAATCCTGGTAAGATTTTTAATTCTCTCAGAATCGCCTAACAGTAAAGGTTGAATAAATCCGGTGAGAAGACACATCCTTGTCTTACAGAATTTTCTATTTTCGTTTATTTACTGAATTCATTTTCTCTCCGTATGTAGGCGATTTGCTACCAGTATAGGTTCTGCATTTTAGGTTTATTTATAAATAGCCATCATCATTATTTATTTTCACCAGTTAATCTTTACTCATTTTTGTTGCTTTTTAACATAATAAAATCCTCACATTATTTAATATTGTTGAAATTATCGCTAACATTTTCGTTTCGTTCAATTTCGCAAACTAATCGATGAAATTTAAATAAGCAGATTTGTTTGGAAAAAATACTTTGACAAAAATCCTACTTCGCGTTTTAAGAATTTCTTCAACTTAATTTAATTTTATAGCTCATGATAAACAATATTTCTTTTTAAAAGAACTTACTTTTTTAGAGTGAAGAATACATTCATAGGATTTCTTACTCTTGAGCATGCAAAATAAAACTGGTCATGAGTAAATATATCTTTAAAGAGCCAAATTCCAACTTTTTCAAGCGTTTGGACTTATGATTTATTTATAGTTCTCGCAAACGCAGGGCCAACTGGAATCTGGATCGTTGTATATATAAAACTTAAAGAAATGATACGCAAAAAACAATATTGTACTTTTATTAAATAAGTATTTGTTATTTAATCATTAAATTGTTTTTAAAATAGTAGGAGTATTTTGTATGTTAAATAATGAAATTGTTAATTGTTTTAAAAAAATAATGAAAATGTATGCTACTAAGCTACGCACCCTAGTAAAACGAACTGTACTTTGTACCCTACCCCCTTATCTGTTTGCACTTCTCCCCCAAATTTGGTTTCGATTGGTTGATGTATGGCTATTTTAGACGGTGTGACGAACGGACGGACGAAAGTTACAGAATTCTATTTTTAGATTGTCTGGTCAGCGTTCGTTTTTTTTTGTTTTTTGTTTTTTTTTCGTTCTTTAATGTAAACTGAACAGATCGAAAATGAAGAAATAATCTGGTAATAATTATAAACGTTGAAATAAAGAAAACAGTATTAATTATCAGTTATGTGTCATGCGTGATATACGCTTAGGCGATCATGTATATTTCGATACATGACTGTCGAGGCAGATGTTTTTTTATTTCCCGCAGTAGGTTGCCATTTCTTTCTGCGGTAGATCAGTTGCCATCCAAGGCTATAGAACATGGTCTGTCCTGCTTTCCCTGGTGGGAGAAGAGAAGGATTCATACCTTTCCCAAGGGTATTAGCACGTAAGTGAATGTAATGGATCCGACTAGAATTCGAACTCGGCTCTCCGATTGCTTAACCCGAGCCGCTATCCATTACTCCACCGTAGGTTTTAAAAATTTGGTTTCATTATAAATTCCTGACTATAAACGATTAATGTCCACCGAACTATTTTTTTGGCTGGTGGGCACAAATAAGCTGAATTATAGACATGGTAGGGTAGGGAAATACCTGTAAAATATTAGGACTTTTTTTAAGCATTACGCCCCGATCAAGGGGTGAAGTCACTAGGATGCAGGGGGTTGCAGAAGATTTGGAGCAAGAGCAGATAGGAGTGATAGAAGAAAGGATGAGGAGAGGGATAGTGGATAGATCAAGGTAACTGGAGATGTCGATTGACATAACATTTGAATAGTTGGAGATTATAGCTCTCAGGGAAACAGTAATTGGGAAGGGTGTTCCACAGGCGAGAGGTGCGAGGCATGAAGCTATTGGAGTAGAAGAGACGGCTACATTATAAGAACCCGGTAATAGAAATGGCAAGAATATATATGACACATAGTAAAATAGGAGGGAAGCCCTCGTTATGTGAGATGCAGATATTGGGCTTATGAACAACTCTTTCGATG
>OZ010605.1:53139679-53144679 GCA_963932145.1 Acanthosepion lycidas
AAAAAATATTTGCCATAACCCCTTGATTTTAAAGATATTCAGGCTGTTCTCGAAATGAAGGGATAACTAATCTACAAAATGTTTCTAGAAAGTGACTCCTATCCTCTACCTTTACAAGAGCTAGATCAGACCAAAAATGGAGTAATGTTGTCATATTTGAGTGGGAGCTTCTCAGTCCTCACTCTTCAGCCTTGATAGAGCCTAAAAGCATCTCCGAGCCCTTGTGTGTGACAAATCATTCTCCACCCTTCAACCCCTCTCTCTCGCAGGCGGGATGTGGCAAGCGTCTCGCTACTCTACCGCAACTTCCATGGAAAGTGCTCGGACCGACTACATTCCCTGATTCAGCCAGTTCAAACCATAACGGCTAGCAGACGGCCATACCACTTACATATTCAATCGGTGAGAAGTATGTTCCACACGAAGAGCTTCTTGTATGGAACCACTGCTCAGTGGAACCGGCTCCCAAGATGATGTTTCCCCTATCACTACAATTTTAACCTGTTCATAGCTAGGGTTAACCGTTATCTTCACTATCGGAACAAATTGCCTCTAAACGTAACCCTCTTTTTCGAGTGATCCCCTTGTATAAAGTGGACCTTACTATAAAAAAAAAATGTTATTGTTGTTACTAATGTCATTATACTTTTTGTAGATGTACTTTTTTATGCCTTTCTCTTGGAATTGTGGATGAAATAATGAAGATATTAGAAGTTTTTAAAATAATTCAGAAACTAACAGAGTATTGAGACAAGGAAATATATTTAGAAACAAAGATCAACGTGCTGAACTGCTTTTTAAAATGTAATTTCCTATTTTTCTAATAAAATAATCTAATCTGTATACAAGTGATTCATTTATAAATAACTGCTGAAAATTTTAATTTAAATCGGAGAATTCCGTGATTTTTCGTATTTTTTTCGCATATTTTTTTTTTTTTGCTTCAATTTCGGAAGCCAAAATGGATGTATCCATTTTAGTGACACCTAATTTATACTTATTTTCGGGAATAAGACTTATAGACTTTTTTCTGCGTATAAAACATGAAATCTTTTTAGACTTTAATATTTCGAGAAGAAGAAAAAAAGAACAAATAGGAACTGTTCTTTAATTGAAAAATTAATGATAATAATAGTTTTAAACATAATGATCCAACGATAGTAATAATTTTGAACATAATGATAGTAATAATATTAACATAATGATCACGTGATGGTAATAATTTTAAACACAATGTCCAAACATAGTAATAATTTTAAACATTATGACCAAATAATAGTCATGATTTTGAACATAATGATCAAATGATAGTAATAATTTTAAACATAATGATCAAATGATAGTAATAATTTTGAAAATAATAAATCCAATGATAATAACAATTTTAAACATAATGGTCAAATGATAGTAATGATCTTAAACATAATGATCTCATGATAGTAATAATTTTAAATATAATGATCCAATAATAGTAATAATTTTAAATATAATGATCCAATAATAGTAATAATTTAAACATAGCCCAACAGCATTGTCATCGATTGCGGCTACGAAAACACATTTAACTTTCTGTTTCTTCCTCAGATTCAGCAAAAAGTGATCCAGTGGTTTTATTCCCATCGCCCCACGCCCCACGCCCCCGACATATACACATATCATCCAGACGAGAAGATTTACTTATTTCATTTATTCATTTATTTTTATTCATTTAATTTATAATTATTAATTAAAATAAATTATTCATTTTTTATTCATTTTTTACTTATTTTATTTAAATGTTTTATGTTTATTTGTTTTTTGATTCATTTTATTTTTATGCATTTATTTACTTATTTTTATTTGTAGATTTTATTCCTTTGTTTATTTTTACCGTATGATTACTTCTGTGGCTGAAATAGTTAAGTAACTAGTGTCATGTGTCGGAGTTCGAGCCCAAATAAAAGCAAGTTCATCGAACGTTTACCCCACGAGTTTGTGCAAATTTAGATAGCAGTAGGGATAAAGAGAGAAGATAAAGATAGCAGTAGGGATAAAGAGAGAAGATAAAGATAGCAGTAGGTATAAAGAGAGAAGATAAAAGCTGCATGAGACAGGAAGTTGTGGAGAACACGTCTTAAAAATAGATCTTCAACTGTTGTCTAGACTAGTCATCCTCAACTGGCGGATCACAATCTTCCTATTTTAATTTTCCCCAAATTGGTCTTTATTTAAGACGTAGGAATTTTTTTTTATTTGTTTTTAACCTTCGTTCTAAAAGTACTTATTAACTATGGTTTGCTTTCTCCGCCATTTTTATTCTTCCAGAGAAAACCATTGTATTGCTTCCTAAACAAAACCTCCATTTCTATCTCCTGATTTCGACCGGTCTATTTTCTCATTTTCCCTCTACCTATATTCGGCAACTTGCCGACCATCACCGTTTTGCTATGAATTCTCTTTCTTTCTTCAACTACTCGCCTGCCATCTTTTTTATTTTTAATTTCTTTTTTAGCGTGTTTATTTATTTACTTTTTTTTAAATCTATGTACACAGCAACTTCCGACCTTAACTAGCCCACCGCCTTGATCTGCCCGCTCAACCCATCTAACCACCCACGTACCAACGCTCTTTTCACATACCAAAGTAAACTACGAAAAATGCCCCAACATTGTGGGACATCACCGTCTGAAGGATCCCGCCAGCGATCTCTGTCGAACGACGACCGAGATGGAAATGACATCACTGAAGGACTCATCAGAAGTTTATATAGTAGCTATTTTTAGATGTGACACACCAGTTGCCATCACCGCCACCTCCAGCATTAATCCGACACCGCTGTAACTATACTTACCCCGTCGCACTTACTACTGCTACTACTACTACAATTACTTACGCCATCTTTACCACTTACTACTACTATTATCAGTAATACTACTATTAACGCAGAGATAATAAATAATCTTACTGATACCATTATAGCTGTGACGAGGGCAACTTGTTTAAAAGTCCAACATCCTCCATATTTTTTTTTTTTTTTTATTGTGTGGCTTAATTTGTTTTTGCCTTTTTTATTTTTAGTGTGTGTGTATGTGTGTCGTCTAAATAATATTTTTTTCTATTTTCCAGGTTCTTCCTCGATTCGGGCAGCCATCTTTCTTCTTCTTCTTCTTCTTCTTTATTCTCACTATCTCCTTTCTTTCTGTTTTTTCTTTTATCTTCCTCTTTTTCACGCTTCCTCTTCTTTTAATGTTCTTTCCTTCTTTTCACCCTTCTTTATATTTTTCTTTTCTCCCCCCCTCTCTCTCTCTCTTTCTTTGAGTTGCTAATTTTTTTTACCCATTTCCGTTTGTATTCTTCGTTTTTTTTACTTCTTTATTTCACTTGGAATTTTTTTTTATCTTTTTTTTTTTTCTTAATCATTCTTCCCTACTAGCTTCCTCTTGTTCTTTCTTATTTTCTTTTTTTTTTTTTCATTATTTTTCATTTTCTTAATTTCTTTCTTTAGTTGTAATTATTCATTTTCTTTTTTTTTCTTTCTTTCTTTCTTTCTTTCTTTATTCCATTATTTCTTTTTTATTCGTTTTCTTGCTTCTTTACCCTCAGTTCTGATTCTTTCTTTTCTTTTTTTCTTTCTTTCTTTCTTTGTCTCACCTTCTTTCTTTCCTTCTATTAGGTTGGCGCAAAAATAATGTCGTTTTCTCATATATGTTACTATGTGAGAAAACGACATTATTTTTGCACCAACCTAATATCTTCGTTCTTTTTTTATTTATCTCTTTAGTTATATATTTATTTATCTGTTTTACTTTCTTTTCTCTTCCTTCACTCATTTATTTATTTACGTTTTTAGTTTTAATTATTTATTTATAAATAAATAAATAATTAAAACTAAAGAGATAAATTAAGAAAAACAGAGAAATAACTGTTTATCTTTCTTTCTTTCTTTCTTTCATTTATTTATTTATCTTTTTAGTTTTATTCATTTATTTCTCTTTGTTTTTCTTTCTTTCTAATTCTTTTTTTTTTTTTTTTTGACTTTTTTTTTTATTTCTCTCTTTATACAAACAAGCAAATATGTGATGTAGGCCTACAAATAATAGGTATGTATTTCTATTCTATATGATTCAATGTGGTAAAATGTTTTTGTCTTCCTATGAAAGTGTTTATGTAAAACCAAGAGTGGATGCCTCTGCAATCGTGTCTACGCAAGCATTCTCTCCCCCCACTACCGCTCACGCACTCTCTCCCCCCTCTCTCTCTCTGACTCTGTCTCTCTCTCTCATATATATATATATATATATATATATATATATATATATATATATATATATATATATATATATATATATATATATATATACGTGTGTATGTGTATAAATATATTTGCATCGAGAATTTACGGTATTTAATATCTAAATGCTTACGCACGTTGTGCATATCACATTCCAGGAATAGACGATTGTTTTCAAATAGATCTTCTTTCATAAAAGAGTTGTTTTAAATGACTACGTATGCATGTATGTGTTTATGTATGGATGTGTTTATGTATGTATGTATTCATGCATATATGTAGGTAGGTAGGTACGTAGGTGGGAGAGAATGCCCCAGAATGTGCGAGATTCGTTTACCGACCGGTTTGCAAACATACATGAATTTATATGAAGATAAGCTCAATCGGATTCAAGAAAACAAGTTTTAAAAAATAACTGATTGCTTACGTTATAATAGATTAAGAAATTCAAACACACGCACACATAAACACACACACACACACATATATATATATATATATATATATATATATATATATATATATATATATATATATATATATATATATATATGTATGTATATACACAACGAAAGAACATGAGTTCAAATACCCCTTAAGGAACTGTGTTCCTGATAAAAATGAATTCATAAATAATTATATCGGTCACATGACTACATGCCTATCCAGACGCCATACGTTACACTTATCTGACCACAGCTCTATTAGAACCCAATTAAACACGCAGACA
>OZ010605.1:53147179-53192179 GCA_963932145.1 Acanthosepion lycidas
CTAATATATATATTATAATTGTTTTTTATATATATATATATATATAATCCCTGCAACACCTGAATTCCATGTGTTGGAACGTAGACACTACCACAAATTTCTCCTTGAATAAAGGATGTTTGTATCAATAGACAGATACCCCAGCCCCCATCTTGACTTGACCGACTTGATAGCTACAATACATTAGATACATGAGTTTTCTAAATAATAAGGTAAATCTTAACACCACTAAAATAAAAAAGTTAGAATTTTCCTTAACCCAAACATCTCAAAATATCAAATTTGTCTGGACTTTGAAATTAAGTAAGTCAATTTCTAAAAAGTTATACTTAGCATCGCTTGATAATGGAACGGAACTTTGTATTTCAAGTTTCGTTTTTATGATTGAATTGGAATTGAAATTTCTGTTTTGAAACATGGGAATTCCGGTGTTGCGATAATTGTATATTTTAAAACAAAAAACAATTATAATAATAATCCTCCATAGTTATATCGCGCATTGTTTTATTAAATAAAAATAAATGCTAAGAACTCTGTATTATAAATCTCATTATTCTTTCCTATTATATATATATATATATATATATATATATATATATATATATATATGTACAAAATTATTTAAAAAAATATGATTCCATCGCAACACAGAAATTACTATGTTTCGCGCATTGTTTTATTAAATAAAAATAAATGCTAAGAACTCTGTATTATAAATCTCATTATTCTTTCCTATTATATATATATATATATATATATATATATATATATATATATATGTACAAAATTATTTAAAAAATATGATTCCATCGCAACACAGAAATTACTATGTTTCGGAACTGGTCAGTAGTATTTAAGTTTAATCCAATATTAAACCCTAACCACTTGGTGACAGTTTCATCCTCAATAAAAACAAAAATAGTAAAGAACTTTGGATCATCAATTTAACGGTTCTTTCCTATTATATCAACACACACACACATATATATATATCTATATATACATATATATATATATATAGAGAGAGAGAGATAAAAAGAAAATAGAATTTGCGAAAAGTGGTTAGATGTTTTAAAAAATTATTTTATAATTCTATTGTAACCAAGAAAAGGTTACTTAATGAGGAATAACGTAAACGGAGGTTGGAAATGAAATGGTAATCTTTATAGCATCAACAAAATACAATACTCGCCAGCAGCGTGAAGTAGGAAAACCACTGCTAGGGGTGGGCTACCTAGCATATTATTTCCACTTACAATTGTGTCCAACGTATTTATGAGGACGGGGACATGCCCATTAGTGTTCATAGGTAAGGTATATAACAAATTCTATGTAAACATATCAGTTTTTTTTTTCAAAAATACCTTTTTATATCTTTTGTTTTATCATTATGCTAGGTTGGTGCAAAAATAATGACGTGATAATGTCGTTTTTTGACGTATTTTTAACGTCAAAAAACGACATCATTACGTCATTATTTTTGCACCAACCTAATATATATATGTGTGTGTGTGTGTGTGTGGACACTTCGGTCTACACTCAGCGGTGACGCTTAAACGTAATCTTCAGGCCATGTGTCTTGTATTTTGACTTGACTATATATGTTAGTTAAAGGTGCATAATGCATAGTGAGGCCTATTGTATTAATTTAATTGGGTAGGCAGTAACGACTATGTTTTAAATTATTAAGTGAAAATAATTGTGGAGTCGAATGTGGATATTTATAGCTATTTCATAGTGATTATTTTGAACTTTTTTATCCATTATTTATTATTAATTACTTTATTATTTCTTCATTTGTAGTTTTTTTAATTTGTTTATTTACTTAATTTGCTTACTTATTTATTGATTTAAATCATTGCTTGTTTTTTGGGGGTTTTCTTTTTCGTATTCTTTTTTAGTTTACGATTTTTAAGCGACGTAGTAAAAATTGTTTTCGTGTCTGCATTTTGAGATGAGATCTGATCCTTTATTTAGTAATTTGAGTTGGTCTGGGAAGTTAATTATAACTATATTCTTCTCCAGACATAGTTTAGAGATTTGCTTTTAAAGGAGTATGAATTGATGATAAAATGCCCCAAATGTAATAAAAACAAAATTTTGTCGACAAAATCTTTATGAAGAAAGACCAAGGGATATTTTTATTCTTAATTTATATCTTGATTCTTTTCAGAATGTTGGAAATTTTGATTAGAAATTTTATTTTTCTTGCGTCAGCGGGAGCCCAAAGATTACTATAGGAAATTTTAACGTCTTTTCTTGCGGTGAAAAACAAATTGATTGGAAATTCTTGCAAAAATCAAATAATTGTCAAATTTTAATGAAACTTTCAGGACTTCTTCACAAATGAATGAATTTTTTTTAGAAATAATTCGTTTTTTAGAAAATCGAGATAAAAACATTTTGTTACATCTGTTATTTTTTCCCTTTATTTAATTTTATAAACTTCCATGAAATTCATTTTAATACGACATAATGTTTATATTAGTTATAAGCAGAACTCCTTGGAGAATTTAAATCATCAATTCTTTTTATAAAATAGGAGCCCCCCAGTTAGGGAAAGTTTGCTCTAAATCGTAAAATAAAAAAGGCAAAAAAATATTTTTTAAAAAGCAAGTATTTAATTAGAAATGCTGTTAATTACTTTTACACATTATGAACACTATTGTCTTAAGAAAAAAATTTTTTAGATGAATAACGAATTTTTAGAAAAAATGTTTCTTTTTTTTTTAATTTTAATTACAATAATTTATAAAATTTGAAACCATTCAAAATTCTGTATTAATTTGTACAGGTTAAGTGATATTGTTATTAAGTAAAAACTATATTTACTAATCATAAATGGAAAAGCTTACTACAATTCAGCGAACCCCCATATTTCCAAATAAGTTTTAATTTATGTGTGTGTCTACACGACATTAACAGAAAATAAGAACAGTAACAATATAAAAATTTAAAGCCAAAATACCTAAAATTCAATACAGCATTAGAATACTTTTACCTAAATTTTAACGGTTGCTGGATAGTTAAAATGATATACAAGCGGCGCTCACATTATATTCCTCAATTAATCTTTACAGATATGTCCATCGAACAAAAACTTTCGGCTGTCAAATAGTCAATAAATGTGTCAACAATGCATTTCTTTGATATTTTAAACTAAAAGTAACTAATATTTCTTTCAATTCCGATTAATTAAATTTTAAATCAGATAATATTCGTCAAGTAAAGTTTCAGAAAAGTATATTTTACTTTTGAAAGCTATTTTTTTTATCAAAGAGAATTACATTGTTCTGACAGATGGCTAAAAATGGCTAAAATCAGCGATTTTTTATTTTTTAAATTAGTTTTGAAATACAAAATAAGCATTTTGCTTATTGGAAATATTAAATTATATTTATTAGCTTGAAATTAAAGCTAAAATAAAAACTTCAAGAAATATTTGTCACTTTTAAAAATTCATGATAAACCTTAAGTATCGCGTTTGTTTCGAGGTACCTAGTTTAGAGTTTTCGAATTACTGTTGTAGGCTGATGATAGATAGATAGATAGATAGATAGATAGATAGATAGATAGATAGATAGAAATAGAATGAGGCAGACAGAGAGACAGACAGGTAAATAGATATATGTGAACAAACTCAATTAGATAGATAGATAGATAGATAGATAATGAACATGCTTAGATATATATATAGATAGATAGATAGATAGATAGATAGATAGATAGATAGATAGATAGATAGGAACAGAGTGAGATCGATAAAGATTATGTCAGATACATGCAAAATGGAAATCTACCCAAGATTCCTTAACGGAAACCTGCACCTTTAGACATGGTGTGTGTGTGCATCTGTGTGTGTGTGTTCCTTTCCAGTGCACGCATGTATGTAAATGGCTTCAATATTCGACGTAGAATTTCTTAAGAAAACAATAATTTCTATTATTGCTCCTAACCTAAAAGCCGAGTTAAATATAGTAAATACTCAGTTTATGCATGAGGGGAAATAAAGAAACGTTTCCCCATACACAATTTTAATGAAATATCCACGAGAAAGTTTTTATACACTTATCAAGAAATACTGTTCAAGATTCAGCATTTGATAAAATGGCTGAGATAATTCTATTGCCAAAATGAACTATTTTATCTCACACCTGTTGAACAATCATCTTAAGGCCATTCTTGTTTTGGAACATTCATCTGATTCCACAACTGTGGAACACGATTGGTTCGTAAATAACGCCAGTATGTACAATGGCCAATATATGGTCATAAAAAAAATAAATAGTGGCTTTCATCATAGCATTTCGGCTAGCTGTATTTACCGCTTTTCTCAAAACCTAGCCGTATCAATATCTAATTGATTTTTTCATATATATATATATATATATATATATATATATATATATATATATATATATATATATATATATAGTATGTATAGTATATATATATATATAGTATGTATAGTATATATATATATATATATATATATATATATATATATATATATATATATATTAAAGACATTTTTATGTTTAACGTTCTTTTTATAGATACAAGTATTTAAGTAAATGCTCTGTTTATAATAAACAGTATTAAATAACATTTACCGGCCTGAATGTCCGAGAAATTTTCATAGAAAATATTCGTTCTTTGACTTTTTCTGTAAAAATTTCTCGGACATTCAGGCCGGTAAATGTTATTTAATACTGTTTATTATAAACAGAGCATTTACTTAAATACTTGTATCTATAAAAAGAACGTTAAACATAAAAATGTCTTTAATAAATAAATTTTCGGACTCTGTCCATTTCGTAATATATATATATATATATATATATATATATATATATATATATATATATATATATTAAAGGTATTGGAAACCTGTGTCAGGTCCAGGCAGTCCTCCCTCTGTAAACAGTGGGAATGCCTGTTAGGACTTGACATGATTTCCATCTGATATTCCACCTTTATTTTGTAACGCGCTTCTCATGTTTTTATATTTTATATTGCAATATTTAGTCTTCCCTCGACTTCGGAGGGCAAATCTGCCGTGAAAAGGAAAATGTTCTTTTTTTAATAATATCACCGCATGCAAGACACTAATGCCACTGAGACACCAGGGGTTACTGAGTATAAAAGAATAAGGAAAAAGAAAAACATTATACACACAAATATATTTTATTTATGAAAGATTTTTATAAAGAGAATTACGTTGTGTTGACAGATTTGTCAAAATTGATGATTTTAACGTTTTTACTGATAATAAACAAAAACTCATTCCAGTCAACTTAAATTCAGTTTGAAATGCACCAAAGTATTTTGCTTATTGGAAATATTAAAGTTATTAGTAGCTTCAATGAAAAATCAAAACAAAAGCTTAAAGAAAATTTGTCATTTTCTAAAATCGATTTTAAACTTGAGGTATCGCTTTTCTTTGGATATATATATATATATATATATATATATATATATATATATATATATATAACGGTTTTTTGCCGACATCATCAAATTTTTGCATTGAATAATTAGCATAAAAGCAAACAAACAATAAAATAATTTTTAAATTCCATAGTCCTAATAAATAGTTTAAATGCCCTACAAATAAAGATAACCCTTTATGAAGTCGTCAAAAAAATGTTAACGATTTACGACAGTTTTTTATATTCACAAAACCATTTCAGAAAAAAATAAAGAATAAAATAAAAAAATAAACGCTTAACCAGACTAGACGATGTCATCTTCCGCTTTAAATTTAGACACCCCAACCTTACCCTGACTTGACATCTGTTAAATGTAACTGAGATATTGATACAAATTATTAACACCTTACGCCCCTTTTCTTAAAACAATTGCTCCAGCCATTACCTTAGAAATTTTGATTTCAATAATGAATATGCTGATAAAAAGCGTAAACTTTAGAAATAAGTTATTCCAAAAAAATTTCGCTTGAAGATGGAACAGAGCTTAGTACTTTAATTCCATTTAATTCAAATAATTATATTGAAGTTTTCGGCTCTTGTTTTGAAACATGAGAACTCTTATGTAGCGTGTTGGAAACATATTTTAAAATAAATAATTATATATATATATATATATATATATATATATATATATATATATATATATATAAAGAGGTTATAGATTTTTTTTTAATCAGAATTTTTATAATTCAAATGTTAGTTTAGTGTTCGAAACAATACTAAGTGTAACGAAAACCCGAGAAACCTTAATAAGGAGAATGCGTCCGAGTGTTCTAAAGCATGTTGGACCAAACGGAGTTTTCTCCTGCAGAGAGTGACGCAGTCTCGTCAAAGGGTGACTCAGATTCGTCAAAAGGTGACACAGACTCGTCAAAGGGTGACACAGATTGGTTAAAAGGCGACGCAGATTCGTCAAAGGGTGGCACAGATTCGTACCTCGTCAAAGAGCACATTTCCTTTACTAGATCTTCTCGAGTGCGCAATAATATAAAGGGGTGTCTATTTCAAACACGGATATCCACTAAAAATAACGTTTGTATACATATATATATATATATATATATATATATATATATATATATATATAGTTGCGTTGGTTTGACGCCCTTTGCGAGTCAGACGATCGCAAAGGGCATGAAACCCAGTTTCACAAATTCACATCAACGTAACTAAATATGTTAGCTCTATCGTTAATATTGAGCGCCTTCCAATAGGTACCGCTCATATATAATATATAAATAATATAGATAACTGCATATATATATATATATATATATATATATATATATATATATATATATATGGGCACTTCGGCGTAGTGTAATGGTTAGCAAACTTGTCTCTCTAGAACAATTACGACTGAGTAATGAGTTTTGATTCTCACTGGGTGCTCCATAGTTCCAGCCTTGTGCCACATCTAAGCAGCGCTTAGAAAATCAATATATATATATATATGTGTGTGTGTGTGTGTGTGTGTGTGTGTGTGTGTGTGTGAGCAGTGCAGCGTGGACACAGATTTCAATGCTGAATGGTGACTATCTGTTTCATTGTTTGAACGCAGTCTTCAGGTTCAAGTATGAAATAGACTGACGCAATTCGCTGCTCAATTTTGTGTCCGCGCTGTTTATATTACATACGGTTTATCCTGGATATTCATCCTATAAATTATATCTTAAAACTGTCATATGTATAGATATTTAAAAGTACAGATATAAAGAAAATATATCAGTCAAAAGAGAATATGAATAAAGACAAATGGAAAACTTTTCTTTAAAAAATAACAATAAACAAGATAAAAATATGTGTATCCGGCATCCATCGGTGTCGAGAAACCTTGGATCTACGCCCAAATAATTATGCCACACACAGCTGCTGATAGCCGTGCAGGATCTGTTATGGCTGTACAGGCCCACACGGGAGTGACAGTCTCGATTGTAACGAATGCATATACAGACGCTCTCTGATGTTGTTTTCTTTCCGTCGAGCACGATTCTCCCCGGCGGCAAAACTTTCGTTTCTCTCCTCCTCGCGCTAACCCTCGGTGTAAATCGCGTCTCCAGTGAGAGCGATCGTTAGCCACGTCTTCTCACCTCTTGCTGTACATGTCCATCGCCCTCATGCCCCTTTTGCAGGCGTCCTTGAAGTGAAAATAAGGACAGCCGCGTGCCCTCTTGCAAGTGGCCAGTTCCTCGTACAGAATGATCTGCGGAATCCTCACACCTGAGGTATTGTGTACGTGTCCAAGCCAGTGAAAGCAACCCCTAGCGTCTTAGATAAAAAGAAAAGACACATAATACTACCTAATGTATCCTTAATCTTACTTATTATAAAACGCAGATTGTGTGTGTGTTTGTACGTTTATATATTGGATCGGATTTCCTACATTTTTCGACCGATTTCAACAAAACTTCACGTTTTTTTGGCAGGTAGTGTTTCCTATTGTCTTGCACAGTTTTTTCTTTATTTTTACATTCAGAATGCTTTAAAAATTCCATTTCCAAGACAATTGTTTATAATAAAATTCTATTCAATCGGTAGACTCATAACGATTGAAAACAATGTTTTTGTTTGAGTTTGGGTTTGACCAATTCGTAAAAAAAAAGAAAAAAAAAAACTAATTAAGACATGCGTGTCCGTCAACCTTAAACAATAATCTTTGTCAATTTTATTTTTCAGTCTTTATGATGGCCGATACTTGATCTATCTCTTATGGTTACATCCCCGGTCAACGCCGGGCTCTACTGTTAGTATCTACTATCCAAAACAATTTATCCAATCTAAACAACATCAAAATAATTATAACTACATCTAAAACTATTATAGGTATGATTAGAACCAAAAATACGCATAATAATAATCATTCTGAGGCATGTATATATAAAATAAATTGTCAAAACTGCTCTTCACAATACATTGGGGAAACTTGTAGAAATTTTTAAAAATGCATAATGAAAAAAAAAAATCTCATCTATAACAATTTATCCAATATTATAATTGTACACAGTTTACATCAAGTCTCAAGCTTGAAAAGAAATTTCTTTTTGTATTAGATGATGCAAACAGATGGAGAGATATATACGCAAGATGTTAGAAATACAAACCAGTATGATTGTTTGCAATTTACATATTTTAAGCCAAACTATTATTATTATTATTATTATTATTATTATTATTATTTATGTATGTTTCCTGCTTTGTATCCTGTAGAGTCGGGTCCAAACTATGGTCCTTAGGTCCTATAGAAGAATTGTCATTTAATTGGTAGCATATTTCTTAATATATGGGATGTATCTAGCAGAGCGATCTTTTGGGAAACCTGTATGTTGTTATTACCTGGGACACATTAAAATTGTCCATTCCTTTTCTCACGACGCTCAAAGCTCTGATTACTATTGATACAGTCTCAGTCTTCGTTCCGCATCTTCTGTTAATCTTGATCTCCAGGTCCTTATATTTGGACAATTTTTCGATAATTTTTATAGGGGTGTTTCTCTCAGATGGTACTGCACTGTCAATAAGCATATACTGCCTAAATTTATTGGCTTTGATGATAATATCAGGTTTGTTGGCTTTTATTTCCCTGTCAGTTTGAATTGGCATGTCCCAGAGGATAGTTACATCGTTGGTAACTGTGGTTGTTGTTCATACCATATCTTTGTGGTTTCAATTTTGTGCTTCCTGCATATCTTCCAATGCACATATGTTGCTACCTTGTAATGTCTATGGGTATATTTATTTTTTTGCTTTTCCCGGACATCCTGTGATAATATGGGTGACATTTTTATCATATTTTTCCGCAGTTCCTGCATTTAGGGTTAGTTCCATCCTTGATTATGTGATAATGATAGGATCTGGTTGCGAGGCTTTGGTCTTGAGCAGCAATAATTAGGTCTTCTGTGTCAGCTTTCAAACCATTCTTTTTAGGTATTTACCATGCAACGGCTTTTCTTTTTTCTTTTTTTTTTAATTTCATTTGTCCAAGTTGTTTTTCTTTCTGTTTTACTTTTTGGGTGTAGAGGGTACTCGCCTTGTTTTTTGTTGGTAGAATTTCAGGTATATTAAGTAGAGGGTACTCGCCTTGTTTTTTGTTGGTAGGATTTCAGGTATATTAAGTAGAGGGTACTCGCCTTGTTTTTTGTTGGTAGGATTTCAGGTATATTAAGTAGAGGGTACTCGCCTTGTTTTTTGTTGGTAGGATTTCAGGTATATTAAGTAGAGGGTACTCGCTTTGTTTTTTGTTGGTAGGATTTCAGGTATATTAAGTAGAGGGTACTCGCCTTGTTTTTTGTTGGTAGGATTTCAGGTATATTAAGTAGAGGGTACTTGCCTTGTTTTTTGTTGGTAGGATTTCAGATATATTAAGTAGAGGGTACTTGCCTTGTTTTTTGTTGGTAGGATTTCAGGTATATTAAGCTGTTACTTGAAGAGTACAGCTTCTTTGTTGGTGGAGTGGATTTGGTGTTTTATTATTTGTAGGAGAGGGTCATTGCTTTTAGTGAGGTACGCTTCCTATCCGAATGTTGTAGTTTTAGTGTTAGTTCAAGCTGGATTAGATCTCGGCCTCCTAAAGCTCTTGATACATACAGCCTATCAACTTCTGATTTCAGGTGGTGCATCCTCATTTAGGTAAACATTTTTCTGGTTTTCGTGTCTAATCTTTTAATGTCATTCAACTTAATATTATGTTGAAGCTGTATGTATAGCCAATGTATAGCTAAGGTATTGACAGCCTTCATTTTCTTGGCCCCATTAAGTTCGCTTTCTAGTATTAAACGCACTCTCCTATAATATTCTTTTCGGGTCTTTTTCTTCACAAATGAATGTTGTATTCCGTTTCCTTCATTAATTCTTAAGTATTTGTATGTCCCATCTCCAAACCGAAACTGCTCCCATTTAACCAGTATAGAGAATCTTTCTGCCCGCCATTAGCATGGCTGATGCTCGGCCGCTGAAGATTGTCAACCTGCGGCTTCTTGGCCTCACGTTTTCAACTGACTTGAAGTGGAACAGCTACATTGAATATATAGCCGCATCTACTGCAAGGAAAGTGGATTCATTGTGTCATGCCGGATTCCGACATTCACATTTACAAATCTACCATTCGGCCGTGCATTAAATACTGTTACCATATCTGGTCTGGTGCTCCTGCTTATCCATCTCGAGTTTCTTGATAAAATCCAAAGAAGGATCTGCAATATAATCGATCATGACTTGGCATCTCGACTTCAGTTCTTTTCTCACAGACGTGATATTGCTTCCCTCTGCCATTTCTACAAATATTTTAATGACAAATGCTCTGACGAGCTATTTTCCCTGGTGCTCGGACTACGTGCGTTTAAGCGTGATACTAGATTGGCGTCTATGTTCCAGCTTTTTACTGTTGAAATAGAAACCGTCACCTCTACTCCAGTAGTTTCTTTTCTCAAACTTCCCGCCTGTAGAACTCCCTTCCGTTTCCTTGCTTCCCTGATAACTACAGTCTTCAAAAATTTAAATACAACGTCAATTGCCATCTTCTGTCTTCGTGAATCCCGTTCATTTTTTATCTTTTCCTCAATTCCTCCTATACCTAGTCTTTTCTCTCGCTTTCACTTCCTCCTGCGAACTGGTGTCATACCCGTTTTGCTTGGGGTGAAATTATTAAAAAAAGAAAGAAAAAAAAAAGACGATTTCATTTTTAATTTTAATCGGCATTCAAATCCATGGCTTTTACCTGGGCTTGAACACTGACTGAAAGCGTCGATGAGAACCAAGCAACTATAAGCTATTCGTGTCTTTTCATTCACTTCCTTAATCCTTTCAATCATTCTTGTTCGTCTAACTTTTATGAAAATATTATAAGAACATTCAGTTACATGTAAAAAGTAAAATCATCCTTGGTAATAGCTAAAATATATTATATATATATATACGTATATATAATATAGCCGAAACGGATCAGACATACAGAATATTCGGACAATTTATGTCCAGAAAAGAAGGAACTTATAAGAACACAAGTAAAATTAAATAAAAAAAAAACGTAACTGTAGTAGCTTGTCTGTCGTTTTTAATGGAACTTGCACTCCCCATATATATATATATATATATATATATATATATATATATATAGATAGATAGATAGATAGATAGATAGATAGATAGATAAAGTGTGTTCCAATAACTTGAACCGATTTTATATATATATACATATATATATATATATATATATATATATATATATATATAGATAGATAGATAGATAGATAGATAGATTTTATACTATATATATATATATATATATATATATATATATATATATATATATATATATAGATAGATAGATAGATAGATAGATAGATAGATAAAGGGTGTTCCAATAACTTGAACCGATTTTAAAATTAATTCACATTTAAAATCGGTCCAATTTATTGGAACACCCTTTTTAAAGGTAAAAGACAATAGGAAAACTGTATTATTAGCCAAAGCTAATTTCGTCTAATGTGGACTTTTTCAATGCAAAAACGAAATGAAAAGTCTAAATTGAAATGCGTCGGCAAATAATAGTTTTCCTATTGGCTTTTACTTTTATGCATATTGTCTTTTTCTACAGGTTAACTCTGAGAAATTTGTCATATATATATATATATATATATATATATATATATATATATATATATATATCTATATATATATATATATATATATAGAGAGAGAGAGAGAGAGAGAGAGAGAGACGATGACTTCCAGCAAGTAAGAAAACAGGAGGTAGCGAAGCATTTATTATACAGTTTAGCGAGAACTGAAGCTCGTCCAGAAGCACTCTTCTTTATGACTGACAGGGTCCACATGCTTTGTGGAATTGAAGAGAATTTACGCGGAAAGCATTCATCTTTATCAGCAGAGGATGGTAACATCTCAAATCGATTGAAGAGCGGGAAATAGAGATCTTGAACTTATTTACTACCCTATTACAAAGACGGACGCCAGTAGTCACGAGAGCCAAAGATTTTAGAGGCGATGTGATGTCTCATTCTCTCAGCAAACAGAGACTTATCTTCTTCGAGGACTTGCTTACATTTGTTACGAACAGAAGCAAATATGCACCTGTTACGACGAGAGCTATCTCTGGTATAGCCGTAAATAGAGGTTCCTTTGTGGTATGGTGGCCGAGCAAGGTGGTATGAACCATGGATATGATTGCAGATTCACTTGGTATTTCCAGAAAGGGACAAAGCCGTTTCTTGTTTGTTTGTAGTTTATCTTATCATATACATACATACATCGTCCATGGTGAGATTCGAACCCGCATATTTTGATTAGAAAGCTAACGTGCACACGCACACACACACACACACACTATATATATATATATATATATATATATATATATATATATATATATATATATATATATATATATATATATATATATATATATACTACGAAATGGACTAAGTCCGACAATTAGTTTAATACATTTTATTGTTATACGTTTTTTATATAGACACAAATATTTAAGCAAATGCTCTGTTTATAATAAACAGTATTAACAACATTTACCGGCTTGAACTGTTGACCATGTTCCCCAAGTCTATGAATATATCAAATACAGCGCAGTACGTAATCTGTTCAATAAAACAACGTTAAAGATTAATACTCACAAGTCAGACACTCTACTGGATTTGACTATATCGCCAATACTACCAGCAGCTGTTGAGTAATTCTTCAGTCTTCGATATCAGAGGTTGGCCGTGAATATTAGGAAAAAAAATGGCCGCCTTATACAAGTCGCATGGAATATTCTGAGCCTTTAGATTGGTTAGCCCTTCTATTAGTGAACTATAAAATGACTCAGCTGATTTTGGTTGGTTCACTGGTACTGGGGTACCCAAAAATACCAACATGAACGTCCGAGAAATATTCATTGAAAATATACGTCCTCCGTCATTTTGTAGTTTAAAAGCAGTTAAATCGACCTTGCTAATCAGACGCTCCTGCGTAGCTAAACAGGTATAGCACGCGATGCTATATGACGATTCCGTATAGGATACAGGTTCGATTCCTGTCAGAGGGCGTATAATTTCTATGAAATTTCTCGGACGTGCAGGCCGGTAAATGCTGTTAATACTGTCTATCACAAATAGAGCATTTACTTAAATATTTGTGTCTACATAGATAATGTATAACATATATATATATATATAGCCGGATTCAGAACAAGCGCGTCATGAATGCTCTTGGTCATAGCTGCAAAAATGTATTGCATGTGTTGTTGATGCTTTTCACTTGATCTCCAATGTTTATACTAACAGCTACTCAAAATAAACCCTTTTACATCCTGATCCACGACTCAGACTGCCCGAAGTATATCTCGGCTAGCAACTTGTATGCGTTTACTATAAAAAGTTTACGGGGGAGTTACAGGTAGGTAGATGCACCGGTGAGGATATGGCTTGAGAGATTAAAATAGCTAGAGATTAAGAGGTGTAGCCATTGGCGAGTATACAGCAAGGATGAACAAGCCTTACAGTCCCCCATGCTAAATGGGTTAGCGTCTAAAATATTCTTGTATCTCTTTATAGTTCTGTGTTGACAAACATACTTATTCTATATCTGAATTTCTAGAATGAGGATTGAATTACATTTGTACTAAGGTTCTCACATTTTGTTGATATTATCACATTGTTGTGTGGTCCAGTCAGTTCAGGCGATCATGTGTTTTTCGATACATGATTGACGAGGCAAATTTTTTTCCGCAGTAGGTTGCCATTTCTTTCTGCGGTAGACCAAGCTATAGAACCTGCTCTCTCCTGCTATTTTCCCATTGCTGGGGTGGGGGGAGAAGAGGAGGATTCATACCTTTACCAAGGGTATTAGAACGTAAGTCACTATCAGTCAGTTATGTGCCATACGTGATATACGCTTAGGCGACCATGTGTCTTTCGATACATGACTGACGAGGCATTTTTTTCCCGCAGTAGGATGCCATTTCTGCGGTAGACCTGTTGCCATAGAACCCGGCCTGTCCTGCTATTTACACAAGAAGAAGAAGAGGATTCATACCTTTACCAATACTATTAGCACGTAATGTGAATATCAGTCACTTATGTGCCATGAGACATGACTGACAAGGCAATTTTTCCCGCAGTAGATTGCCATTTCTTTCTGCGGTACACCAATTGCCATCCAAGGCTATAGAACCCGGCCTGTCCTGTCCTGTCCTGCTATGGGTAAATAGTAATACAGACCGGGTCCTGCTATTTAACTGTAGCTAGGGGTGGGAGAAGAATCAGATTCATAACTTTCCCAAGGGTATTAGCAAGTGAATGCAATGAATTTGAATGGAATTTGAACTCGGCTCTCCACCGTGCCTCCAAATTCGAATTCCAGTCGAATCCATTACATTCAACTTACGTGCTAATACCCTTGGGAAAGGTATGAATCCTCTTCTTCTCCCTCCAGCTATGGGTATCACGCATGGCACATAACTGATTGATTGTGTGGTCCTGCCTTTTTCAGGTGTTTGACGACCAGGTGCGACAATAGCCTGGTGCATTAAAGCGTTGGTTTGTGAATTTGATGACATTAAGTGTGAGGTCAGTCCTTGGACCGGGTAGTGAAGACTTAAACCGGCAGAAACAGGACGGGCAACAACTAAGCAGTACTAAATAAAGATGAGATATCTCCAGATATCACATTCTACATTATCCCAGAGACCCCCCCCCCCTTTGCTGTCTCTCGGGTCGGTGTGTTAATGTATTTACCAGTCAAACTTTCCTCTCCACATGTCAACCTGATATAAACGCTAATATGTGTTGATAAAGGAATCTATATATAAAATTTCCATTTCTCCGTCTGTCCGTCGCGCTCTTTAAAATAACCATACATTGACCGATCTAAACCAAATTTTGAGGAGAAATACAAACAGGAAATGCAAAAAGTACGTTTGGTTTTACTTGGGTGAGTAGCTTAGTACAATAATTTTTTTTCCCTATTTTTAACTTTAGAAACACCGTTTCATATTATACTGAAATGGTATTATACACAAGAAAATGCAGTATATAAGGAAACATTAAAGGAAGACGAAAGGGAAGAGAAATAGAGAAAAAAAAGGAAATGAAAAGAAATGCAAATTGGCCCCTTAAGTTGAATTCTCCCTATATTTTATAACATCACAATTTATATATATATATATATATATATATATATATATATATATATATATATATATATATATCCTACTTTTTTCTCTCTACTACAAAGCAGAACAGCAAGTGAAAAATTAAGATAATCTATATATAAAAAATTCTGTGACTTCCATTAGTCTGTCCGTCACACACCCTAAAATAGCCATACATTGAGCAATCAAAACCAAGTTTGAGGGAGAAGTGCAAACCGTTATGGGGGCAAAAGGTGCAGTTGCTTTTACCAGGGTGCGTAGCTTAGTTCAATAAATTTTCAATAAGTTTTATTATTTAAAGTACAAAATACACCTACTTCTTTAAAAACAATTTAATGATTAAATTAACAAATACTTATTTAATGCAATTGTAATAATTTTTTTTTTCTTGCATTTTTTCTTTAAGTTTTATATATAAAAGAATTCAGTTTCCAGTTCGCCCTGCGTTAACTATAAACAAATCACAAAGCCAAATACTTCAAAAAGTGAGATTTTGGCTCCAGAATGAAATATTTACGCATGACCAGTTGTATGCTGTATGCTCAAGTGTAAGAAACAACGCATAACCTAAGTAGTTAAGTAATTGGATGGGAAAACAGGGTTCAGCAGAGACAAATTATTTAAGCGCTACAAAGAACAGGAAATTGTGGGTAATTATGTTTTGCTGATTAAAGAAATGTGTGGAACTCACTATGGTAAAACTTGTGTTATCTATTGATTAATTGTTTGTAAAAGAGAATTGATTCACCATTTAATATCCATCTGTCTGTTACAAGAAGTGATGCCAGATTGAGCTAGCAATGAGAGAATTTGATTGCATTTGAAAGTACCCCTCTTCTAAGATTCTGAATTGATTTTCCTCTCGTCAACAGCCCACCTCATTTCCAAATGTCGTAAAATTCAAAATTTAATATCATCAAGACTTGGAAAGAAACCCAATCTGTCACACTGGTCCAGTATTGGTTTGGCGGTGATGTTTCTCCTGCTGATAGCTGCTGCAATACCTTCCTACCGCCTCCTGCATTTAAAATGTTATACACGTTGCAATAAGGGCGTTTATTACATGGACAAAAGATGGAGGGAAACAAACACTTTTTTTTTTTGACAAATTTGAAGGTATTGGCTTTCAGCAAAATCATAATTGGTCTTAAATAACTTGTTGGAAATATTGTTCGCACACAAATTGATTACCGGCTGTTGGTATTTGGGTCTTGCTGATGGTTCGACTTAGATGAACACATTTCGAGAAAGACTTTCTGACTTGCATCTCGAATGGTTACAATAAACAGTCTTTTAACGGAACATGCTACATGCTCAGAGACTACAAGGTGACTCATCAAGGAATACCACATATAAATCTCCTTCTTTGCTTAACTGAATGAATATACGAAAAAGCATAAGTTTTTCATTTTATCTATATTAGTAGATGGGTTCATCTATCGCAAGGTTCACACCCCTCCCAGGTCTTTTGAACAGGAGTAGAGGTTAATGCCTTTATTGCTGTTTAGGATTGGGTTTCCGGTTCCTTCTAAACTCTACTTCAACTCTATACTTCTAACGTCTCTGTCTGAACTTTGAAATTTTATTCACTAATTCTTTTTTTTTTTCTCCTCAATGGGAGCAGATAGGTTTGCCTATCGTCCGGTTGACACAGTATTCCGGTCTTTTGAACACGAGTTCTCCGCGTTTTAGTGGTATTGTCGCCTTGCTTGGGGCGAATTGATTACACACACACACACGCACTGGGCTGGTGGTATCACGGCTACGACTAGCTTAGACCAGCTCTGACCAGCTTGGACAAGCTATGACCAGCTAAGACCAGCGGTCCGAGTGAAAACACTCGGGTCCCCACGTTAAAAACTGACCTTGTGTCACAACCTGACTCAGTGGGGGGGAAGTAAATATCCACACACACACATACACACACACATATATATATATATATATATATATATATATATATATATATATATATATATATATATATATCCAAGTATTGGATGATTGTATTGTAGACGAAATAAATTCAACCCCATCACTTGATATGACACCAGAAATGTTGAAACAAAATGGCGATTTTTGCAGGGATGTTATAACATGTTTATGTTATAATTTTTGAATATATATATATATATGTATATATATATTATAATTTTTCCTATAGACAAACACAATTTACTCACCACAAAGATGCAGCTTCGTTTCGGTGCATTTAAATTGTACTTCGACTAGTGAAAACTAAAATGGTTATAAACATTTCTGTATTTAAATGCACTGAAAGGAAGTTGCATGTTTGTAGTGAGTAAAGGAGCAACATACAGACAACCAGTAGACATATATGAAAATGATCGCTAGACGCTCAAACGCACACACGTATATACATTATCAACCGAATCCCGCATAAACCGACTAGAATTATGATAGACATACATCCATGAATTATACACACGAACGCTGCTTGACAGGACAGATACACGTGAAGCCTGCTTAACCAATGAGAAAAAACAATACAAAAATAAAAATATCAGAATTTTCTTTTCCCGGCCATATGTTATTTTCTAAGGAAGCTTAAATAAAAGTGAAATATGTTTCCTTATCCTATCATATATATATATATATATATATATATATATATATGTGTGTGTGTGTGTGTGTGTGTGTGTGTGTGTGTGTGTGTGTGTGTGTGTGTGTGTGTGTGTGTGTATGCAAGCAAATATATGGATATAGATCCGACAGTATGAAGAAAAAATTCTAAAAATCCTAATATGCAATTATGCTTTCCCCTTTTCTAGCAAGATTAATGCTCGACAAACGCACATATAAGTTTTAGATTAAAATAAAATTCTTTTCATGTTTCATTCAAAATACTCTATTTTACGTGACGCCGACGTGATCATATTGAAACGGAACGCTGATCTTGAAAAATTTCAGTTGTCTGTGTTGATTAGTCTTACTCTTATGTCCATCGTCTTTTCATGTTGAATTGAATATAGTCTAATGTTCATTATGTTTTATGAATATGTCCTGAAGATGGTTTACTAGACCGAAACGTCCGACGTTGACATTATATTAACATTAAAACAGCATAATTGCATATTAGGATTTTTGTTTGTTTTTTCCGTATATTTTTCTTCATATATATATATATATATATATATATATATATATATATATATATATATATATATAAAGTAAAGTCGGCGTGGGGTATTATGTATATTTATTAATATATTCTTAATAGCTGTGTTAGTTGACACCAACGTATATATATATATATATATATATATATATATATATATAAGCAAAAGTTATATAGCAAGCTATGTTACAAGAAAAGTTATATAGTTGACTAGTTGACTGATGTTAACTTCAGCATCCCGACTCCAGAGTTTCCTCGACGGACTTGTTCGTCCACTCTTCAGGAATATCAGAATTTTTCTTCTTATATTTTTCTGTTTTCCATTTTTCTGTACTTATGTAAATTTTTATCCGTATTATTTGTGTTCGTGTCTACTTTTGCGCGCGTGCGGCCATGCGCCCGTCTGTACGAATATGCGTACGTCACGGCGATCCTTGTGCCAGTGCCTGGCAACCACGCGATTAGGGTCCACGACTTGGGGCGGACATGTGGAAATCTAAATTACTACTAACAATTACTGAGAACATTTTTAGCAAGGAATTTGTTAGTAATGCCCAGTAATTAGTTAATTAGCAACTATTTATAATATTAGGAAGCAGCTTGCAATTATTCACTTACTTTCATAAACACAAATATAAAAAGAAAAACAAAAATAACTTCAGTATACGATAAAATTACTAAATGCACAGAAATCCTTTTATTCAGCATAAATTAGACATTTTTAGATGATAAAGCATAAATAATGTGTTAATCTGTTTATGTCAATTGATATTAGAAAATATAATTGAATAATACAATCAGAAAGCAATTTCAGCATTTTACAAAATCGTGTATCAACAAAGTTTGAAAATACAAAAAATGTGAATTTCAGAAAAACATTAAATTTGATAATCTTTACAAAATTTATTATGTTTTTTGTTACATGAACAATTTGCTTCACAGTAGATCAATGATACTTATTTCACTATGACGCAATAATATATATTTTACCAGTATACATAGTTTTAAAACTTAAAATCAGTTTACATTAACAAAAACACAAAATTAATTAACAGGATAATTTGAAGAGTTAACCAATTAAATATATGTAAAAAGGGGGAAAACTGAAAATAAGAAATATTTGGTATCTCTTTGGTAGCCAGTGGATTTTTTTAAATTACCAAAATCTATTTCTTTCAAAAATGTTCATATTCTTGTAAATAAAAATCAATATTATTAAATATTTCCTCTTCTGTGGGACAATCTTTTCTTGTAACACGGCCTGCTATATACAAAAGTGATATTTTAATATATTTAAAGATCGCAGTTTCAATGTCTGGTAAGTTATCAAATGTTTGGCATATTATTTCCTCCAGAAAATGCCCACATTTTGAGCAGTTATGGCCTCGATCAAAGTTGTATACTTTGACATCATCATTTGATTTAAGAACTAGTTTAGTTTTGTTAATAGGAAAATTTTCAATAGCATTTTGAACTGTTATAAACTATACACCTCCACAAGTTTGTCTTAATTTTTCAAATTTATTTTCTAAATAGTCTGTGGTAAATTTACTAAGGATAACAAAACTAAACCTATTACATAACAAATATCCTACAAACATTAGTTAATCATTGCATGTCTGTTCTATGGCTAAACTAGTATCTCTTTTTAATGATTTCATTCTTTTTACTTGATTTCCTACCATTCTTTTTGTCATTTTCCCAAAATTGGAAAGGAATAACATCGTCTAACTCTGATAGAACCTTTTTCAGTGGATCATTTTTCTTAGTCTCGCCATATATTTCTTTGACACTGACAATTTTCCAAAATTTTTAAAAATTTCAATAAAATTAACTGTTTCCGCAGTATCATCCCTATTTATTAATGGGTGTGTTTCTATGGCGGCTACAGTTTAATTACAAAAAGTTTAAACAATTGGAAACATTTTGTCACTCAACAGGTTTTAGGAAAACTGCTACATCAGATAGATTGAACACCTTAACAAATTGAGTTTTTCATACTCAAAAGACCTTCTACAATTACCCATTTTGCTGTCAGCGTTTTGCCTTCAGAATAAAACAGTAGCTCAGAAGAAGGTTCCGTGATGCAATTATCTTTAAAAAGGTGAACATAAGAAAATCATAAGTATAAGTATTATTGACCAGTTGGATCAGCCTCAAACAATATCAGATTATCAGCCTCCTGCGCTTTTGATCAGGTGTCAGAAGATGTGGCTCTCTCACGAGATATGCTAATAACATTTGGTATTTGATTTATAGTCAATCATCTGTTATCCGTGTGGTGAACACGATCAATGTTTTCCTTGGTGCTGGCAGTTGCATGATATCCAGACCTTGGGACATCTTCAAGACTTTTCCTTCCACTCCTAAATTCAGCTGCCCACTTTTGCACTGTTGATAAAGTTGAAAAGTCATCAGCTAATGTAGCAACCATGTCAGCATGATTGTACTTGGAGGCTAAACCCTTTTCCTGTAGGTACTTGATAACACCACGATGTCAAATTTTGTCCATTTTGAAGCGAAGTCTCTACTAGCTACTTTTGAAGTTTTCATTGAACAATCATTTTTTCAGTTTGCCTGGAAAGAGACAATGAAGTCATTAACAAGAGTTGAAATTAATGCATGCAAGATTTCACAGCTGTAGTATCAGTCCTTCATAGTCAGTCTATGGGCTTTTCAGACCATCCTCGTACTTGAAAAGAAACAATGCAATTATTAATAAGAAGAGTTGAAATTAATGCATGCAAGATTCTACAACTCTAGTATCATTCCTTTAGAGTCAGCCTATGATCTTTTCAGCCCACCCTCATCGATAGATAAATTATCCGCACTTTCGCCATTACATATCTTTAGGTTTGCCACACTGCCTTCTGCTCATGCGTGCTTAAAGTTTGTCCTACTGTGTTCACTTGATCGAAGTTTAAGCTTGATCACGCCAGTTATCTTGCTGCTGTCACAGTGTAAACATCGCCGCTCCGCTAGCAGTGTGCACCAAGGAGGAACAAAGAGCAGTGATCCGAATCTGCATAGAAAATGTTACTTCATCAATGATCGAAGTGGCTGAATCTTGTCATCAGTGTTGGAGATTAACGAATGTTCTACTTCTTCGTGCGTCACGCTTTTCCGTTTTCGATCCACTCATAAACACTTCTAGGTGGTAGTTCACTGTCACCTTGTTGTATTAAAAGCCGCCGATGAATTTCAGCCCCTGACACCTCTGATAGATAGATTTTTTAAGCATTTCACCCCAAGCAAGGCGGGAGTGCCACTAGCACGCAATGTATTGGTTCCATCAGCGGCCAGTGTGAGACCAAGCAGTTGCAGATAGGTGTTCCCGTGGAGCATAGTTGCAAGCCTGCCCACAGCCGCAGCCACACTTATTTATTCTCATCATATTCGCTCATACACGTGTGCATTCGTATCGAACTCCCATAACGATAGACATACATGTCTGTACACGGAAGTCACTCTTTTTGAGAACGGAGACTACACTCACACATTTATGCGTATATCAATGAATGTGTTTCTTTCCAGGTACGAGGCAGGGAGAGTTCTCTGTGGCGGGTAAAAAAGAGCCGATTTGTTTTTGAGTCATTAATGTTAACCAGCCATTTCTTGCTCCAGTCATCAACAGATCGGAGGTCCTATTCGAAACCAACGACCACATCTAGATAACAGCAGACTGAGATAGATAGATAGATAGATAGATAGATAGATAGATAGATAGATAGATATGAGAACATTGAGATACTGACCAAGCCTTGCTTAGTTTAGTACAAAGATACAATAAGCTGCTCCATCCCTGAGTATCAAACTCCCCCTAAATACTCGAGTGACATTCTCGTTTGGATAACTATTAGATTTGTGAAAAAATAATGACGTAATAATGTCGTTTTTTGACGTTAAAAAAATACGTCAAAAAACGACATTATTACGTCATTATTTTTGCACCAACCTAATATTTATCTGCAGTAGGCATCCTATATATTTTTACATTCATTGATATACACATAAATGTGTGAGTGTCATCTTCGTTCTCAAAAAGTGACTTCCGTGTACAGATTTGTATGTCTATCGTTATGGGAGTGAGTGCGCACGTGTATGAATGAATGTAATGTGAATAAATACGTGTGGCTGAGGCTGTGGACAGGGCTTGGAAATGTGCGTCTTGTTGTGTGTGGGCAGCGTTGTCCCGCCATATGAGTTTATCTGTTAATATAAGCAAAAGGCGTGTGATGTGAATCATGACATTTATAACGGAGCCTTTCATTAATGTTATCGCCTGAGATAACTTTTTATGTTATTAATCTTCTTCTATGTTGGTCATTTGCCCGGATGTGCGTAGGCATTCTCTGCTCAGAGATGGAAATTCGCACACACAGACACACACACGTAGGCACACTTTCACTCACTACACACACACACACACACACACACACACATATATATATATATATATATATATATAATGGATACATATTATAAATGACCATGCGTCATGCAATTGTATTCTCTCAGTTTTAGAATAGAACATTTAGAATCATGTAGTCCCTGCACATTCCTATTGACACACACACAAGAGCGTTCGCGCACACAAAGACACATGCATGTTTATATATATATATATATATATATATATATATATATATGCATATGCATAAATGCTTTTATTTTTATATTTCTTTTCTTGAGTATACTGTCTATAAATCATCAGAAATCCTGACTGGTAGTCAGACTCGTAGACAAATATGATCTTAATTATATAAAAACTGCCCAATTACAGGGGGCTGCAAAAGTAGATGTACACTAGCAGGTATTATACCAAAACCGCCATTATTATAATAATGGTTCTAGAATCCATTTGATTCATTAAAATATTTTTTAATTTTTTCCATAAGTTTTACTATAATACATATATTATGATTTTTATTTCTTGATAAATAATAATAATAATTTTCGGATAAAGAGAAGTGCGTGAAATACAGGGACAAACACTTTGAACATTTCTAGGATTGATATGTTTAATATTGATATATTATTATTGATATGTTCGAATCAAACAACGTGTTAAAGTTATCGAAGGCCATTACGAAAATGGACGTTCAAACAGAAAAGTATTTCGCGCAATTCGCGATTTTATTTTATTTTTCTTTTTTTGGTCACCATAATCGACCGACAGAGAGTGCATTTGGAAACGATGTAACGTTGTTGTGGAGAGGTTCAATTCCTGCGCGCGATGACGAATAGAGGGGTCTGGATTTTCGGCCACATTCTTGTGCACTGCAGCAATGTTTTCAGCTGAACGGCTTAAACGAACACGCAATGGTGTTTCCACATCTACCACAGACCCAGTTTGTTTGAATTTACGAACAATTTTTACAATTGCACTCTTGAAACTTTAACACGTTGTTTGATTGTTAATCTTTCCATGATTGAAATTGCGAAAGACTTAAGATGTTAAGTCTGAAAGAAAAAGAAAAAATCATTAGACGCTTAAAATTAATTCACATTTAAAATCAGCCCAAGTTATTAGAACACACTTTATATTTTTATTTATATATATATATATATATATATATATATATATATATATATATATATATATATATATATATATCCAGATGAGAGAAAGATCAGATGAAGCAAAAATCCATTGTTCGTAGCATTACTTTTAAAAAAGTGCTCAATAGAGCAATATATTATTATTATATGTTATATGTTATATATTATTATTATTATATGTTTATTATTAGAAATTATAATAAAAATATGATGAAATGGCTACACAAAATCTTTCACGTTTCAATACTATGATTGTACTTCTTCAGACGATGGTAAGTAACTGGTGATTAAATGATTCTTTAAGGAAATTCAAAAACAAAGTATTACATCTTTATGTAGGTAATGCTTTTATGAGGTAATGCTTTGTTTTTGAATTTCCTTCACAAATCATTTAATCAGCAGTTACTTACCATCGTCTGAAGAAGTACAATCATAGTATTGAAACGTGAAAGATTTTGTGTAGCCATTTCAAGATCTCTTTATTATAATCTCTTTGTGACCAACAGGTTACAAACCTGATGATAATGCTTGATTGTTTATAATATATAACTTGTGCTGCATTATAGGAACACTCGGCAGCAGACAGTCTTATTCTAATAACATGGGCCAGTTAAAATCATGAAAGACTGACTGTGGCGCCTACTAGTTATTTCCTTTTTCTTTTCTTTTCTTTCTTTTCTTTTTTTTTTTTACCAAATACAACTACTGTCTTCAATAGTCATGCTGGTAAGAAATTTTCAACTTTTAAAATAAACGTAACTTTTCAAAGAAATTGACGCCACCAATTCAGTGATACGTTTAATAAGACCATCAAGAGAAATAATCGTCGTCTGGGAGGCAAAAATCATCACCGTGCCGATCTGGACGGAAATTGGCGCCTGTATTTCGAGCTCCGGAGGAGGCACGGTGGAGTAAATGTATACCAGCTCGGACTGACAAATCAGAGAGCCGTGTTCGGATTCCAGTCGAATCCATTACATTCACTTACATGCTAATACTCTTGGGAAAGGTATGAATCCTCTTCTTCACTACTCCCCGCCACCAGCTATCGGTAAATAGCAGGACAGATCGGGTTCTACAGTTTTGGATGGCAACTGGTCTACCTCAGAAAGAAATGGCAACCTACTGCCGGAAAAAAATCTGCCTCGTCAGTCACGTATCGAAAGATACATGATCGCCTAGGCGTGTGTCACGCATGGTACATAACTGATTTGGAACACCAGATTACAATTTAACTAGTTTGATGGCAAAAGAATGACGATTTGTTTCTAATGCCATATTCATATAATCAAGATAGGAACACTGCCACACAAACACACGCGCGCACACGCATACCTTTTTGTAATCATTTCACCCCAAGCAAGGCGACAATGCCACTAGTACGCAAGGGGTTACAGAGAATGAAAGTGAGTGAAAAGAATGGTTATAGGGGGGAATGAGGAAAGAATAAAAGATAAACGGGGTTCAAGACGACAGAAGATGGCAATTTTTATTGCATTTAAATTTTTGAAAATTGTAGTTTTCAGGGAAGCAAGTAAACGGAATGGAGTTCCACAAGCGGAAAGTGCGAGAAAATAAAATAGAAGTGGAGTAGAATTGAGGGTTGCATTTAATTATTTCAACAGTAAAATGTTGAGACCTAGATGTCAATCTAGTAGGACGCTTAAATTCATGTAATCGGGGCACCAGGGAGAAAAAAAAAAGCTCGTCAGAGCAGTAGCCATGAAAATAGTTGTAGAAAAGACAGAGGGAAGCCACTCCACATCTGTGAGAAAGTGACTGAAGTCGAAATGCCGATGCAGGATCGATTACATTGCATATCCTTCTTTGGATTTTGTCAAGAACCCCGAGATGAATAGCTGGAGACCCAGACTAGATGTGTCAACAGCATTCAATGCACGACCGAATGGTAGAGGTGTAAATGTGCAAATGGACTCTGATAAGAAATACCATCTGGCACGACACAATGATCCAACTTTCCTTGCAGTAAATGCAGCTATTGTTTCAATGTAGCTGTTCCACTTCAAGTCAGTTGAAAACATGGTGCAAAGAAGGAGCAATGAGACGCTCTCCAGGAGTCAAGCATCACCCATGCTAATGGCGTGAAGGGAAATTTCTCTACGGTGGTTAAATGCGAGCATTTTAGTTCTGGCGCATTAAAATTTACAAGCCATTTCCTGCACCAGTTAACCACTGATTGGATGTCCTTTTCAAGAGCAGCGGCCAGGTTAACTTTGTCAGCTAATACGGATTTTCTATTGAGACAGGTATAAATGGTAGTGTCACCTGCATAAGTGCCTACTTGGAAACTGATGACGATCAGAAACAGCTTAGGGCTTAGGATTTAACTTTCGTGTGAAAGGATCTGGAAGTGAGCCCGTTAAGAAGGACCTTCATTTCACGATTTGAAATAAATTCAAGCAACCGTTTTCTAATACCGTAGCCCTGAAGCTTACGTAGAAGACCAGCATGCCAAACCTTGTCAAGCTCCTTTGAGATATCTAGAGCCACAGCTCGAGCTTCACCATTATTATTAAGAGTTTAATTTGCATATTCAGCGATAAGCACGTTAGTGGTAGACCTGGCAAAACGGAAACCATATTGATCGTCAGAGAGAACGTCGTGAGAGTTAAGGCGCTTAATCACTTCAGCATTGACAAAAGCCTTGAATACTTTACCGAAAAGCGGTAGGAGACAAATAGGGTGATAGTTAGAGAGGTCAGAAGGTTCGACAGAATTCTTAAAAACAAGAATTACAGAAAGGAATTCTAACAAGCTGGAGAGCAGTAAGCAGGTAGGTAATTGTTGTAGAGTTTGGAGAGAACTGGAGCCAGCTCAAGAGCTGTAATGTAACTTCTCTGTGCCTTTTCTATAAATACTTTCATGGTAATTGCTCTGATGAACTTTCCTCTGTAGTATTGTAAATATGGGGACTAGTTAGTATTTTCATAGAGACAAAGAGGCATTATGGTGGTTGTAGTAAGAAAGGTACGTATGAATGTGTTGTTTTGGTGTCAGGAATATTGTTTTGTACGATTGGGTCAGTGTTTGCGGCTAGCTAAGTTATAGTTAAGACAGAAGAAGACCATCCTTTCCCCAATCCCCTTTTCGGCCTTGTACCACATTTCTGTAGATAACAGAATAAATATTACTTTCCTCTGTAGTATTCTGTTGGTATTTTATTCCCCACCTCAGATAAATTATACATATGGAAAATAGTTAGGACTAGATAGAGTCTTGGAGATATTATGGTGGCTGTAGTAACAATGTGTTGTTTTTGTGTAAGGAATAATGTGAGTATAAGTTTCAGGTAAAACTAATTAAAGACCAGCCTTCCCCTATACCCACTTTTGGCCTTGTGCCATATTTTTGAATTAAAACAAAATATATATTACTTTCTTCTATGGTACATAAACTTTATGAATTTAAGTGCAATACTAGATTTTACAATTGAAATGGCGAGATGTAATCGTGATTTCTATGCTAATATCTTTTCTCAAACTCTTCGCTGTTAGGAAAATGGGTTTTCTGTTCAACAGTTATTGGTCATTTGTTTATTGAGGACAGTATTCTACTTAACCTTTTGTTTAATGTAGTGTGGAAAGTTAACCTTATAATTATATCATTATTTTCCCTTCTAGTTACATAGTTATCACTACCAATGGGATGTTTGTGTGTCTGTGTGGAAAGCAGAATGTTTTGTTTTCATCCTGGTACGCTTTGGAGAGCTGCAAGTTTGAAATAGTTGCGGTGACGTGACGTTTAAGACGTATACAGAATGCAATGGATAAATTGTATTAAATTATCTTATTAATTTCGCGCTGTTTGTTTTTCATTTTGTCGACTGCACAGTATAGTAGATTCAGTTAGGCACCGTCTATGAAAAAAAGATTGCTATGACCTAATTCACACCGCCAGATATTTAGAAACGGCGCAGGGTACGTCTTGGCATTCGCGCCGGAAACACCAATACGAACATTTCAGAGTGTTTGGGTGCCAATCTGATGACAGTGCAGAAAGAAAGAATTGAAGGAGTCTAATAGTGATTACAAAGGTACGGCAACTCGGAAAACTCACTCTGATCGTTCTGATAAGTTTTGTTAGTGAGGGCCTCAAAATCAAAAAGGAGATATACATCAACTGCCTTGAGAAGGTAGTGATACTCTGGGTCAAGGGGGTGGCTGTTGGAAGACCCTATATCAGATTGCAGCACTCTGCTCCATGCCACACAAGCAGGAGAACCCAGTCATCGCTGTTATTCAATTTCTGCGACCACATCACCCCTTACATCTGGCCACCTAACTCCCCAGTCTGCAACCCCCTTGATTATTATGTGTGGGGCGCAGCTGAGCGAGGGACCTTGAAACATCAAAAATAAAACTCGAGGCAAGGATTATAACAGACTAACTTAAACAAGGAAACCGCCCAGAAAAGATGCAGGAGATTCCGAAGTCGTCTGTAGGCTGTGGTTGAAACAAATGGCGATTTTATTGAATAGATTTAATCTTTAGTATTTCGCGATATGTTTGTGTAATTTTGCTAAAAAAATATCAGTTAAAATGAGATATCAATGTTACTTTCATTTTTGCGTAATTCAGACGACAATTTATCCATCGCACACTGTATGTGTCTATATATATATATATATATATATATATATATATACAAACTTACATGAACAGATACTACATTTTGATCCGTGCCTGATGGTAAAGAATTGCAGAAATGCACTAGTTGCACGGTCATTGAATACCGAATGTTTCCTTATAAGGAAACCGCTAATGTTATCATTAACCATCATCCTGACTGTATGAATGTTTTGCACGAATATTACGGAATCATGTTCAGCAGGAAACTTTCACAGAACATCGTTACAACCGTGAGGATTGAACTTACTACGTAATTGTCCGCAGGCACATTTTCTAAGTCTTGGCACCAGATTCGATGTTATTCCCATATCTTCTGACCTTACATGTTTCATTAATTCATACCTTGAAGACGTTTTTCGCAAATCAAGTACATTGGATTTTTAATTTATGAATACTTTTACTTAGATGCCGACAAAATAAAGAAGCGCCATTGTCAAACCACGCACCCCAACATTCCTTCATGAGTGCAGGCACTCCTGTATCTCGGTCCGGGGCAAAAGTAAGTCGGTCACCTTTTCTAAAGCTGAAATACCAGAACAGAAAAATAAATGGAAAGGAAAAAAAAAAAAAAGAATATGGAATTAATAAATAATAGGTCTGATCAAAAAGTATCTGGGTTGTTTCTATGGTAATGGAGCTAGAGTACGCCGAGAGAAGCTGTTTGGCACAGATTGACTTTGATCTCTATCACGCGTGTACACTAAGTTATAACGTTCTCGCTTACTTTCATTCTTTATACTAGTGCTTGGAAGTAAAGTGTGTAGAGTGTGGTCGTCTCGCCACACCACACCACAGAGATTCCATCAGTGACCACGTCGCGTGCAGTTTTCTTTAGCTAAGCTCAACATTCTCCAGGTCCGACAACCACCCTATTACCCAGGTCCCGCCGCCCCCTCTCCACTGCGACTTTTTCCTCTTTTCAAAAATCAAATCAAAGTTAAGAAAATCCAAGAGAATGCGACGAGGTAACTGCTCGCTATCCCCACAAAAAGCAGTTCCAGCAATGCTTCCATCAAAAGAAACGACACCGTATAAAGGGCGTGACTTCAAAAGGGAACTTTTTCGAGGGAGATCAAACACCGAATTGATATGTGTTGTATTTTTTTTATACGTCAACATTCTATATTTCTTGATCAGACTCCGTAGAATGTATTTCTCTATTTTCTCCTTCATGAAAGAACCTATTTATAATCTAATTCTAGATAATTCTATGATGACAGGCTCGTATACCATCACTTCAAAATATTTCTTGTCATCTTCCATTCCCCTCCCCCACCTGTTTTATTGTTCTAATTCCAATTTTTTTTAAGCAATTCGACCCTAGCAAGGCAGGAAGGCCACTAGCACGCAAGGGGTTACAGAGAGTGAGAGTAAGTGTAAAGAGGAATGATAGGAAAAGGATAAAGAGAAAAACAGGGATCAAGGTCATGACATCAGAAGATATCGATTGACATTACCTTTGAATATTTGAAGATTATAGATATCAGGGAAGCAAGTGATAGGAAGGGACTTCCACTGACGGGAAGTGCGAGATAAAAAGCTGTTGGAGTAGAAGAAATGGCTACATTTAGACGTCCCGACAGTGAAAGGGTGGGACCAAGTTGAAAGCCTAGTTGCTCGCTTAAATTCATGCAATTTGGGACCCAGTGAAAGTAGCTCGTCGGAGCAGTTGCCATGAAAGTACTTGTAGAAAAATCAGAGAGAAGCCACAGTACTTCTGTGAGATAGCGACTGCAGACGGGATGCCAGATCTGCACCAACCACGCTGCATACCCGTCTCTGGATTTTGTCGAGCACCACGAGATGAATAGCGGGAGCACCAGATCATATATGGCAACAGTATTCCATGCAAGGATGAATGGTTGCTTTGTAGACCTGAAGGATAGACCCCGGCAAGAAGAACCAATTGCAGATCTTTGAGTATTTGCCGGGTAGATTTAATAAAACCCACCATCAAGGTGACTTTTCATGTTGGTTTTGCGAATTTTAACTAATGAGTTAAATAGCTAGGTAAACTGAGCTATCTAGTCTTGGGTGTTAACCAGCCTGAGAGAATGTAAACTTTGAATTACACACTGTGGAGTTGACAACGTATAACCGCTCAGCTATAATTACCAAGAACACATAACTGTTCAAAGATAATAAAGAAAAGGAAGCTGTGGAATGTCATGATCGCCTACGGTCCGAAGTAGCACAAACAGATCATTCTGATATCGAAACTTTGCCGAAGTCAAAGAGAAACCACTGCACTTGAAGTTTGATTGATTGAATCGTTTTTTTTTTTTTTATGGCAGTTTAGTAGCACGCTTAAATTCATATAGTCGGGATACCAGCGGAAAAAAAAAACTCGTCAGAACAGTAGCCATGAAAATATTTGTAGAAAAGATAGAGGGAAGTCACGTCACGTCGGTGAGAAAATGACTGAAGTCGAGATGCCAGGTCAGGATCGATTACATTGCAGATCCTTCTTTGGATTTTATCAAGAACCTCGAGATGGATAGCAGAACCATCAGGCCAGACATGGCAACAGTATTCAATGTATAACCGAATGGTAGATTTGTAAATGTAAAAGATGGGTTCTGACGAGAAAAATTTTCAACAAATTCTGGTGTACTTTCCTCATCAGAACAATCAAAGTGAGTTTTCCCAGTCACCATTAAGTTTTCATAGTCACCATTAAACTTATACAATTCTTTTCGAATCTTCTGCACTGCCTTCAAATTGACATCCAAACACCCAGAAATGTTCGTATTGGAATGAATACCAAGCAATACAGCATGCTGTTTCCAGATTTCTGGCGGAGTGAATTACCCCATGGTGATTTTTTTTTGTTTTTTTTTTTGTTTTTTTGTTTTGTTTTTTTTGTTTTTGTTTTTTCAGTGCACAGTTGATCTTACTATAATGTACAGTCAACAAAATCAAACAACGCGCATGCACTTGAATATAAAATATAAAATGTCGACAATTTACCCATCGCTCCCCGTAATATATATATATATATATATATATATATATATATATATATATATATATATATAAAAAGAAGAGAAGAGAGGTGCCGCAAACGTTTTTGGTTGTAATGTGGATTTATTTAGAAAAATCGAGAATATTTAACATTGAAAAAGATAAGAAAAAAATTAATTATTTTTAATAATATGCGGAAATCTCCGCTTTTGCCTGAAGACGATCGCGAGACCAGAAACACGTGTAGTAAAATTATGAAAAATAAAGCATAATTTTTTTTTTCTAATATTTTTTTTCTTCTTTTTAATATACATACTTTTCTCTCGTTGGAACCACTAAAACCTCTTTCTCATATATATATATATATATATATATATATATATATATATATATATATATATATATATATATACTCGTTCTACGAGACGAGAAATATCAGTTGTCCTTAAGTTTTTTTTTTACTTTTCTTAAATTGGTGTATAAACAACATTTTCAGCAAAACTTCTATTTTGTAAAGTTCGATTTGTCATTTTACAAAGTTCAATTGAATTTTTTAATCTGGACATAGGTATATAGAACTGACTTAGGAGAGAAATATTTTAATAATTTTGTAACGTTTTACAATAATAATAAATTCAGCAAATGTGCTCCTTTTTAATTCGTTTAAATAACTCGGTACAGTTTTAATAAAATCTAATTAAAAACATTATTTTGACTTAATTGATAATTCCATAATTTCTTCCGCCTCTGTTCGACTAATTTGTCAAAATGGGAAATATCAGACGATAACAATGCTCATTACGAACGCTGTTGCTTTTCTGACAACTGAATTTTGACAAGGCATATATAAATTGCTTACATACGGTAATTTGTATAATTGGAATTAAAAATTACAGACTAATTGGTCATAGTTAAATGTAATTAGCAAAAATGCCTAACAAACGGAACAGTCGAAGTTTACAATAAAGATTTACAAAAGAAAGAAAAGAGCAAAACTTCATATGAAACAAGCAATATATGCAAGACAAAAGTAGGCAAAGCAACAGTAATGAGGTAAATAGTTCACAGCCTAAGGACACAGGGGGTGCAGACAAGCGATCGCAGGTTTCTGACTTCAAGACAAGAAAGAACAGAAATATGTCGCATGAGACCGATCTTATTGGCTAAGAAGCAATTCGAGCATGTATTTATGAATTTGGTGATGGAATGTTTTTGCAGTAATTGCCAACAGGATCGAACTAACAAAATAAATGACCTATATTAAATATTCATTAAAATATTCTTCTACAAATTTTCATGCAATTTAAACGTTACGGATTATGTTGTTCACGTCATTTATTAGTAATATATATATATACATATATATATATATATATATATATATATGAAGAAATATAGTTTTAAGGTTTGCTATATTTATGGAATAAAGTGCTCAATATCACAGATAGAGAGTATGCAAATATAAAAATGAACATTGAAATCAACACTGAGAGGCGACAGGTCACCTCTGAATGTTGAGGCTGCTCAGAGCTTGTGCTTTGATCGGGTTTAACCCCACCCTAAACCCGAATTCTTCCGGAAGGACTGGCGGAGGAGAAGCAGGTTTTTACCCATGGGGGTAGATGCTGCGGTTGTAGTATGTTTTGTACCGGAGGCCTTTTCTCCTCCCTTGCGTTTCCGCCACCGTTGTGTAATATCTGTTACGTAGCGATGGTATGACCAGCTCTGACTCGCTTAGACAAGCTCTGACCAGCTTAGACAAACTTAGGCCAGCGGCCCGAGTGTTTCTACTCGGGTACCCACGTTAAAAACCGACCTTGTTTCACAACGACCTGGCTCAGTGGTGGGTCAAGGTAAATCTAGAGATCGTGCCGTGATCAAAGTGTAGTGACTGACCTCTCCCCCCTGTGCCCGTGTTTATTTTATCTTCCCCTCTCCCTTAGCGAGAGAGCCTCTTGATTTTGTCTGAAGACAGAATACACCAGTCTCTCTCATTTTTTTTTTTTTTTTTTTTTTTTTTTTATATGGGTTGGAATTGATTCTGCTAACGTTAATTATTTTTAGTTTCTGTGTTTTGTTATATTTTAGTTTGGTTTCGGTTTCATCCCTCTACCCCCACCCTCACCCCCAACATCATTGCTTATCATTAAATTTTCATATATAATTTTATACCCAAGATTTTTATGCCATGGGGTGTGTATGCGGTATTGTGGTATATGTAGTAGTGAATGATGACGGACGAGTTTTTGTGGTGATTGTATAAATTGTAACGAATGAATGGGTTGTGAATCGGATTAGCTAGGTTTAAGATAGCTAGTGTTGACCATTCTCGACTCATTCCCCCCTCACATACACCCTTCCGGCCTTGTACTACAAATGCCTAATGTATACGCAATAAATCTTGTGTAGTATCTGCCCTTGGTCGGGTGTCTCTGTCTGCTTGGTGCCTGATCTCGGGGAACAGCTGCCGGCGGAAGTACCTCCTTCATTGCATTAAAAAGACGGGATCGGTAGTAATACCGATGACAGCTCAATCGACGGCTACGGAGACTGGGTTATTTTTTTGGACCTGGCTTGAGTGCACGCACACCGGCTCATCGCATTAAACAGACCCTGTGTCACATCCCGCCAACGTGGGGCGGTAAGTATTAGGTTGGTGCAAAAATAATGACGTAATGATGTCGTTTTTTGACGTTAAAAAATACGTCAAAAAACGACATCATTACGTCATTATTTTTGCACCAACCTAATATATACTAAGTGCGGTATATTTACCTCTTTGCCGCGTTTCTGTGATCGGGCAGTTTGCGTAAAGGCTTTCAAGGATGCCTGGGTGAGCAAATATCGGGCTGTTTTGCGCTACTGATATAATGTGGAATCACACGGACAAAATTTAGGTTTACACAAATTTATAAAAGATATATCGTAAATGTCCTTATAGTTTAAATTTTATAAAAATCCATACAAACTTTGTGTTGGCAAAGTTACGAAAACACCTAAAAAGTAGTCAAAACCGAGCTGTTTTTGCTCGAAAACAAGTTTTCAACTAGCTTAGTTAGTTTACACAAACTAACCGTGGCGTAATGGACAGAGGCTCGGATTGAGGAATTTGAATTCCAGGCGAATCCATTACTTTCACTTATGTGCTAATAACCTTGGGAAAAGTATAAATCCTCTTCTGGGTAAATAGCAGGAGAGATCGGGTTCTATAGCATTGGGTGGCAACTGATCTACTGTAGAAAGAAATGGCAAACTATTGCAAGAAAAAAAATCTGCATCGTCAGTCATGTATCGAAAGATACATGATCGCCTATGTATGTATCACGCATGGCACATAGCTAAATGACTGGTATTTTTTTAAAAATCTAGTGTTAACAAAAAGTAGTCAAAATCGAGCTGTTTTCAGCTAGTTTAGTTATTTTACACAAAATTATATTTAAAAAAAATTAGTGCTTGCTAAGTTACGAAAACAACTAAAAAGTAGTCAAAATCGAGCTACGTTTGCTCGAAAACAAGAGTTTTCAGGTAGTTTACACAAAGCTATATTAAAAAAGATTTGGTGTTTGAAAGTTTACGAAACACCCAGGTAATAGTAAGTATAGTAAAATATGTAATGTTTAAATAAAAGTACAAATGATAATCAGCAATGTCCGTAAAGGTTTGTTTAATTCTCGACCACTTAAAGTCTATTTCTTCTTGATTTCCAATGCATACCAGCACTATTCGTTCAATAACAGTTACGTTAATTCTGATCGCTGAGACATTTTTTCCTTGATTTTCTGTTTCTAACATTAGGAGTAAGTGCTGAGGCTTACGAAAAAAAAAAAAAAAAAGATTTCCCTGGAATATGTTTATCCTGCAGCAAACAGTTTTCCGTGAATTTTCGAGACTGCTTAGAGTTGCAAGAAGTCGACGTTTTTATAACTAAAGACACAGCATTAAACAGATTTTTTTTTGCTTGTTATGGAGAGAATTTTTTTTTTTTTTTTTTTTTTTTAAAGAAAAAAAGGCTGCTTTTCTAGAACCGTTAAACTACAGTTAAGAGTGGAAATAAAGAAATTGTGGTGAAAACGCATATCATGTCTTTGACTCAAGTATACAGACATATATTCAAAATCTTATAAACCTTCTAAGGCAAACAAAAACACATACAAAAAATAGGAAAAACACATACAATGCATTAACATGCACATTTACACACACAGATATATTAGGTTTGGTGCAAAAATAATGTCGGTTTTTGACGTATTTTTTAACGTCAAAAACCGACATTATTTTTGCACCAACCTAATATTTCCTAGTTTCTTCTTCGATAACCATATTTCCCAATTCATTCTTTTTTCTTAATGGAGAAACTAATTCGGGTTTTATTAATTGATTGATTCGTTTTTGTGCGGTTCATCAACTCTTTGCAGTTTATTTAAAGCCAGAACATATTTTTAGATCTTAAAATTTCTTTTTTGCTATAATAATGATTTAGTGATACAATTCTTACCCATAGCTGGTGGATTCATATATTTTCCAAAGCAGGAGGCACTTCGACATGGTGTTATGATTAACTCGTTAAATCAATTACAACTGAGTAGTAAATTCGATTCTCACTGGCTACTCCACACTTTCGGCCTTGTGCCATATCTAAGCTACACTTAGAAAATGGGGCAATTCGACTAGATTAGCAATCGCATTTTGCTAGGTCAATCACGACTGAGTAATGCGTTCGATCCTCACTTTTTGCCTTGTACCACATCTGAGCTACGCTTAAAAATAATTGGGTACCTTGACGTGGCGTTATGGTTAGCATTTTTGCGTCACTAGGACAATTACGATTGAGTACTGAGATGCATCCTCACTGGGTGAACCAAAATTTTGGCTTCGTACCAAATGTAAACTACGCTTAAAAATCGCCATATATTTCACAGGTGTATTTGCGTGTAAATGAATATAACGAACCCAAATGGAATTGGAAATCGGCTCTTTCCGAAGCCATTATCCATTACACCAACCGCACATCCAAGCTTACAGTAACTGGTATTCCCAATTGGTCACCCATCTAGGTACTGACAAGGCTCGACGTTGCTTAACTTCGGAGATCGTAAGGGAATCGGTAGTTTCAACGTGATATGGCCGTAAGACTTTATTTAAAAAAAAACGAAGCATCAAAAGTAAGTGGATTCTTCAACGTGCCCATGTCGCTAGCAAATGTGACACAAAGTCGATGTTTAAAGTGAGTTTAACGGCAATACAGTGCAAAAATTACACAAACCACCTCGACTGCATTAAAGGGTGGGGATCGCTAATGATTCCAGCCCTTTCCTGACAGAGAGGTACTGCCTATGAGAGATGGCCCACCTGGAGCTTGTGCTTAATATTACATCAAAACTACCCAAACTGAAGCTTGGGATGAATTTAGCTGAAGTAAACAAAGAAGATATTTTGTCTAAGAAATTCGGACATTTTAAAACAATTAAATATAGTTTTTTTTTCATTTCCTGTCTACTATCAATTTAGCGATCGTAGAGTCAACAAAATGGCTTATGATGTGATAAAAACAAAACAGAAATAAAATGAAAGAATATAAGATGAACTAGTCAAAAATTATCAATGACATTTAATTCTTTATTTGAATTTCATGCTGTTTACAGAATTCCATGGCCGTAGAATGTAAAAACGACCTGAAGAGTTCATATGAAAAGTAACAAAAATGAGATAGGGACATGAAAGATAAACCAGTTAACCTTTATCACTCGGTATGTGATTTCATTTGCTGTACAAAAAGTTTATCCTGCTATTCAAGGTGACTTTGATCCCTGAACAATTGTAAGTTTGAATTTAATAATTGTTAAATTGTTGTCATATCCTGCTATGTCAACGGAAAACAATTTTGAGTGAAATTAACAATAAGAATACTGCAATTGATAGGTCTTGAAAAAGATTGCAGTAGAAAAGGAAGTAACATTCATAATGCAGAATGATAAAAATAAATTATGGCAATGATTTATTTAAAAAAAAAAAAAAAAGGGATATCTTAAAACGATTACGTGTAATTTGGTTTTTACAATCCTGTACAAGGTCCGAGGGCCACTCGAGATAGAGGGTTACAGAGTAAGACTTAGAGATTATGCGGATATGTGTGGAAGATAACAGTTACCACTAGACTTGAACAGATTAAGATTGTATTGATCGGAGAAACAAACTCTTGAGAGTCAGTTCCACAAGAGAGTGGCTCGTAGGAAGAAGCTGCTAGAGTTGAAAAAGGATACGAAGGGTACGAGGGTGGTTCACTACAATGTGCCTGGTATGGTGGATCTTAGTAGTGATGGTTAGAAATGGGGGAACTAAGGAATGTAGTTTTTCTGAACACTCTAGTGATAGAGCAGCGAGAGGGTTGCGACGACTCGTCTGTGTTAAAGATGTTGTAGGGTGGAAAATAATTCGTCACCCACAAGGACGCGGATACACTTTTGGATTCTATCGAAAGTGAAGACTGGGCAGCAGTACTCCATTTTTGGCCTGATCTGGCTCTTAGAAAAGTTGAAGATAGGAGGAGGAATCAAGCATTTACTGGAAGAGTACAGGGAACCGACCATTATTCCAGGATCTTTAGCAATGGATCGTATGTAAGTGTTCCACTTCAGGTTTGGGTCGAGTCTCAGTTACAATAGACGCCCAAGACACGGGGCCTCCTTAAAGAAACATACGTTCAAGGCGATTCGTGAAAGTTCTGGGTCCGATTTTGGTTACTTATATAGCTGTGGAGGCCCGGTGGAGTAATGGATAGCGGCTCGGATCGAGGAATCGGAGAGCCGAGTTCGGATTCCAGTCGAATCCATTACATTCGCTTACGCGCTAATACTGCAGGGCAGATAGGGTTTTATAGACTTGGGTAGCGACTGGACTACCACAGAAAGGAATGGCAACCTACTGCAGAAAAAAATCTGCCTCGTCAGTCACGTATCAAAAGATACATGATCGCCTACGCGTGTATCACGCATGACACATACCTGATTGATATAGCTGTCGTAGAATGTATAAAATAACGTCTATGTAGATATGAAAAACCAGTAAAATAAGAAAAAGTATTTATTTTACTTATTTAATTTTCTTGGGATAGTTGAAGTAAGAAATATGTGATATATGTTATTCTGCTTTCAAAATTGAATACATGGTAGATAATACTCAGGTTTTGCGGATGTATGTTTGTGTGGACATAATTACTAGAGGCGGTAATATGTGTGTTTTTATATGGTACTTTTATTATATTGTACTTTTATTATATTTTGGAATACAGTTTGATTTAAGAACTTATAGGATATTATATGGAGTAATATCATAAAATTCTTTCGTTTCGCGACATATCAACACCTCTATGGGTTATTTAATGCCGAAATCTAAATATTTTGGACAACTTTATGGCTTGAATTAAATATATTTTTTAACGCAATTGTATGTCTTCAACTTCAGATAAAATGTATTATTTGTCATTTTGCTGTAAAAATGTATGTTTATACTTTCATGTTTTTTTTTGTTTTTTTGTATGTGAGTTCGCTATTTGGCCATAGCTGGGACCCTAGCAGGTGCAGCCACTCAGGTCAGGGTGGACCTGGCATAACAGCAATAAAGAGGTGGTTCCATGCTTCTTAGAACTTCCGATCAGAGACCTTGTTGCCGGATATATTTTATCGTCATATCCAGGACTTCATTTTATATTTACAAGATTATAAAAATATAGGAACCAACTATCATGAAATATTTACTATTTACCATTTTATAAAGAAAAAAATATGAAGTGAAATCTTGTTATTCATATATTTATAAAAAAATGTCTGAACAAGGAAATTTAAATAAACACATAAGAATGAGTAATTGTAATTACAAACTTTGAGAAAAATTCATTTTCTGGGTATCTCATTCATTTACATTCGCCACTTAAATCTACAAAAGTAGGTTGAGAAGAGCATTTCTTCATCTTACATATTTTGATAATTTTGTATTTTTTTTAAAAAAAAAAAACCTTTTTGAATAAAAAGATTTCTTTTCAAATTTATTTTTTATAAAATGGTAAATATTAGGTTGGTGCAAAAATAATGACGTAATAATGTCGTTTTTTGACGTTAAAAAATACGTCAAAAAACGACATTATAAATATTGCTTTGAAGTGAGTTCCCATATATTTATAATCACATATATTTATAATCTTGTAAATAAACAATGCCGAGGGAGTATAAAAAAACAATGTAATAGCGATGTTAAGTGAATTTTTTTATTATTTGTTTATTTTTTTCTATTTTTTTCTTTTTTTTTTTTTGTAGTTTTTCGTTTTGTAGACACGAAGATTAAACATCGGCAGTTAATAGTTACATTCAACATTGACCGAGAAGGGTTAATATTAAGTAACTCACTAACCGTTGATGGTGAGGTCCCCGCTTAGGCTCAATGACACTCGCAAATGCTACTTGTTGAGGTCCTGACGTATGCTTAAAACGGACCGAAAAATGCCAAGTTACTTAATCACAGGCGTACACGCGCACACACACCCGGACAAGTATCTTTGTAAATGCACATACGCACACGACTGCATTTACAAACGTACGTAAAGACGCAGCATATGAGACATAAGTTAAACCAGATATGTTGTCACGTAGTCCATAGTTGAAAAGCACAGTACTCAAAGAAGTGTGGCAGGCTGCTTGAAAAGGGATGGGGGACGAAGAAAAAAATCTTCAGAATGGGAAATCCTTATAGTAACTTTGAAACACGACCTCTTAGGAATCAAAGATTTGGTATCATCAATTTAAACGCAAGCGTGTGAATATACAGGCTCACATGCTAGGGAAAAATCTATAAAAAGAAAGGTTTATAAGCATACGTTAGCACAGAGCATCAAATATTAATATATAAAAAACCGAAGTTAAGCAACGTCAGCCCTGATCAGTACCTAGATGGGTGAATGCTTGGGAATAGCACATGCTGTAAGTTTGGATGTGCGAGTCAAGTAATGGAAAACGTCTTGGAAGGAATCGGAAATCGGAGACCCGAGTTCTAATTCCAGTCGGGTTCGTTATATTTATCCGTCAATGAGAGAAACATATTTAAAAATATAATATGCACAAATTCTTTATTGAATACATCAAAACATGTGCGGACGAACATTCACTGCTGACTTAATACATATTTATACATTTACTGCTCACTTTATATATATATATATATATATATATATATATATATATATATATATATATATATATATATATTGAACAATAAAAAATATAAAAAAATTAAAATCTTCCGACACACTGGGTTGTACATTAATATTCTTTCGTTTTTTTATTATTATTTCATTTAGATTCCTCGACTAGTTTCGGCTAAAATGGCCATCATCAGGAGAAGAAATATTTCTGCTTGCTGGTAGCAGTGAACTACAGAAATGAATGTCTTGATGGAGAAAATGAACTTTTCTCTGTAGTTTTCATTTGTTTTTTTTTTATTTTTTTATCTTTTTAACATGAATCTTTTAACATTCCTTGTGTTCGTCAAACAGTCTCTTTTAAGTTGTTATTTGAGATAAGAGCTGGATGGATCTATGCTGCTCTGAATTCTCCTGATCAGCTTGACGGTTTATTGGTCCTGGAGAGGGGATGCGTCTCTGTTAAGTGTTTGTGCGTGTGTTATTTGGTTGTTAGGGAGTGAGTTAGTATGATATGTGTAAGCGTGTGTATTACTGTGGGTGTGTGTTATCATTTGGCTCATTGGAGTGTCAGTGAGTATGATGTGTGTAAGTGTGTATGTTGGTGTGGGTGTGTGTATAAGTGCAAGCATGTCTGTCTTGTGTGGGTGAGAAATGTGGGTAGGTTCTGATTTGTAGTGTTATATATTAGTACTATCTATATTGTTAAATTTATGGTTTAGCCCGGGTGGATGTTATGTTTTTAGACGTTGTATCCACTTATTTTCATAGAACTCTAAAATCTTTCTTATGTTATCTGCTCTGAACTTTTCTATTTTCACAATTATAGTGAATTTGGCATGGGTTTTGAAATCGTGTTTTTCTAGGCGGAAATGTTGTTCTACAGGTAATAATTTTTCATGGGGAGTCGACTATATATATATATATATATATATATATATATATATATATATATATCAGTGCGGTCTGATGATATATATATATATATATATATATATATATATATATATATATATATATATATATATATAAGTCCGGTCTGATGAACCAGGTAAAAATCATATACCTGGGGAAATAAATTATAACCAAAGGACCCTTAAGGTTGTCTGTTTTCTATTTAAATTGAATTAATTTATATATATATATATATATGCTTTCTAAGTATATCTGGGAAATTAAAAACAAAACGAACATCACACCAAAAATATCTTGGAAGATAAGGAAAAAATCATCAGCCTACAATAACCAATCAAAAACTTGCAAACTTTGCTCGGAGGAAAAAATAGCTATCATTACTTTTCCCGACCAAAATAAATTATTAAACAAAAGATCCGAACTCATCTCAAAATGCAGACATGAAAATAAATTTTTACTACGTAACCTAAAAAATTAAAAACGGAAAAAATAAAATAAAAACAAATAAATATACTAATAAGCAAAAATAACAAAATAACAAAAAAAAAAAAAAAAATAGAAATAAAACATAAAAAAATACTATGTTACTTAAAAATCGAAAACCGAAAAGAGAAAATATACAAGTAAAATAAATTAACCTAAATTCATCCAAGTAAATAAATAAACAAATCAATACCAAATAAAGATAATCAATTAAAAACTGTTCCCGCCAAAATAATACTTAGAATGAACTACAACAATCAACCCCAAAACTGAACAAATAGCTTTAGTTAAATTCCCAAACCAAAACAAAACTGTTAAATAAGTGATATAAACAAATTTTTACTACGTTAATAAATAAATAAATAAATAAATAAATAAAATAAGAAACAAAAATAAAAACAAGCAATATAATTTGACCTAAATAGATAAACAAACGACTTCCGGTGAAATAACCGCCATAATAGAATACCCACAATCCACCACTAACCCGTATATATATAAATAGCCGAGAAAAATAACAGCACACGTGGCCTGACGATTGCATATAGCATGAAACAGACTGTCGCCTCTAAGTGTTGACTTCTATGTTCACTTTTATATTTACACACGCTCTATCTCTGATATTGAGCACTTTATTCCATAAATATAGCACACCTTAAGACTATATTTCTTTATATATATATATATATATATATATATATATATATATATATAACAAAGTGTTACCTTTTTCAGAAAGTTAAAGGGGGGGGACATAAGGTCAGAATTAAAAACCTAATTTAACTTTCGGAAAAGAGGTGACAATTTGTCTTAAAATTTCCTTAAATTTCACCAGTTACTTACCATCGCCTGAAGAAGTACAATCAGAGTATTTTGAAATTTTTCTTGGTCAATTTTCTACAGCTACCAACCAATTCAAGGGCTTGAAAGGATTAAAACTAGACTATAAATATAAATACACATTATACGTCTAAATTTTTAAACCAAATATGATTGAATGAAAATATGATGCTATTTCCACCAGAAAACACACCGTCTGCAAAAACGGTGTGTTTTCAATGTATATATATATATAGTCGACTCTTTTAGAGTTCTATGAAAATAAGTGGATACAACGTCTAAAAACACAACATCCAGCCGGGCTAAACCATAAATTTAACTATCAGTGAGTAATTCCCATTTCTCTGTTTATTTCTCGCCCCATTGATGAAGGACACAGGCGTGTCCGAAAATTCCAAACTTAAAACTTTTCTTTCCATGCTTCATTTCTGTTATATGGTTAATAATTAATACTTGATATATGTTTATCGTACTGATTATATCAGTACCCTTTCGTTTGTCCTCGTTTTATTGTCTCATCTATCTATTTTACATATTATAAAAAGCACACGTGGACCCCCTTTTTCTAATTATATATATATATATATATATGTGTGTGTGTGTGTGTGTGTGTGTGTGTTAATTGACTAGTAACTGCTCGTTTAAATATGTTTTCTTACATACAATAGAAAATTTGTACATATTATATTTTAAAATATTTTTCTTTGCTTGACAGATAAATTTCCGTATGTTGGGATAGACATAGTGAAGGGTCCCCATTTAGTGTTTTTATATTAAGCCTTTCCAACCTTCGTCTGACTTCGGTCATTTTCAAATTCTCTGCTCATATTACGCCTCTATATTAAATATGATGCTTCAGTTGAAATGTGTTCAGTATATATACAAAAATGAAAATGGGTTATAAAACAAGAATGCGTCGTCTCACCAAAACTTTTCACCCAGGACATTCTGAGAGAATTAAGGGATTCATTATTGGCGGCCATAATTTTAACGACATAAGTTACGCAGCTGACACACTGTTGATAGCAGACACAGAAAGAAAACCACAATAACTCCTGTAGAACGTTGTGAATGAAAACGTGAAGAAATAATTAAACATCAATTGCAAGAAGACTGAATGCATGATTGTTAGCAAAAGGAACAGCTTAACATGCAAATTACAAATTGGGGATACCAAAATCAAACAATAATTTAGATATCTGAGAAGCGTATTAAAAGATGACGGAAAGTACGACACATAAATCTGAAGGAGGATTTGGATAGCGGAAGCTGAGCCATTAACACGTTATACCTAGAAACATAATTGATACTAGATTTTTATTTAAAAAGCAAAAATGGTTTTCTGTTTCCACGTCAGGCAGATTTTGAACTTTCGTGACTAACTTCTTTCAATTAAGAATTTCTGTCATTCTGTGCCTTTTCAGGCTGATACATTATCGCGTGTAGTCAGGCTTCTTGCTGAAAATAAGTTTTTGTTTTTTGTTGTTGTTTTTGTTAAAACATCATCTCTAGATAGAATGTCAGTCAAGGCTAAAGAGTTTCTATCTGCGCACTAGGCGAGGACTTCTGACTTCGTGGAAGCGCAAACAATTCCGGCCTCCGAACGG
>OZ010605.1:53197179-53299679 GCA_963932145.1 Acanthosepion lycidas
ATATGAAACTTAATAAACCGTGCAAAAGCAAACTCTTCAACAAGATGTTCTATACTGAATTAAAAAAGTATTAAACAAACCCTCATTAATAATGACTTTCCTAATTACATTATTGATGAAAGAATTAGACAAGGCATTGGGAATATTAACATAAATAAAAATGAACATAATACGTCCTCAAATAACTCTAAACATATCAAATTACTATACTGTAATCAAATGCATTCTAACTATAAGCAGGAGAAAAAAATCTAAAAAGACTCATAAACACTAATATATCCCCCACTGATCCAATTAAAAAAATAAAATTAATTATATACTATACTAAATTTAATACAACCAACCGTCAGCCATAATATTTTTTCTCCGTCAACTAGCGTCTTACAAAAGACCAACATTTTATATCAATTTAAATCTATTTTGAGAGACTGCGTCTCTGATAAAAATGTTAATGCGTATGTTGGCTTTACAACAACGACGATGACGAGAAGACTTACGTTTCACTGGCGCGATCATAGTTCAATCTCTGCACATTTATTGGAATACTCACGTTTACATTCATATTTTAGACAGATATTAGTCGAAAATACATCAGTGCTACATAAAGATAATATTAAGCTAAATATTAAAATTATGAAAGCCCTTTATATAAAAGAATTACGGTCTACGAGTATACCAACAAATTTCTTAAATGTTTGTAGCAGCAAAGAAAGTGTTATATCAAAAGATACTAAATTAAAATACTACAATTAAAAAATCTTTTATAAAAAATCACATAAGTTACCTCCCTTCACAGCGGTGAAAAATATTTTGAATTTACGGTGTTAACACATAACACATCCATAGCTATGCAACCCTTGAAAATGGTCTCAGATGAGATTGAAAATACTTGGAAAAATAAACACTATTTGAAAGAAACATTTGGAATTTTTCTTGATCAGTTTTCTACAAGAAATTAATTCGTGGACTTCAAAGGATTAAAACTGAAATAAATAGACATAATACGTCTAAATTATTTAACCAAACAGGCTTGAATGAAAATATACTGCCTACACGCAAGACAAGAGTAAAAACTATACTTAGCCGACGCGTTTCATCCTCTGAGAAACTGGACATTGCCTTGATAAAGTCCCTTGGAGGACGAAATGCGTCGGGTAAATATAGTTTTTCCGCCCGCCCCATTTTATTTCCTTTGTTTCTTCTACAAATAAACTCTATCTGTGGATAATTACATACACACACACACACGCACACACACACACACACATACATATACATATATATATATATATATATATATATATATATATATATATATATATATATATTCACACACGTATCATTAAATAATATAGACAAGTGTTGTCTATTTTATGTAAAATTTTTTCGTAACATCTGATAAGTTTAATAACATTATCGCTGAACGAAGAAAGAAATTCACAATATTGATCCATATTTTTTTAATATAATCTGAGCTTTCGGCTTACATAAGCAATTATCAAAGATGTCAATTACAACATATTAAACAATATACGGATAAGACAGTGGTGATAGTCTGTCATTGATTTCTAAGCAACGATAAACACGCGCATATAAGACGCTAGAACTAAGCCGAAAGCTTAGATTATATTAAAAAAATATGGATCAATATTGTGACTTTCTTTCTTGGTTCAACGATAATGTTATTAAACTTATCAGATGTTACGAAAAAAATTTACATAAAATAAATAGACAACACTTGTCGATATTATTTAATGAAACGTGTATGAATGAAAATATGCTGCCTAAATACACACAATATATATATATATATATATATATATATATATATATATGAAGAAAAATATACGGAAAAAACAAACAAAAATCCTTATATGCAATAATGCTGTTTTAATGTTAATATGTCAAAATGTTAAACAGCATTATTGCATATAAGGATTTTTGTTTGTTTTTTCCGTATATTTTTCTTCATACTGTCGGATCTATATCCATATATTTGCTTATATATATATATATATATATATATATATATATATATATATATATATATATATATATATATATATATATATATATATATATATATATATATATAATTATTTATTTTAGGACATTAAAGCAAAAACATGTTAAAAATCGCTAGAAGATTACAATTCTGTTTCCACACTACAAATGTGCCTCCTCGGACGATGTTAAAAATTTGGCATATATATGTGTGTGTGTGTGTGTGTGTGTGTGTGTGTGTGTAAGTTTTGATGTTTCTTTTTGCTCGAAATAGCAATTCCTTTTGCATGTTTCTTTTTTTTTTATATATCTTTGTCTACGTCAGATAGAGGGCATTTGCGCATAACTGAATATAACCAACCCGATTGGAATTGGAACTCGGCTCTCCCATTTGCAATTTCGACCACGTTATCCTTTACTCCATCCGTACATCCAAACTTGCAGAACCTGGTATTCCCAATCTGTCACCCAACTAGGTACTGACCATGCTCGACGTTGCTTAACTTCGGTGATCGTACAAGAAACGATGTTTCAACGTGATACTGTTGTAAGCACTTCCCCTGTGTGTATGAAAAAGGCGTATCGGCCACAAGTGAGTGAAATGAAATAAAATAAAAGATAGCAACAATAGCTTGTATTGCAACGGAAATGAAACCAAACTGCAAATACAAAAGAATGTCTACCTGTGCTTGATAGATTTTGCAAAAGCGTTTGATAAATTACGCCTCAAAGAACTGTTCGAACTGACAAGTAACCATAACCTATTTGAGAAGGATATGAAAATAATCCAAGACCTATAGTGGCAGCAAACTACCTGCATACAGTTCAGTAAATATACAAAAATTCAGTAAATATACAAAAATACCAGCATTCATTATTGGTAATCGCATTCATGACAACAAAAGATAGATATGACACAGTGTTGATAGCAGAAACAGAAACAAACGAACGTCTACAGAAGGCAGTGAAGGAAAACGAGAAGAAAGGACTAACCCTCAATCGCAAGAAGACAGAATATTTGAGTGTTAGCAAAAGGAACAGCCCAAAATACAAATTACAAATTGAAGATACCCATGTCAAAAAACTACAAACGTTTAAATATCTGGGAAATGTTTTGACATAGTGACAGAAAGTACGGCATTGAAATACGAAGACGTATTGGGATAGCGAAAGGTGCCTTCCAAAAGCTAAGTAAAATATTAATAAACAGAAAAATTTCGTTAGAAACAAAGTAAAGAGTACTGAACTGTTAGGTAATTCATACAACATACAGCATCTGATTTAAACTTCTTTTAAAAGAATAAAATCGATTAAATAACTTACCCACTTTGACTTTGGCTAATTAAAGGTAGAAAAACTATTAGAACGTAAGAATTAGCAGTTATTTAATCGTAAATATTGAAAAATGTACTCTCAATGGATCCCACCAATAATGCAACAGGACGTTCTTTCCAACCTAATATTTCAGAATAAGAAACGGACATTTGTACGTCGGTTATTCACAGGCAAACTTGGTTCGATTGCCTCCTGAACATGACAAATTATATCGCAAAACGCTGTTTTACCTCTTTCCTAGTATTTCTAACGTTTTCACTGATGCATTCCAGAAGGTGTTCAAACGATTAAACTCAGTCTGTGTGACGGGTGGGTACTATCCTAACGGTTAGGGCGATTCATTCTTCAACCTTCATTTTTTTAAAATATAGGTTGTTGAAGGTATGACAATATACATTTTAACATGCCCATCGTGCAAAAAACTCTTAGTGTCAACTTTTCTTCGGATAAAATATTTCCAGTGTATAATGTTTCTCGAAAGTTAGACAATGTATTAAGAAACAGAACAATAACAAAGTAAAGAGTACTGAACTGTTAGGTAATTTATACAACATACAGCATCGGATTTAAACTTTTACAAGAATAAAATCGATGAAAAATCTTACCCACTTTCACATTGGCTAATTAACGATAGATAAATCTTTAGAATGTAAGAATTAGTAGTTATTTAATCGAAAGTATTGAAAAATGTACTCTCAACGGATCCCGCCAATAATGCAACAGGACGTTCATTTCAACCTAATATTTTAGAATAAGAAACAGGCATTTGTACGTCGGTTATTGACAGGCAAACTTGGTTCGATTGCTTCCCAAACATAACAAACTATGTCGCAAAACGCTGTTTTACGACTTTCCAATATTTCTAACGTGTTCACTCTTTGCATTCCAGATGTTCAAACGAATGAACTCAGTGTGTGTGGTCCATGGGTGCTATCATAACGGTTAGGGCGATTCATTATACAACCTTCTTTTTTAAAAAAATATATATATAGGTTTTTGAAGGCATGACAGCATGTACTTCTTGCATAGAACTGTCAATGTCAACTTTTCTTCCCGTCAAAAAAATTTCCAATGTATGATGTTTTCCAAAAGCCAGGCAATGTATTAAGAAACAAAAATTTCGTTAGAAACAAAGAAAAGACTACTGAACTGTTATGTAATAACAGTTCTTCTATATACCAGTGGACGCTGGGCAATCTCCTCACAAATTAAAAAGAGACTTGAAGCAACAAAAATGTGGTTCTACAGAAGGATGCTGAGAACACCATGCAACGAACATGTGGGTAACGATGAAGTTTTAAAGAAAATGGAAAAAGCAGATTTATACTTAATACCAGAAAGAGACAGTTAAAATTTCTGGTGCACACAATGAGGAAAGAGGACTTGGAAAATTTGACACTTACAGAACATATTCAGGCAACAGGAGCAAAGGAAAACAATGCATACCTACCTAGTGAGCTTGAGTGTTGCAAAGAAGTATTTAGGCGAGATAACAAAAAGACAAAATTTATTAAAAACTACAAAAGAAAGGAAATTGTGTTAGCCAAGATCGCCCACGTCCAGTGGGAACATGGTGCATAAAAACAAAGAAGAAATGACCAAAGAATGAAGCGCTTTAATAGATGTGCCACAATATATAGCCAACCTACGCATGCGCATGTATATATATATGCAGGAAACAGTCGATATGCAGGTCATAGAAATCAGAAGGCGTGCATATGTAGGCATTTTTGCATAGACCTCTTAAAACAGATGCTCTCCGCATGTGGGAAAGTCGGTACGAGCATATAACTATATGGATATATAGATATTTACACAGCTTGAACGTTGTGAGAAATATTATTATTGTTTCCTCTGAACATACGCTTTTGTACCCATTATTCTACACCATCTGTACACAGATAACTAAAACTTTATTATATACAAAATATTACACACACACACACATATATATATATATATATATATATATATATATATAATAAGAAAGAACAATAAGATTTACAATCCGGTGTTCTTAATAATTATTTTTATTTTTAAAAAACAGTGTTCGATACAAAACAGTAGAGCATAATATTATAATTATTTTCTATTTTATATATTGTATGCAGTGATAGAACCATATTTTTAATATCTATCTATCTATCTATCTATCTATCTATCTATCTATCTATCTATCTATCTATCTCTCTCTCTCTCTATATATATATATATATATATATAATGAACTCTCCCGTCGGTTTCGACGTATGAGGATCTGATTGATTCAGTTATGAATTTTATGCGATAATCTTAAGTGACATTTAAGACCCGCTAGTGATTTACAAAGGAGGCCAATATATATATATATATATATATATATATATATATATATATATATATATATATATATATATATATATATATATATATAATAACTCAAGGAAAAACCTTAAAGATCCATTTCGGTTATAATTTATTTCGGGAATATATTTATATTCACGAAATTAATTATAACCGAAGTTTTTTCACAAGTTGTTTTTATTATAATACTCTGTAGTTTCCATTGAGTTCTCTATCGATTAATAACCTACATGTTCAGTCCATAGTATTTCTCAGCATCTTTCTGTAGAAAAAAATAGCAAAACATTCCAATATATACAGAGCAATCTCGGTTCTTGAATGTTTCACATGTCGAACAAATCGATTTTCGAACAGAAAATTCGAGATCCAAATGCCTCGGTTATCGAACAAAATTTTGGTTCTCGAACAACATTTCTGAAACGAGTTAACCGGAACGGAATAATTTCTGAGTCGACCGCCGTGTTTTATACATTCATGTGTTGTGACGTGTTTTTCTTTTCCAATTTTAGTGTACTTCGACGTTTTTTTTTTTTCTCTACATTGATTCCTGTTGTAAAATAGTTTCAGTTTACGAACAGTTCGAGTTACGAACGGCCTTCAGGAACGAATTAAGTTCGTGAACCTTGGTTCCACTGTATATCATAATATATATTATTACTCTATAACTCAAAAGTTTAGGCCCAACGTTTGGATTTCGAAGAAAGGTCTAGAAATTTAAGGCTTTCTTGTATTTTTCAAAACTAATTTAGTAGAGCTCACTTATACGATAAAACCATTCAGAAAGAGAAAGTCTTTCTGAATGGTTTTATCGTATATTTAATAATAATAATAATAATAATAATAATAATAATAATAATAATAATAAACTGTGTTAGCCTAAAAGGTAGATTCTGTGATGAATATCCAGAAACTATTGACTATCTTGTATCAGGTTGAACAGTATTAGCATATACCTAATACAAAACCCGACATGACAGAGTGTACCAATATCTGCATTGGGAAATCTGCAACTTTTACGGAAAAGAAACTGCAAGAAATTGCTATGAACACCGCCCAAACCCGCTTACAGACATAGGACCTGTTATAATTTTATGGAAATTTAAAATAAACACAGACAGAACAATCAAAGATAATCGTCCAAACATCGTGAGCAACGCCCACAAAAACAAAATGTTTCTCCTTATTGGTATGGCAGTCCCTGTAGATTGCAATGTATCTTTGAAGTTCTTCAAAAAAACTATCAAAATACAAAGAACCTTGAAATCAAAATCTCAAAAATGTGGCATATGAGGACATCAACAATTCGATTTGTAGTTGGAGTCATCGGATTGATTGGGAAAAGGTTCCGATAGACTCATTAAACGGATTCCTGGTAGCCCAAACCTTAAAGTAATACAAAAATTGTACCCGCTCAAAGCTTTTTTCACCCTTGACCTTAGGAAGCGGTTGTATACAGATGACAGTTTAGATATTTCAGAACTTGACACCAAGTATGATATCCACGTGAAAGTTTTAATCTAACGAGGCTATTTAAGAACATGACTCGAGTTTTTAGGTTGATGTTTCGGTTTTTCAACTTTTGAGATATCTATGGCACAGCCTATTCTGAATTCAATTCCTTTTTCTCCTATACTTTGCTATAACTGATCTGTACACTAAGCAATATGAAATGTTTAATATTTACCAATTCCATGTACTGTGTTTTTTATGATGGATTCAGAGTAGGTGCCATTTCTGCTTTCCTTCTAGATTATATTTTCTCTTTTGGAAAGGTTTATTTTGAGTCCCATTTCTTGGAACATTTTATCAAGGATGCTGATTTTCTGTTCAAGATCCCCCTTATCCCAACTATCAATACCTATGTCATCAGGATATCCACCCTCAAAATCAGTACATTGATCTCGAGAGCGATAGCAGGATCGTTGTCTTTTATTGATGGACTCATTTGGGATACGGTCTGGAATACTTAAATGGGCAGTGCCTATCTCATCATATCTGTGTTTGCAAACGCACAGGACATGAATCGATTAAATAAACTAGGGCTTTCATTTCCTCCTTAATAACTTTGGCTTATACTATTATATTATATAATACAATTATTATTATTATTATTATTATTATTATTATTATTATTATTATTATTATTATACAGTATAATAAAATAATGATATTTTGCTATTTACATTATTCCGACTATTGTACCCCTCTTTGTTGCCATGTTTATCTCAACGTTTCGGCCGTTGTACGCTCCGACCTTCCTCAGGTGGTTGGAATGTCGAACTGAACCCTTTATTTCGCTCGCTGGAGTAGACTGTTCTAGTTCCACGTGCCATGTCTAATGGATGTCACTTATCAGTTATCTCCTGTTAATTCACCTCTCCAAGTTCTCCACTGCCGTAACCAGGTATTGAACTCACAACTCTTTGGGTCCTGTTACTGGATCTAACCTTAAGGACAGATGGAACAGTAGATAAAGGCGTTTTCATAGCTGAAACTCCTCTCTCACATGCCAAACGTCTTATAGATTGAGTTGAATCTTTTTTTTTTTCTTTGGCTCTAAATTGAAATGGTGATCCCTCTTCCTGTTGTGATTTCCCGATCCAGTTTTCCTCGGTATTGTTCCCTCTTGTTAAACTTATTTTTCAATGATTCTTACGAAAAATGGTATCAAGATCACTAAAAGTCTTATCTGAAAACCCGCTCACAAGAAACTCAATTAGTTCAGTGTTCTTTTTTGGATATTAAACATTTTCTGGGATGGACAATTATGCTGTAATACGATTTGGACAATTTCGCTGTTACACCCGGTATATCACTCTTTCAGTAATACAGCCTAACCCGGATATAAGAGACTCGGATATAAGAGAAACCCGGATATAAGATATATTTTCTGTGGTCCCAAATTAGAGCCATACTTACCTAAACAAAATAGACCAAACCCGGATATAAGAGACTTCTTCTCCGGTCCCGACAACTCTTTTATATCCGGGTTACACTGTATTAAAAAAAATCTCCAAACAACATCTGAAAAGTGTTTTAGTTATTGAAAGCAAACAACAATGTAGTGACATGGATCTTTACTGTGTGTTTCTTACTGATGGGCCTTACACTTAGTAAATAGTGTGTGTGTGTGTGTGTGTGTGTGTGTGTGTGTGTGTGTGGTTCTGGTAATTTTGTTTTATTCTATCATACGTGATTTCGTTTGTAATGCTACTGACAAAATGGCGGAGAAAATCGTTTTTATTGTTTAAAGGAAAAAAAAATGTTTGGCTGAATATCACGCGTTGAGGAAAAAAGATGGCAAAGAAGGTAGGCAGAGGAAGGGGAAAAGCAGCCATGAAAGAGAGGCTTAAAGACAAGAGTAAATAGAAAACAAAATGAGGGAAGACAGAAATTTAAATGCAAAAGGAGAATAGGTCAAAAGAAAGAAAGAAAGAAAGAAAGAAAGAAAGAAAGAAAGAAAGAAAGAAAGAAATTTAAGCGAGGAAGGAAGGAAGGAAGGAAGGAAGGAAGGAAGGAAGGAAGGAAGGAAGGAAGGAAATCCCAAATCGTGGCTGATGCAAAGAAAGAAAAAAGAGATAGAGAAAGAATGAACAACAAACAAATTGAAAACTAGAAGCGTGGCTGATGCAAAGAAAGAAAGAAAGAAAGAAAGAAAGAAAGAAAGAAAGAAAGAAAATAGAAATGTAAGCGTGGAAGAAAGAAAGAAAAAAAGGAAGGAAGGAAGGAAGGAAGGAAGGAAGGAAGGAAGGAAGGAAGAATTGAAATCCCAAATCGTGGCTGATGCAAAGAAAGAAAAAAAGAAAGAGAGAGAGAAAGAATGAACAAAAAACAAATTGAAAACTAGAAGCGTGGCTGATGCAAAGAAAGAAAGAAAGAAAGAAAGAAAGAAAGAAAGAAAGAAAGAAAGAAAGAAGGAAAGAAAGAAAGAAAGAAAGAATTGAAATCTCAAAGTGTAGTTGATGCATAGAAAGAAAGACATTAACAACTGAAAGGAAAAAAGAAAAAAAATGGCTGTCGATCGAAACAAAGACTCGGCGTTCAAGTGTGCTCAGGTAGATTTCGAATCGTTTATTGGGTAAGAAGGGGTTAGGCATGTGTTAGCCACTTACATCAGTGGTGGTCGAGGAACGGGGTTCAGCAGACAAATTGAGTCTCCCATCGCTGCACTCTGTCAACAAGAGAGTACTTAAAAGTATTAACACTTACCTCTTGGGCCGGCCGCACTTCCATCTTTTCTCTATTCACTTGTGCTTCGTTCCCCGTCCCCTCTTCATTAGTTCATCAATTGACATCAATGTAAAGCCATATCCATTGTCTGCGATCGACTTGGGTTTCTGTCCTTCTCGGCATGTGTCCCACATTTATCCAGCCATTCACCATAGGTCTCCTTCCCCAGAAAGACTACTGCATTAGATATAATCAGCTGATAGTAAAGGACCAACATTGACCGATAATAAAAAAAATAATTACAGGTCTTATATTATTATCACCATTAATAATATACCAGAGTCTCCACTTCTTTTCTCGACTTACGGCCATATTACGTCGAAACAACCGGTTCCTCGTACGACCATCGAAATTAAACGACGTTAGTAAATCGATTGAGAATGCCGGGTATTGTAAGCTTGGGTGTGCGAGCGTTGGAATAAATAACAGTTCGAAATTAATCATCGGAGTTCCAATTCCAGTCGGGTTCTTATACTCACAGACGGACTTGGAATTTTTCCACACTCACACACAGACATACAAGCACAAACACAATTTACACGTGTGTGTGTGTATGCGTGTGTATAAAAAAATCCCAAGTTAGAACTCTGATTAACAATTCCGAACCGTTATATATTCCGACCCTCGCATGTATGTACATATATATAAAAGTAGACACTGAAGTCAACACCCAGAAGAGACATTCTTTTGGTTTCAAAAGTAACGAACCGCCAAAGAGATTTTTAAAAAATGACATTTAATCAACTTTGAAGTGATGCACTTTTAAGTGATGCACTTTTAAGTGATGCACCTTTTGCAATTTCTCTTCTATTTTACCAAATGGTGTAAAATCTTATTTATTAATTAGCCTTTTTTATAATTTTTTACAATTTTTTACACAGTTTCACTTATCGAATACAGAAAAAGTTTGTATATTTTGCTTGATTCATAATTAGAATTCTGTTTTGAATAAATTTTCCATTCAAAGTATCTAATAAAAAATATCAATCTTTATTTTGATTATTCTTGAAATAGCAAAATTTTGAAGTCAGTTTGTAAGCAAAACCCTACGGGAATTAGGTATTCTGTAGATCTTTTTTACAATTTATATTTTGATATGTCCCGGAAAGGGATATATTGGTTCGAAGTAGCAAAGTGGTTGTTGACTACTGTAACCGGGTAGGACAATCTAGCAGGTAACAGTAATGGACTGGTCCTCGTCGTAGTGGTAGGCAATAGGCGAAGACAATAGGCATAGTCCATGTACCGCCACATCAGTCTGTATTTATGGCTGACACCAGCCAATCATATTACTGTGAGGGGGACCCAGGTGTATGCATAATCATTACATCATATTTAAACCCAAATACTCAAAATTTAGTAAAAGTTATTAATTTAATTGTTAGTGTCAGTACTTATTACAGCAAATCCCAGTTTTTTGTTGTGTGCAATGTTCATTTTCTGAAACAAGTGAAATATCAGCCTCCTAATTTTGGTAACTGTTTCTCGTGTTTATATAATTTATTAAAAGTCGTTAAAAGAGTTTTTAATTTAATTTTCTTTTCTAAGATATAGATTTTTGGCTGTAAAGTCGCATTTTATAATTTATGTAATTGAAATCAGTCGGGACCCAAACAATTTATTCCTTCATCCTTTGTCATACGTTCTACTCTGACACTGCACAATCAGAAACAAAGAGCATTACCAAATATAAAAAAATCACTTCTAACAGTAGTAACAAAAATGTGTAGTCCATGGAACTTAGAAATAAAATAAAGATATAATAAAGGTGTAGACATTCACACTACAAAGACAAAAGATTTGGAAGGAAACTGACAACGAAATTATTGACGAATTGATTCGTTTGTTTACGGCTTATTAGCCGTTTACGGGTTATTTAAAGCCAGAAAGTATTTTTAGATATCAAGAATATTTTGGAGATAATAATTATTTAGTCCTAATTAACCCACAGCTAGGGGAAAGAGGTTATATTCACTTACACGCAAATACCATTGGGAAGGTATGAAACCACCTCTTCTCCCCTATCTATGGGTTAATTAGTAGGACTTGTATCAGTAAGTAATAATTATCTCCAAAATATTATTGTTATCTAAAAATAAATTTTCTGTCTTTAAATAACTTGGAAAGGTTTGATAAGCCGTAAAAAGCAAATAAATCAATCAATATAAGGAAATAGGTAATGTTATCATTTTTAGATAATAATGGTTAAGGAATACAACTCTTACTAAACTCAAGCTGGGGGGAGAAAAGGTGGATTCATGCCTTTGCCAATGGTATTTGCGCGTAAGTGACTATGACAAACCCAACTGGAACTGGAACTCGGGTCTCCAATTAACAATTCCGGATTCCATAGCCACACATCCAAGCTTATAGTACCTTGTATTCTCAAGCGGCCACCCCTCTGGGTACTGACCACGCTCGCCGTTGCTTAACTTCGGTGATGTGTCGGTAAGCCCATCAATACTAGATAGGTCGATAACAGGAACTAGACTCCTTTTCTAAAAACAACAATTGTTTTAACAGTAAGATTTTATAAATGACAGTATTGATTTTCTAAGCGTTACTTAGATGTGGCACAAGGCCGAAAGTATAGGTCACCTAATGAGGATCGAACTCACTTTTCAGTAGTAACTGATCAAGCAGGACAAGTTTGCTAACCATTACACCACACCGAGGCACCAATATCAGCTGACAGTAAAGCTAAGTGTACAGTCAATGAATGACGAATGTTTCCTGCGTGGAAACGGTTCATTTCACCAATATAGTTACTATTGGAAATGTATTTATTAGATTAATTTTGGCGCCAATTACTAACGCCGTCAATAAATTTAAAAATACAGAGGAAGCCTTTTTTTTTTTTTTAATAAATATGTCTAATATTATTAATTGTTTATTATTATCGTAATCAATCGATCTCAAACAATTGTTGGAAGTTTATTTACATTCGTCCGGTTCACCTTTCTGGGCAGTTTTTTGAACAGGAGTAGAGGTTTATTTACTGTTTAGGATTGGATTTCAGTTTCCTTATTGTTATAGTGGAACACCCCTATTCTATAGTTAATAGACTCTCCCACCTATAATAAATAGGAGTAGTAAGATTAACAAGTCGGCAGTGAGTGGGTCAGTCAGTCGATGTCGGACGACCGTTAGTCGGATATTAAAGTATCAGCCACGCCAACTAGATTACTGCGTCATTACCTATTATATCAAGTTCCTAACGTTTTGTACGTCGAACCTTTTTAGGACCGACTTAGTACAAATACAAGCCTCCACTGTGAAACTACTGCATAACACTTATATAGTCTACTTCAACTGTATAATTTTAATGTCTCCGTCTGAACTCTGAAATTTTATTTACTAATTATTTATTATTATTTTCTCCTTAATAGCTTCCCCTATCGTACGGTTTACACTCCTTCCCGGCCTTTTGAACAGGAGTAGAGGTTATCTGGTATAAGATTAGGTTTCCGGTTCCTTCTAAAGTCTACTTCAAGTCTATACTTCTGACGTCTCCACCTAAACACTGAAACTTTATTTACTATTTACATGCTTTTTTTTTTGTCTTCAATGCGCGTAGATATGTTCGCCTATCGCCCGTTTCACCGTCCTCCACGGTTTTTGAACAGGAGAAGAGGTTTAGCCCTTGTTTCTTGTTTAGAATTAGGTTTCCTATTCTATTTCAATTCTATACTTATGATGTCTCCACATAAACGCTGAATTTTTATTTATTGTTTATTTGGATTTTTTTGTCCCCAATACGAGTAGATAGGCTTGCCTATCGTATCGGCTGGTTCTCCTTCCTCCCTGGACTTTTGAACAGGAGTAGAGGTTTATCCATTGTTTCCTGTTTAGTATAGGGTTTCTCATATCTCTTTCACTCCCAGTAGTCCTTTGCGTCAGAGTGGCATTATTGCCTTGATTGGGGTGAATTGATTAAAACAATTAATAGTGACTATAGTAAATTCATTCCGCCGTCATTCGTCTTTTGATAGATTTACAAATATCGAATAAATTCTTTTATTATAATCATGGATGATATAAATCGGTTATTGTTATGAAAAATTCAGGCGCTCCAAAAGAAATTGTTTAAAATTAATTTAATAATTGATAATTTCGAGTCATTAAATTTCGTATTAATTTTTTTTACGATGCGAAGTTTATAAAAAAAATAAATAAATTTGAACAATTTTTAAATCCTTTGCTTAATGTTATCAGCTTATTATTATTGCCCGAAATCCCCGCTTTCAAAATGATTACAGTAAGCGACTTCAGCTCTAATTACTGAATCATTTGTTGTTGTTATTGCTATTTTTGTTTTGTTTTTTTTTTCGTTTTTTTTTGTTTTTTTTTTTGTTTTTTTTGTTTTTTTCATCCAAGTTACCTTTGATTTTTCAAGCGGTGAAATAGCGGGAAGGTGATAATGAAGACATTGTAACCAGTAAACAAACGCACATACGCACATACGCATTAGTGATTGCAACAACACACCGAACAGAGGAGGAGAGTGCCTTATCGGCGATATACTCAATAGAGGGCCCCATTCCTTACCAACGACATTAAAACACGTGCAGGCACAGGTGACATTGCTTCTGTTAGAAAACATTGTCAATATTTTCCAGTGAAGCCAATCCTTACTCTCAAATACAAACGATTTAAATATAGGAGGGAACAAAACAAGTCGTATTGTTCTATAATATTGGATTGAAACAAAAGATCCTGATGTTGTTCAATAGGTGGTGTTTGAACACACGATTTCCTTTCACGCATGGCTGAAATTTATGACATATATACATATGCTGAAATATGACATTTCAATGCGTCTTTAATTTGAAATGCTGTTACTTAAAAAAAGTGTTAAAAAATTATATACATTTTCGCTTTTCTATTTTCTGAAAAGGAAAAAATACCGTACAAACAGCAAAAGAATATATGTGCCGTTTATAGAGATGGTGCCATAGCTGATATCATCCTTCGGTTCCACTCTGTGGATAGCCAGTATCTTCATTACAAGGAACAGACTAACATGAACATTACAAATTGGAAAAACAACAATTTAAATATCTCGGAAGTGAGAACGGAAAGTGCGACACTGAAAGCCAAAGGCACATTGGGACTGCGAAAGGTACCTTCCAAAAGCTAAGGAAAGAAACAGAAAAAAAATTCATTAGAAACAAAGAAAAGAGTACTAACTTGTTACGTAATCCTGTATGGCAATGAATGCTGGAAAATCTCCACACCGATAAAGAAGAGACATGAAGCTAGCATTTTGATTATATCATTATTTTCTCGTCGAGTTACAAAATTTTTCATCATTGACCTGAGACAGCGGTTGTACAGCATTGGTAGTTTAAACATTTCTAAATAAATTGGGTAGTGTGCATGACATCTCTATAAAAGCCTAGATCTGATCAGGCTATAGTAACATAACTCGATTTCTTGCATGTGGCTCGCGAGACTATTCAGTATGGCCCGCGACAGATTTTCAAAATAGTCATTTTTGTGTGTTCATCAAAATAAATTCAGTGCTTGATAGCATACGAACAATTCAGTTTTTTGGAAGAATGGTTTTATTCAAATAATATTTCACAATCTTTGTCTCGAATGAATTCTTTTTTCTAATTTATCGAAAGCCTTAACGATTGATCAGAGTAGATTTGTTCTGAACGTGTCTTCATATGTAAGACCTGTGTTTTCTTAACTTTTAAAATCACTAACTGTCCTTCTATACGGCAGCGAATGTTGGACGGTCTCCTCAAAAATGAAGAAGAGACTCGAGGCAGCGGAGATGGATGCTAAGGATATCATAGAACGAGCGTGTGAGCAATGATGAGGTCTTGGAAAGGATGCAAATAAGGAGGAAGGTGATACTTAACATAAGAAAGAGGCAGATGAAATTTCTGAGACACGTAATGAGAAAGGAGGACCTGTAGAATCTGTTACTCACAGGTCGAGTAGAAGGAAAAAGAGACAAAGGAAAGCAACCTATGACATACCAGGAGGGCTTACGCAAGTGGTTGGTAGAATGTGGTCTGGGGAAGTGGCACAAAACTTATTGAGAGCCACATGGTATAGCGGGAAGTGGAGAGCCATGATCGCCTACGTCCTGAATGGACACGGCACATGAAAAGAAATAAGAGACTTATCATTTTTGTTGTGTAGTTGTATTTTTCTCCTCCCTCCTATAATTTTCTAATTTTTATTATTATTATTATTATCATTATTATTATTATTATTATTATTATTATTATTATTATTATTATTATTACTTTTGATTTCTATTGTACACACATTTCTTTCTGGGTCCCATCCAAAGACCTAAGGTCAGAAATGGTTTCCCACTGATCATGTGTGGTGGAGTGTTTTCGCAGTGGAGGCTTGTATTTGTACTAAATCGGCCCTAAAATAGGTTCGACGTACAAAACGTTAGGAACTTGATATAATAGGCATTACGCAGAGTAATCTTGTGGTGGTCGCTGATACTTTCGTATTCGACTAACTGTCGTCCGACATCGACTGGCTGACTGACCAACTGACCGACTGACTCCGTACTCTTACTACTCCTACTTATTATAGGTGGGAGAGTCTATTAACTATAGAATAGGTGCGTTCCACCATAACATCATGTTTGTAAAAAAACAAAGATCACACACATTTTACATACACTCTTGTGCAAATTAATTGAAACAAAACGAATAATTTCGCTATTATTTAATTTTTTCGGATTTTTCCAATGAAACATGACTCAGTGCACTTGTTATTACTTCGTATGTCCATTCTACGTGGCCGTTCCTTGTAGATTAACAACAGATTATCGATTGGATTTAAATCAGGAGAGTTTCCGGGCCAGTCTATAGTACTGTGATTTGCTCACTGGTAAGGTTTCCCAGTGTGTTCGTGCAGCGTTACAATTTTCGTACGCTTCCTTGGAGTAACGTCCATCACTGACAATGACCGTAGGATAACTAATCGACAGTCGAGACAATAATGTCTGGCCGCAATGAAAATCTGATGCAATCACGGGTGACGCAAGATTTTTCAAAACCAAACAAATTTCATCATACACCCCAAAAATAGATTCATATTACTGCACACCACTGCAAATGACCTAATCTAATGAAAAATAGAAATCGATTACACTGTCACTCCAGTGGGTCTAAAACTGACCATATGGTGAAAGAAAAGTAACTTTGTTTCAATTAATTCGCACAAGGGTGTAGATAAAGCTTTTCGTAATGTGTGAGCTGTACTTGTGAGTAAAATCTTTTGTATTTCTTTAAGGTATGGACTACCAAGAATTCCTTCAATGAGTCTATCTGAACCTTTTCCATTCAATCTGATGACACCAACTATACAACTAGAAATATTGATGCCCTCATGTGCCACATTTTTTTTTAGATTCCTACTTCAAGATTCTAGGATTTTGATAGTTTTTTTATAAGATCTTCAAAGGTACATTACAATCAGTAGGGACTGCCATGTCAATAAGAAAGCAGATATTGTTTTGGGGGCCTTTGATCACGATGTCTGGCCGATTAGATTTGATATGTCTCTATGTATTGTAAAGTCACAGAAAATTGTTACAGATCCTATCTCTGTAACTGGCTGTGGGTGATGTTCATACCAGTTTCTTGCAGTTTTCTTCCCGTAAAAGGTGCACATATTCCAATGTAGATATTGGCCCACTCTATCATGTTGAGTTGTTTATTATTATTATTTTTTTTATTTTCTTTGCTTTCTGGCGTTTACACATTTCTTTCCGGGTCCCACCCAGGGACCTAAGGTTAGAAATGGCATCATGACACTTTTCACTGACAAAAAAAAAAAAAAAAATTACATAGATAGAGCCCTTCGTAAAGTGTGGGCTGTACTTGTCAGAACAATTTTTTGTATCTCCTTGAGGCATGGGCTTCCAGGAATCCCTGCAACTAGTCTACTGCAATCTTTTCCAACCAGTCCTAGGGCTCCAACTACAACAGGGATTGTTGATGTTCCCATATGCCACATTTTCGAGACCTCTATTTCAAGGTCCTTGTATTTTGACAGCTTTTTGAATATCTTCAAAGATACATTGCAGTCAGCAGGGACTGCCATATCAATAAGGAGGCACCGTTTTTGTTTGTGGTCTTTAATAACAATATCTGGTCGGTTGGCCTTGATTGTTCCGTCAGTGTGAATTGTGTAGTCCCATAAAATTGTAACAGGTCCTATCTCCGTAACTGGGTCTGGGTGGTGTTGGTACCAGTTTCTTTCAGTTTCCTTCCCGTAGAAGTTGCAGATTTTCCAGTGCAGATATTGGCCCACTCTGTCATGTCGGGCTTTATATTCAGTGGGTGCCAACATCGTGCAACCTGATACAAGATGATCAATCGTTTCTGGATATTTATCACAGAATCTGCATTTTGGGCTGACACAATATTTTAGTATATGTGCTTGATAATTCCTAGTTAGCAAGCATTGGTCCTGCGCAGCAAGGATAAAACCTTCAGTTTCCGCTTTCAACCCTGCACTGCATAGCCACTGATGGGTACGGGTTTTGTCTACATCAGCTTGGTTGATACGGGCAGAGTATTGGCCATGAAGCGGTTTATCTTGCCATCGCTTCTGTATCTGGTCGGTTGCATTCGTCTTTGCTGTCTTTTTCAAGTATTTTGCAGTTTCAGCCGGTGTATTGTGCTGTAGTTGCATCTCTACGCCCATTTGAAGCTCCAGTTTGAATTTGTTGGCTTCTTTCATTACGGAGTAAAGACGCTTACTACTTTCATGTTCCTTGACGCATACCATCATCCAGTCTTCTGTAGTTTCCAAGTATTTTTGGAGGCCAATTGTTGTAGTTTTGTAGGACAGTTCTAGTTGAACTAATCCTCTGCCTCCTTCGGATCTGGGCACATACAGACGATCAACATCAGCTTTGGGATGATGCATGCGATAGCAAGTGAGAAGCTTCGATCAACATCAGCTTTGGGATGATGCATGCGATAGCAAGTGAGAAGCTTATTATTATTATTATTATTATTATTATTATTATTATTATTATTATTATTATTCCTTTCTGTTCAAGTCTACTTGATGCAATTGTACTTAATTGTACCCAACAAATAGTTGTATTTATTGTAATCGCAATCCTACTAGTCATTTCGGTGACTGAGAAATGTATTAAAGAGTCTCTTTTGTATACACAACTTAAAATAAGCGCCAAACAATATCTGTTATGATAAGATTAAATTATTTTTCCGCTCGATTTTTAGTTGATAGGGTGTTATTAGAACTTATTATAAAATAGATATATTTGATGCGAATCCCACAAATAAAAATCCGCTTTCTTCTCATTGTTCTTAATTTTATATATTTTTCCTACAGTTTTTATCCCTATTTTCATATATGCAATGTCTCTGCCGTAATATAGTAATTTTATTTACTATTTATTTCTTTTTCTTTAATAGGAGTAAATAGCTTTGCCTATCGCCCGATTCACACTCTTCCCCAGTTTTGGGAAAAGGAGTAGAATTTTATCCCTTGTTTCCCGTTTAGGATTTAAATTCCGGTTTCTTTCAGTCTTTTCATTCTTTTTCACTCCCAGTAGCCCGTTGCGTCTTAGTGGCATTATTGCCTTACTTGGGGTGGAATGATAAAAAGAAAAGAAATTTTATCATACTCATCAGTTTACTAGAAGAAGAAGAAGAAGAAGAAGAAGAAGAAGAAGAAGAAGAGGAGGAGGAGGAGGAATAGAAGAAGAAGAAGAAGAAGAAGATTCTTGCGGTCTTGGACAAGACTATTCCATGTGCAGAGTTTCTTGTGTTCCTTTTCTTAATCTACTTGACTAAATTTGCAATAACTGATCCATACATTGATGTATTTGAGATGTTTAGAGTTTATTAATTCCATCTTCTGTATTCTTTTGATGGATTCAGAGTAGGTGACATCATTATTTTTATTCCAATATTATTTTTGTTATTCGTGGATGCGCGGGTTAGCGACTCGGAACGAGAAATTGGTGAAACAAATTCGAAAACTTTTGGGAAAGGTATGAATCTATCACTTCTTGTCCCAGATATGGCTTAAATAACAAGGCAGAATAGGCTCTCTAGCTATCGTCGGTAACCAGTCAACAAGAAGTCTAATGTTGAATGACTTAACGAGTTGGAGCTATGTATAGCATCCATTTTAGAGTATCGATCTGTCGTGGCAATTTAAGAATACAGCTCAAGTTCTTTGGCTAATATTATAATTTTGCAACATCTTTCGATGTTGGGAAAACGACTCATAGATAGATAGATAGATAGATAGATAGATAGATAGATAGATAGATAGAAACAGATTAAGATAGATATATAAATAGATAGATAGATATCCGATGCAATGAGAACGAAAATAATATATAAATTCTAACGTTCACAGCATTAATTATAAAGAGGGCTCGAGACCGATAGCAATAATTATTTATTATTATGTTTTTCTGTCGACAAAAACAGTTTACTCACTACAACTTTTGACCGTTGTCATCGACAAGGAAATTTTCCAGTCTGGCCATCACTTTAACACCTCACCCATCATTCACCAAACTGCTATCAACAAACAGTATTGTTTCCCGACGTTACGTTACCTTTTTGCTTTATGTATATTTTTTCTCAAACAAATGGAAAAAAGGAAGTGAAGATTCACATACGGCTTACTTACAAGCAGAATTGTCCATAACCATTCTGGTTCTCATCAGTCGAATTGCAATTGAAATGCATCGAAACGAAGTTGCATCTTTCTAGTGAGTGAACTGTTTTGCCTATATGAAAAAATTATAATAGATACATATATAGAAACAGATTAATATATATATATATATATATATATATATATATATATATATATATATATATATAGAGAGAGAGAGAGAGAGAGAGAGAGAGAGAGATAGATAGATAGATAGATAGATAGATATGAACAGACTGAGATAGATAGATAGATATGAACAGACTGAGATAGATAGATAGATAGATAGATAGATAGATAGATAGACAGACAGATAGATAGATAGATAGATAGATAGATAGATAGATAGATAGATAGATAGATAGATAGATAGATATTAGGTTGGTGCAAAAATAATTTCGTTTTCTCACATAGTAACATATGTTAGAAAACGAAATTATTTTTGCACCAACCTAATAGATAGATAGATAGATAGATAGATAGATAGATAGATAGATATGAACAGACTGAGATAGATAGATAGATAGATAGATAGATAGATAGATAGATAGATAGATAGATAGATAATGAACAGACTGAGATAGATAGATAGATAGATAGATAGATAGATAGATAGATAATGAACAGACTAAGATAGATAGATAGATAGATAGATAGATAGATAGATAGATAGATAGATAGATAGATAGATAGATAGATAGATTCTATGTTCAATTTCCTTATCTTCCATATTAAATTTGTTATAACTGATCCATACAGCGTGATTTTGGGGGTGTTTAGTATTTGTTAATTTCTGTATTCCATTATGACGGACGAAACTGAACCGACAGGCATCAATGAGATAAGTTAAGTGCATGGACAGCTTAAAATAAAAGAATAGCGGAGACGTTTCAGGCAAATATGAAAAGACAACATGTCGAAAAATCGATTCATCCTGCTTTATTTGCCAACGTCACTTGATCACAAAAAAGTAGTCCCTGCGTAGGGGTAAAAGGAAAAAGCTCAGGTAAGCAAACAAAATGGACGAAAAAGTGCGGGGATGAAAGCCGTCTGCTCTGTGTCGATTTTATCCCCTTTTGTATGGCGTCGTGACCGAGTGTCGATACCACTAATTAAAGAATTACAGGTGAGGCCAGGAAACAAAGAGGACTATCTTAGCGCGGCCACATCTCCATTGATGAGGTCTGTTAGCAAAGCAATTAGATAAAGGTAATTCACAAAAGAAGGCGACACCATTTTGGTTTCAGGCATAGCTTGTAGTTGATCCATTGTACGTACGTACATACAAACATACATATATACATACTTTCATACATTCATACATAGCGCTTACACGTCAGGATTCTGTGAAGATATATCAACATACATAAAATATGAAAGGAAGAAGATACAAGCTATATATACAAATACATACGTAAGCAAATGTATATTGGCATAGATAGATAGATAGATAGATAGATAGATAGATAGATAGATAGATAGATAGATAGATAGATAGATAGATAGATGGAGAGGAGAGATAAATAAACACGCACAGAGACAAAGAAACAGACTAAGATATAAACAGATTGAAATAGATAGATAGATAGATAGATAGATAGATAGATAGATAGATAGATAGATAGATAGATAGATGGCTATAAAATATATATAGGTATACATAGAGAGAGAGTGAAAGAAATAAACAGGCTCAGACATAAACAGAATGGGATAGATAGATAGATAGATAGATAGATAGATAGATAGATAGATAGATAGATAGAAACAATGAGATAGATAGATAGATAGATAGATAGATAGATAGATAGATAGATAGATAGATAGATTTTCATCCATATAAACATACACTGAAAATAAACTCTCTTTAAACAGTTTCCGGGAAGCCTTATTGAACACTTTTCATTCATTTTCTTTTCTAGTTGGACACGACTTAGTTAAATAACAAGAAACGTAATATTAATAAAGAGTAAAAAATAAAACGAAAGCTTGAGAGAGTCATTATCGCCTACGTCGTAGAGGGATATGTCACGGAGAGAGAGAGAGAGAGAGGAAATACGATTCATTCTTGACTACATACCTGCTCATCCTCGTCATCCTCGTCATCATCATCATCATCACTTCCATGACCGGGTGTGGTCGTAGGGTCGCGTCCCAGGCTAGCGTAGCGTGTCTTGGTTAAGCAGACCTGGCGGAGTCCATCCCTCTCCGGGTCAAACCACGGCCGATTCCCTGTAAGACTCGACATGGTCACGAACAAGTTGCCGTTGATTCCATACCTAAAAAGACCGATAATGTTTGTGTTGTGCTTTCAGTACAGGATGACCAGCTTTGTTCTACTGATGGAAGGTAGGGACACACAGACAAAATTTCGCCTTAAGCAGATTTAAAACAAAAAATCAACAATGTTCTTTCGTCGTCAAAATCATTAGCAATGTCCGTCCTGGGTAAGACGATAAACTACATCCGACAGCAAGGCCTCTGATCAGGAGGTTTTGGCGGGCATAGAACTCCCTCTTAATTTCTAGTGTTTCCAGGTCAACCTTGACTTGGGGTGGTAGTACTTGTCACGGTCCCAGCTATGGGCAAATAGTTAACCCCAGAAAAGGGGTCAAATCACTATGAAAGTATAAAAATATGTTTTAATACCAGCAATAGTTCTTTTTTGGAAAAATTATTACCAGTAGTACATTTTTGGAAAAAATATTACCAACAATAAAATCTTGTCGGCATTAAATAACCCGTTGAGCTTGATATGCTGTAAAACAAAACAAAATAAAACAAATTAGCAAGGCAATTAAATGATCATTTAAAAGTTACAGCGAAAAAGATGTTGTCAAATAATATGCCCATAATTTTATATTTTAAAATATTCAGAAATAATAAAAAATATAAAAAATAACTCAAGATAAAATATACACAAGTTTTCAGTTCTTAAAATATACAAACGTTAGAGGAACCAGGGAGACTTTATAATGATGAACTCGGCTTGCTGTTTGATATTACGTTTAACATTACAAAGAAAAAAGGTCTTCTTTAACGAATCAAAATCAAATAATTTAAAAGCGTGTTTAACTTCGATTAGTGAACATATTTTACTGTTTGAGAATATGTTTATCTTTTCATCGAGCAAAAGCCTCCTTGAACGAATCAAAATCCAACAACTAACGCCATGTTCTTATCCGATGATGGATACATCTTATTGTTTTAGAATCTATTTTTCGAAGAGAAGAAAACCTTCTGCAACAAATCAGTAGCCGACAAATAAGACCAAGGTCAATTTTGTACAGATGTCTATGTTTTAGATCACTCTTAAGAGAAAAACCCTTGATTGACTATTTGAGTCATTTTCTACTACTTATGAACCCTCTGTACGTTATTTAAAGCCAGAAAGTTAGGAACGTCCATTAATTCTCTGAAAAAAAGTTTTATTGTCAAAATCTATATGTTATTATTAAATTGAAAAACTAAAGAGTCTTTTGACTATTTAATTAATTTTTTTAATCCTTTTAATACATGAAATTTTAGGGTCTTTTGCTATAACAAAAAAAAAACACATTAATTTGGAAATTGTCAAAATTGTTTGAGAATACGTTCATGTTTTCCAAGAGAAAAGGAATTCTTGAACGGAGCAAAATCAGATAAATAAAACCGTTTTCAAGTTCGATGATGGACATATCTTCTTGTTTTAGAACCCATTTACCTTTTTGAAGAGTAAAAGAAATCGTTCATGAGCGAATTAACATCCGACAAATAAAAACGAGGGGTTAGTTCCATTTGGGCATATGTTCGTGTTTTACATCACCTTTAACACTGCTGGGAGAAAAACACTTGATTGACAGATTAATCCGTTTTCTACGGCTTATCAACAGGTTATTTAAAGCCAGAATATACTTTTTATAGCTTGTAAGAAACTTTCTCAGATAATAATGATTTAGTGATACAAATCTTATTAATTAACCCAGAGCTGAGTGGAGAAAAGGTGAATTCATACGTTTCTTAAGGCGATTTGCATGTAGGTGAACATTACGAGCCCAACGGGAATTAGAACTCGGCTCTTCGATTAACAATTCCGAGCCATCATTCATTACACCACCTGCACACCCAAACTTACAACACCCGGTATTCCCAAGTGGTCACTCATCTAGGTACTTAAAGGATATAATTTAATCCTATTACAAACGCAGGGTGCAGGATAACTTTTCTAGAATTTTATGGTTAGCTGAGGGGGAGGACTGACTGTAGGCTATATGGGGTGTCGAAAAAATTTACACACATTTTGAATCTTTTTCAAGAAATAATACAAACAACTAGAGCTAAATATATCTAATTTATTATAAATACATGCTCTTAATATTTTGCCATAGCATGTTTTCAAAATGGTATTCCAAAGCGGGCAACCATCTAGGTATTGACCGGATTTGACGTTGCTCAACTTCAGTGATCGTACGGGAACCGATATTTCAACGTGATGTGGCCGTAACCCCCACCCTCCAAAACAAAACGCTTCATGAACTCATCATTTATATTATTTACATTATTCGGACTGTTGTCCTCATCTTTATTGTCATGTTCACGGCGTTTCGGTCGTTGTGCGCTCCGCCCTTCTTCAGGTGAGTGGAATTTCGAACTGAACCCTTTATTGCGTCCACCAGGGTAAATTATTCTGGTGTCCCGACTGCATGATTAAGTATCTAGGTTACGCTCACTGTTGAAATAGCTAAATGCAACCGCCACTTCTACTCCAACAGTTTCTTTTCTCTTACTTCTTTACTGTGGAACTCCCTTCCGTTTAGTTGCTTCCCTGATAACTATAATCTTCAAAAATTTACAAGCAACGTCAATCGTCATCTTCGGTATTTTTGAAACCCATTTACATTGTGCTTTTTTTCAATAATTCCTATACTCAGTCTTTTATCTCACTTTTACTTCATGTAACCGCCTGCGTACTAGTGGCATTCCCGCCTTACTTGGGGTGAAAGGAATAAAAATGAAATAACAATAAAAAAACGAAAAACATGCAAGAAAATAGTGGGCACTTGTAGTGAAGGTGTTTTCCGGTACAACTTTTTGTGTGACAAAACAGTGCAATCTATCAAGGAATCACTCATTGGCTTCATTTTGAGGTTGATCTCACTCTCGAAATGTGTCAGATCAGACAAAAAAGGAGTTGTCACTTACGGCGATACATAACTCTTGATGTTTTAAAGAATTTTATCCTTTCTTGACAAAAATAAAAACACTTGTACAGCCTGTCAATATCTGACTGTGGCCAATTGCGATAATGTATAACCTTTTCTCTCTTAAAACGAAGGAATTAATCTATAGGATATTCTTCTTCTTCTCCTTCTTCTTCATCCTCCTCCTCCTCCTCCTCTTCCTCTTACTCTTCCTACTTCTCCTTCTCTTCCTCCTCTTCCTTCTTCTTCTTCTTGTAAAAATATTTCAATATATAAGACCCGACCATTCCGTCAAAGAATGAAAATATATTATTTCACCCACTAATTCTATGATAACAAACACATATTAAAAAAAATAACTTTAAAAAGTTTTAAATTCTAGCGTCCTCTATTCTTTTTGCGCATGTGTAGTTAGACCAAAGTAAACATCAATTTAGTCTGATTTAGATGAATCAATAAGATAGATCACTTCTCAGTCTCATCCGCTATAATTATATAAGTTTCTTATGAAGTCAGAACGCCGCGATCACATGTCTGCATCCTTTTTGTGAGTAAACATAATTCATGTTTTATGAACTTTTTACCTCATTGCTGCTTTTTGTCTACTTTTGTCCTGCATATATTGTTTTCTTCCTATTAATTTTTTTCTCTTCTTTTCTTCTTTTTTTAAAATTTTGTTAACTTTGTAAATTCTGTTTGTTGTGCACTTACATTGAGCCTATTACTCTATAATTGAACTCATTTCCTATCCGTATGTAGGCGGGTACCATTCTTAAATCTTAAGACCATTACTACGAGTATAATTTCTGGATTACTTTACTACCATTCCCAAATATGTCAAGGTTACCTAGCAGTTGCAGCAGTTCTTTGTGGCGTACTTTATCAAATGCTTTCGCGGTAGATATGTGATAATAGCTGTGAAATATCGTGTATCGCTTTTCGCCGAAAATAAACCGGAGATCAATTAGGAAGTCTAATCTTTCAAACTTTCAAACATTCGAACATTGGAACGATAATAAGGGAAATTATTCATTCATTATTGTCAAGATTGACTCCATTTATGATTTCTAAGAAACGAGAAATATTCTTTTTTTTTTTCCTGACAAGGCCGGTGTTTCAGATTCTGTTACGCAGACTTGAGTTGGGTAGACATTAATAGAATGGGTAAGGAGTGGACAGATGTACAGTCATTAAGCAACGATGTATATTCATAGATAGATAGATAGATAGATAGATAGATAGATAGATAGATAGATAGATAGATAGATAGATAGATATGAACAGACTGTGATAGATAGATATGAACAGACTGTGATAGATAGATAGATAGATATAAACAGACTGAGATAGATAGATAGATAGATAGATAGATAGATAGATAGATAGATAGATATGAACAGACTGTGATAGATAGATATGAACAGACTGAGATAGATAGATAGATAGATAGATAGATAGATAGATAGATAGATAGATATGAACAGACTGTGATAGATAGATATGAACAGACTGAGATAGATAGATAGATAGATAGATAGATAGATAGATAGATATGAACAGAGTGAGATAGATAGATATGAACAGACTGAGATAGATAGATAGATAGATAGATAGATAGATAGATAGATAGATATGAACAGACTGTGATAGATAGATATGAACAGACTGAGATAGATAGATAGATAGATAGATAGATAGATAGATAGATAGATAGGAACAGACTGAATACGAATAAAACACTATAAAGAAACAGGATAAGGTTTTCAGTATGCAAAGATCTCTCTTTCCAAACTAGTATTTTAACATAACTATTAATTTTTCTATCATTAACCCGGTACTGAATCAAAAGTGGGTCTGCCGTAATTAACCTGGCTATCCCTAGAAATAATGATACAAAAAAAAAACATTATAAAACATTTAATAACGTTTAACCTTAATCTTATCGGCCAAGTTACAAGTGAACATGCGCTTAATTGAATATTAAAAACACCTTGCTAACGTTTGTCTTATCTCGGTCACAAAGACGCCTTTCATTTAATTTTTTGGTTTAAATACTGTTCTAGTGAAGAGGAAAAATTGTGGCAATAAAAATAAGCGTCTTCTGGAGTCATAAGAATTATTTCTAGGCGACTAAATATTAATGCATGTCAAGATTTATCGGTTATTGTTGTTGGCATCCGGAAAAGTCTTGAGAAGAATAAACGTCTTTTTGTTGAAGTGTTGGAATTCAGACAGTCAGAACAAAAGGGAAAGGACTTCGATGAAAAGGGGAAAAAAGATCGCAGCAGGAAAATAAAGGGTTTTTTATCTGAAGCGTTATGAGACACATAAACAAGTTGAGAGAGATAAATTTCGTAAATATTGGTGTCATGGTGAATCAGATATGAGTTATGTATGTTTTGCTTAAATCCTCCCTCCCTCGGAAATATAAAAATAAGCCTTTTGTTTTGATCTTCTTCTATCTGCTGCGTGCCTTCACTAGGTGAGTGATTATGGCTCTCCACAACATTCTATATCTTGTAGCAACGTTTTTCTTATTACTATCCCTCCCAACCCTCGTTAACCTTCGTTCCGAAATCCAAGTTGGTCAAGTAGGTGACCCCCACTGCCTATCCCTTTTACCTTCGATATTTCAAATGAGTGCCAAATTCCCCAAGGACTCTTTCCTCGTTGTGCGTCCAATAAATTGCAGCTCTCTCTTTCTAATTTAAAGTATAACTGTCTTTTTTGTTACCATTTACGGTGGAGTAATGGATAGCGGCTCGGATTGAGGAATTATATTCACTAATACCCTGAATCCTCTCCCGCCACTCCCAGCTATGGTTAATGAGCAGGACATACCGGGTTCTATAGCCTTTGATGGCAACTGGTCTATCGCAGAAAGAAATGGCAACCTACTGCGGGATAAAAATCTGCTTCGTCGGTCATGTATCGAAAGATACACGATCGCCTAAGCGTGAATCACGCATGGCACATAACTAAACTGATCTGTGCTTAATATTTGCTCCGTCCATGGTAATTTCAGCATCCTTATGTAGAACCGAATCTCTGAAGATGCCAGGATTGAAATGTTCAAGGAAGGACCAACACGGGAAGCTGTCCCCAAAAGTGACAGATCTTGCAGTTTCTTCTTACATTTGGGAACGAAGGAAATGTGGGTGATTCGACTCCGTGACGTGGCTTGGCTGAATGAAAATAGGCACCTCGAAACATTCGCTAAAAATGAGCATACATGATGAAAAATTACCCCAAACATAATAAAAGCAAAGTTTTACTGTTAAGATCTTTGTTATTATTAAGAGAGAAGACTAAAGAATTTTTTTTATTATTAAATTATATTATATAATCCTTTTTAGTAACTTCAGTATCTTGATTAATATTATTTTTTTTACATCAACGGGTGACCATGTATTAGTATCTGAATTTTTATTGTCCTTTTGCGTTGAAAACACAATAATTTAAAAATTCTTTCAAAAATATAATAATTATCGGATTTAATAAAATGTTCAGGACTTATTCACAGATGAATAATATTAACGTTTTTTATTAATTTTCCTAATTATTTAATTCTATGAAATTTCGAGAAATTCATTTTTATAGGGTTTAATGTTTATATTAGTTAGAAGCTTGGAGAATGTAAATCATCATTTTTATTTTTTTTTTTAATAAAACAGCAGCCCTAGTTAGAAAATTTGGATCGTAAAATGAATAATGTCATAAAACTAAGACATTATTTAATTATAAAAAAATTCAATGACTAATGATTTTTTTCAAGAATTATTTTCATATTTTTTATTTTAATTAGTATAATTTATAAAGTTTTTAAATCTTTTAAAATACTATATTAATTCTGTACTCTAATTCGGTTAAGTGATATTGTTATTAGGTAAAAAATACTTTTATTAATCGTAAATGGAAAAAACTTATTATTTTCATTAGCTGCCCCTACCGCCATTATTTAAAAAAAATAATTTGTGTGTGTGTGTGTGTGTGTGTGTGTGTGTGTGTGTGTGTGTGTGTGTGTGTGTGTGTGTGTGTGTGTGTGTGTGTGTATAAACGTGCCGATTTTTGTAAGTACGGACGTCCATACACAACAGTATCAAAAAATTAGAGCAGTAACTCTTGTAAATTTAAAGTTAAGGTACCTACAATTCAATAAAATATTACATTATTTAGAATATTATCCTATATTTTTAAGATTACTGGGTAACTAAAACATTATATAAAAAATGAGCTAAAATTATATTAGTCAGGCAATTTTTAAAGATATGTCTCCCGTAGAAAATATTCTGAAACATAAGACTATCGAGATTTCTCATGAAATCATCCACCTCCGTGTTAAAAATGCTTTCCTGCAATATTTTAAACTAAAAGTAATAATATTTATTTCAAATCAGATTAATTACACTTTGAAATAGTTAATCTTCCTCAAATAAAGTTTCAGAAAATTATATTTCATTTTGGATTTTTTTAATAAAGAGAATTGCGTTCTGCTAAATATGCTTTAAAATTTAAAAAAGAACATTTCAATCAATTCAAATTCGTTTTGAAATGCAGTTAAGTATTTTCCTTATTGGAAATATTGAATTTAATCAATTATATATATATATATATATATATATATATATATATATATATATATATATATATATATATATTTATATAAATATATATATATATGATGGACTCTCCCGTCGGTTTCGACGTATGAGGTTCCGACAACTTTGTTTATTTAACCTTGTGTGTAAGTCGCAAGTGGCATTTCAGTCCTGTTAGTGATTTGCAAAGAAGTCCACAGATTGTGCAAGAGTGTGGATTCTTGGAGTATATGGCTGGAACAGCAGCAGATATTTTATTCCTTTCCCTAGTTTGACGAAGCTTGACAATGTTTGATGCTGCATTGTTCTTGATGCCATTGTAGCATGTAGTCTTCCATTCATTACGATCAATTACGGTGTTCTCAAAGGTAGTGTGATATATATATATATATATATATATATATATATATATATATATATATATATATATATATATATATATATAAAAGTGAACATTGAAGTCAACACTCGGAGGCGACAGGCTGTTTCATGCTGGACGCAATCGCAATTGCGTACATATATATATATATATATATATATATATATATATATATATATATATATATATCACACTACCTTTGAGAACACCTTAATTGATAAGCAAAAAAAGCACTTTATCCCATAAATATAGCACACTTTAAAACTATATTTCTTCATATATATATACATATATATATATACATATGTATATATATATATATATATGTGTGTGTGTGTGTGTGTTCCTGCACAGAAGATTCATATCCGGGTTGGTACTTTCCAGTATTCTCTTTCCAGTCTCGTCAATTCAAAAGCGATTACGCGGCCTTGCAGGCGATGAATTATTTTCCTCCCATCCCCACAGATGAAACCTCATAAATCTCTCACTACTGCATCGCTATTTACATGGCAAATGTTATGGCAAGCTCCATTCATTAGATCTCCCAGTTAAAACCATTACAGCTAAGACCATCACAGTGGCAAAACATTCTCATTTCTAATTTTTGAAACAGACTCCCGAGAGGATGCTTCCCTGAACACTATAATGTTAATCTCTTCAAATATAGGCTCAACCATTGCCCATTGTACTTGTCCTCATCTTTTGTATTACTTCTCCTTTCTCCCTCAGCCGTTCATACAACAACCTCATCTTTTAGTCCCCTACCTTGAGTGGCTCTTGGGCATTGTATTAGGTTGACATTTAGTAAAAAAAAAAAAAAAGAAGAAATCTCGGAGTAAACTGGCTGAAGAATTTCAAGGAGCCACTTTTAAAAGCCCTAACCAAATGGAAAACTACAGGGGTTGGTAATATAGACAGATAGAGTGAGGTGTGAAGAGAAACTGATCAGAGATAGAGAAAAAGATAAACAAAGAGAAAGTGAGAAAGAGAGATGTAGATATATACAAGGAGAATATAAGTGTCAGAGATATACACATATACTCTATCCCTTTACGTCATACCTGAATGACATCAGCGGTATATTGCCGCAATGCATGACTGGGCAGGATAAGTTCTTTTTTTCTTTTTTTATGACTTCGCCATGTCGAAGAATTGGGTTAAACTCCAACTATAATACCTTATCTTTTTCTCCTCAACTGAACGCATTGTTGTCAAGACTTAGAGGCGGGAAAAAATAAACAATGCGAAATTGCCTCTGCACCTGCCGGGCTTGAGACAAGGCCGTTACATTGAATGGGCTTTGTCCATTCGTTACAAAAATCAGATTCTACTCGAAAATGAATAGTGAAAATCGTCTGCTTCTTCCATTTTATTTTCGATTCTCTCGCATTCACTTCTCTCTTTACTCACTCTCCCCTCTCCCTCTATCCAACATATTCTTTCTTCTCGCAATGAAACACGCGCTCGCACGCACAAGCACGCACCCCTACACAGACGCCCTCACAGACACACACTCACGTTTACACACACTCACGAACACGAACGCACACACACACATACAAGCATGCACACACACACACACACACACAAACAGGCACGGACGCACGCACAACCACGCACATTCATACTCGCGTGCAGACAGAAAGTATGTTTATTCTGCGAGCATTCATTTAAAAAAGTTTTATTAAATTCAATCGATTAGGTTTCTCTCCTTAAACTTTATTCCTATTGTTTATTAATTTGTTTTCTACGGCTTATCAACCCTTATTTAAAATCAGAATCTATTTTTAGACTTTTTGAGATGATAATGCTTATGTGATAAACGTCGTACTAATTAACCCATAGCTGGAGGAGAAGAGGTGGATTCATACATTTGCCACGGGTATTTGCTTGTAAATGAATATAAGAAACCCAACTGGAACTTGTTTCTCCCATTAGACCACCCGCACATCCACAGGACCTCGCATTCCCAAACGGTCACCCATCTAGGAACTAACCAGGCTCGACGTTGCATAACTTCTGTGACAATCTGTCGTAAATTAAAATAAAACTTGAGGTTAAATTTTACTGCAAAATTTTATTCGAATAATTTGAAAAATACAATAAAAATTAAACAGTCGGTTGAATTTAACAAAGCTTTAAATAATATTTAACACACATACACCCGCATACATAGACACACACACACACACACACATATACACACACACACCTTTATTAAGGCTTCGACAGAGATCGTGAATAGCAAATGAAAAAGCAAAGAAAACAGAGTACTGCAATGTTATGATTTTTTGGTAGTTCTCATTGGTCAGACACGCGTCACGTGTATAAACGCAACAGATAATATATAAATATGTATGAGGAACATTTAGGATGTTAAAGTGTGTGATAGTGTCAGATTGTGTAAGTAAAGAAATGCTTGTGTGCATTGTGTATGTAGGACGGTATGTGTGTAAATTTGAATGTGAGGGAAGTCTATAGATGTCACACTCATATTTTGTCGGTGAAATGTAGCGATATGTTGTAAAATAGTCTTGTATTTGGTTCGATTTTTATATTCCCGTGTATGTGTATGTGTGGGGAAAGTCTGTAGTCGTCAAATCTGTGTGGGTTGATGAACGAAGAAAGATTTTGTAATACTCCAGTTTGGGTTGGATTTTACATGCGTAATTTTGAAAAAGGGAAATTTGTAAATTCCTCATTTAAGTTAAATTCAAGAATGACGAATCAGCAGAAAGTTGATATGATGTAATGTTTTAAACGAGTGTTTATAGTTGGTATTAATGCTATGAATATACTTTTAAAATATTTTTTCTTTAAAGTGTTATGTTCTTTTTTTAATTAGGCTGATATTAACGAAAACAAAGTTATGCCCCATGTCGTTTCGAGGTAAGACGAGAGAGTTAGAATGTTTGTCGAAACACAAGTCTCTCTTGTTATATATATATATATATATATATATATATATATATATATATATATATATATATATATATATATATAATTTAAATAAAAACAGACCACTTTAAAGTGGTCTGATTTTATTTAAATTATTTGTTCTGGATTTACATTGAGCTCTCTGGATTTTATCCTCCTTAGGTTTACCCATACAGATTACCTAGTTTTTCATAAACTAACTAACTAACATATATATATATATATATATATATATATATATATATATATATATATATATATATATGGTTTATGAAAAACTGTAATGTAACTATATATGTTCTCAATTTAGTTAAACAGAGCTATATATATATATATATATATATATATATATATATATATATATATATATATATATATATATATATATATATATATTTTATATTTTATGAAAAACTAGGTAATCCGTATGGGTAAAACCAAGGAGGATAAAATTCGGAGAGCTGAATGTAAATCCAAAGCAAATAATTTAAATAAAATTAAGTTAACCGTTTAAATGTGTCAATGTCTGGACCTCCTCAAATAATTTTGAGTATGAAAGTATAGAAATTTTTAAATTACATCTAACTTACTCATGTCTTCTCTTTACCCCCTCACTTCCTCACTTCGTTAATTCACATATGTTTAATACGGCCCGTCAAAAATGTGTAAATTTTCTTTTCATTTTTTGTTTCAAACTTTGGAAGTAAAGTCTGATGATCCGCAGTCCTTTAAAAGGTCTGTGGTGAAATAATCTATTACATGGAACCTTAAAGTGATCTGTTTTTATTTAATTATTTAATATATATATATATATATATATATATATATATATATATATATATGTGTGTGTGTGTGTGTGTGTGTGTGTGTGTGTGTGTGTGTGTATAATATAATATAATATATATATATATATATATATATATGTTTGTCTAAACACAAGTCTCTCTTGTCTTTTATATATATATATATATATATATAAATGTTAGAAATGGCTTAAATTCGACACACACACACATACACACACACATATATATATATATATATATATATATATATATATATATATATATATATATGTATGTATGTGTGTGTGTGTGTGTGTGTGTGTGTGTGTGTGTGCGTGTGTGAAAATATATAGAAAATAGGAAAGAACTCGTTAGGTAAATAATCCAAAGTTCTTTAGTATTTTTTTAGTATTTTTAAAAATAGTGCTCGATACAGAAGTAGAGCATAAATATAATTATTTATACGTCCTGGGTATGACGGTAAACTACATCCGCGTCCTGGGTATGACGGTAAACTGCATCCGCGTCCTGGGTACGGCGATGAACTGCATCCAATAGCAAGGTCTCAGATAATGTTTTCAGAAAAATAATGTTGCCAGCTCTAAGTTTTTGAAACAATAATGTTGCCAGCTCTAAGTTTTTGAAACAATAATGTTGCCAGCTCTAAGTTTTTGAAACAAAGTAATGTTGCCAGCTATACGTTTTTTTTTTTTGTAAAAGAGTAATGTTGCCAGCTATACGTTTTTTTTTTGTTTTTTTTTTGTTTTTTGTTTTTTTGAAACAATAATGTTGCCAGCTATACATTTTTTATTCCATACAAAATAGGCATTTAAAATTTATATAAACTGGATTTGGCATTAAATAAGCCACAGTGGTTGATATGCCATAAAACCCAAACAAACAAACAATAACTATTTATTTAATGCGTGTTGGAATCATATTTTTAAATAAATAATTATATATATATATATATATATATATATATATATATATATATATATATATATATATATTAGAAATTGATTAAATCCGCCATATGAGGAGGGCACTTGATCAGGCCTTCATCAGGAAGGAGTGGATGTGATAGAGAACAATAAACTGTTGTAGTGTCTTCTCTCTAATGAGTTTATTGAGGACTCTTCCACTTACTGTAAAGTAGTAGAAAAGTAAGCCTCGGGGGAAACAGTGATATTGCCTGAACGCTGGTCAACCGACACACACTCCCAAGTCGTGTAACCCACTTCTGTTGTATTTACTGTTCAATACACTATTTATCTGCAACCTCTTGTTTTTTTATTTCTCAACCATTACTTAGCCACAACATAAACTTCAAAAGAATTCAAAATTGATCGTTGCATTTAAGTAATGCATTAATATTTAAACTTACTTTTTAAAAGTTCAACGATAATGCGTCTGCCGCCACTTAATTTAAAGACAGTTTGATGTACGGAGGTCCTTACTTTCCGTACAAACAATTTTATTTTATTTTCATAGGTGACTTTTGATGTATTTCGCAATTAATTTCCATTACTCTCAAATTGATTTACAAGTTATAAAAATTGTTATTGTACAAAAAAATCGTCGCAAAAAATCACGTTAAAAATCACCGAAAACAACCACAGTAATGAAAACTTAGGAATTTAAAATTTCAAGATTGCGTGTCTGAATCTAGCCCGGAATATTTTCAATTTGATCACCGAGTCGGTCTGATTCCAAAATGATATGTTATAAGTTAAAACACGGACAATTTTATTTTGAAACAGTAATTTGAGAACAGTAATTTTTTTTAATTTGAAATCAGCTATTGAAAGTTAGAGAGTTGTGTCCCTTTAAGTTGAAAAAGTGGGCCACAGTGAAACATTGACATTCCCATTTATTATATAGATTTAATTGTTTAAACCCTTATTTTTAATGGATACTCATATTTGAGTAGATGTTCTGTATATTTATTTATTTATTTCCATCTACCTGCCTGAATATTCGAGAAAACCGGCAGGTTTCTCTAAAAACATTTCTCTGGTATTCAGGCCGGTAGACGGAAATAAATAAGTATGTTGTTTAAAAAATAAATAAATAAATACAGAAAATCTAGTCAAATATGAGTTTTCATTAAAAAATAACGTTTAATATATAAGAATGCATACTGAGGTCAACATCGAGAGATGACAATGTGTTTCATGCTCAAATACAATCTTCAGGCCACGTACATTACGTTCAGACAAGAGACTATCACTGCTTTTATATTTACACCCGCTCTATCCACGTACAGACCACTTTATAGTATAATTTAAAACTATATTTTTATCATATGTTTATATATGAATATATGCGTATGCGTCTATGCAAATATATGCGTATGTGCCTATACAAACACACATATATATATACACACGCACACTTTATATATATATATATATATATATATATATATATATATATATATATATATATATATATATTTAAGACATGTTTTAAGTTTATACATTCTTTTTATAGATACAAATATTTAAGTAAATGCTCTGTTTATAATAAACAGTATTAAACAACATTTACCGGCCTGAATGTCCGAGAAATTTTCATAGAAAATATTCGTCCTCCGACAGCATTCGAACCTGAATCCTATACGGAACTGAGGAGCGTTCGCTTAACAAGGTCGAATTTACTGCTAACCGAACGATCCTCTGGGGAAAGGGAATTTCTCTCCTAAAGTCTATATGCCATGTCGCATCACGACATAGGTAATCATGACTCTCCACTGATAATTTTTCCTTTATTATTTCTGAATTACAATGACTGTATGTGATTGTCTGTGTCTTTATGTATGTGTTAATTATGTGTATGTATATTTTTGTATGTTTGTGTATTCGTGTGTGTGTGTTTGTATGTGTGGGTATAATCATCTACTTTGTATATATGTTTGTATGTGTGTCAAGCCAGCGAGTGAGCGTGTACGATATAAATTCCTCACGATTTTTTCAATGCCCAATTATGTAAAGCGCGTCATGTGCGCATGCGTACTAGTCATTGCACATGCGGAAACGAACTTAGAAATGACTATGTCGGCATGTCGACTTGAAGGGATATCTCTTAATAAACATTTTTTAATGCGTATTCAAGTATATTTTGCCGAAAAATGTAATCGTCTGCATTTGTGTCGTGATGCTGAAAGTAAAAAAAAAAAACGTTTTTATGGCCGCTTTTTTGATTTTCATTTTTTTTTTTTTTTTTTTTTTTGCGTACATCAAAAGTATTTCTGACTTCGCGTGCGACGCTAAAACCATTTCTACATATCTTTATTTGGAAAATATATTTTTCTCTGAGTGTGCCAGTTTGTATTTGTTTGTGTGCGAAAAATTTTTATGCTGAAAAATTAACATATGTATGTACATATTAAATGAAATTGGGAGAAATCAGTTGGTGTGTAAATTTTTTATTCCTTTCTTATCATTTCGCTCATTGAGACGAGCATCTTCACAAAAACTGAGAATTACATCGAAAAATCATTGCCATATTAAACTTGCTAGATAAAAAAAACTGTGGTCAATTTAATGATTTTGACAATCAAATTTATAGTATATATATATATATATATATATATATATATATATATATATATATGCCCCTGAAGAGCGTTATACGATAAAGTGCTCAATATCAGAGATAGACCGTATATAAATATAAAATTGAACATTGAAATCAACACTCAGAGGCGACAGGCTGTTTCATTTATATATATATACATATATATATATATATATATATATATATATATATGTGTGTGTGTGTGTGTGTGTGTGTGCGTGTGTGTGTGTAGAGAGAGAGAGTGAGAGATAAAATAAATAGACAGATAGATAGATCGAATACAATCTTCAGGCCATGTACATTACGTTCAGACATGAGACTGTCACTACTACAATATTTACACCCGCTCTATGCGTGTACTGAACACTTTATAGTATAACTTAAAACTATATTTTTTATTATATGTTTATATATGAATATATGCGTATGTGCCTAAGCAAACATATGCGTATGTACCCATATACACGCACACATATACATGGTGACCCCAAAAAATGGGAATTTTTGAAGTGCTTATTGCCTGATATGAGTAAGTGGCAAGACTGCGAGACCTTGAGCAAGTAAACATTTCGCCATTTTAGTAACCATGGATCAGTGGAACGGACAACAGCGTGCGTTAGCAGCAGTCAATGAGGAATCTCAATAACAGATTTCAAGAATGCATTCGTACAGGATGACGCCATCTACAGGACGTCATTTTTTAAAATGAAAATTCCATCATTGTTTCTTAAATGGCATGTTTTAAGGTTTCAATTACTATGAATAAAATATTTTTCTTCCATCACTCTTGGTTTTATTGGATTGTTAAAAAGTTCCCGTTTTTTTGGGGGGTCACCCTATATATATATATATATATATATATATATATATATATATATGACCCTGAGGAGCGTTAACATCGCGAAATCTTTAGTCGACCATAGTAAGTATTGATAATAATCACCGGTCGAAATATCGACTAAGCATTCTTACTTACAAAATTCTTTTCAATAGGTGTTATTATAGTTATTGAATTAGAAATAATTATGAAGTTCTTAAAGAACTTATTGGATGTCCTCTCTGAGTTTCATGATTTTTCGTTCGTCAAGACTTTAGCTAACATTGATCATACAGAATTACATTTATCGAATGTCAAGCCAGATTTGACCAGTGTTATGCAATGGGAACTTTATTATCGCGGATTAAATAATTTTTGCTATAAACAACCATCATGTAATTTATTGGCAGAAATTTTGTTCACCTTGTTATAAGTTGTTTCCATTTTCTAATGAGGAAAGAAGGCTTGGAAAATCTGATATTCACAGGACGGATTAAGGTTAAGACCTACTGATGAAAAAACAGCACATTACATGTTTGGTGTATCTATCTATCTATATGTTATACTAACATTATAACATATAGATAGCTAGATATGTGTAAATGGGTACATACGCATATGTTTGCATAGGCACATACGCATATATTCATATATAAACATATGATAAAAAATATAGTTTAAGTTATAAAAGTTATGGATGGTGTTTAGGAGAATGAAGGAAGATATAAAATTTGTTGAGAGCTAGTAATGGAAGAAAATTATGCATAGCCATGATCATCTACATCTTGAGTGGAGACTGCATATAAAGTAGAAGATATACGTTGAATTATATACTTTTACGTATATTAATAGGTAGCAGTATTAATATTTCTTAAAAAATTCTTTCTGACCTGCATCTGTTTTATATTCACATGCCGGATCATGACCTGTGACCTAAGGCAAGACAACGGTGTGCTTTTTTTATTGTTACCCCTTAAACAAAAGACAACTATTAACAAAAAAAATAAATAGATACAACATGTATATGAACTGCGCTTATTAGAACTAATTTGAGATTTCCTAGAGAGATGATCCACGATGAATTTTATTATTACTATTTTTTATGGCCGTCATATAAAGCGTCGCGGGGAGATTTTTTATGTTTTAAATCGGGCAATTATATTAAATCGATTGCAAGGCCCTTAGAAGTTTCACGACAGACCCGTCAGCCATTCAGTCCAAAAATCGTTACGTATTGATATCAACTTGGCTACAGGAGCTGGTTTGCTTTGCTTTGTTATACGGCATATCAACATCAATGGGTTATTTAATGCCGACAAGATTTTTATTGCTGGTAATATTTTTTTTCCAAAAGTGTATTACTGGTATTTTTTTTTTCAAATATAGAGGTGATATTGGGGACAAATTGCTACTGTCTATAAAATGCGTCCCACATAGCCTTTGACAACTAAGTTCAAGCCGGAAAATGGATGAAAGCGGACAAATGGCGCCTCATAACCAGCTGCTTCGGGTATATGGAGCTCAACATCCCAGGAAGACACTCCATCTAGGGAAAGTAAATCTCTGATTTTAAACATCCGCCTGCCTTAATACGGAAAAGGCTGTCGAAGTAAATGCAGACATAAAATCCGGAGTGCAGAAATGAAGGCAAGTTGGCAGTCAACATTGACAACTTTCCGACGCTCCTGTATTACTTTCGATCTTGGCAGTACGGCCAAGATTTGGGTATGTAGCCTAGGCAGCGGACTGTCTCTATACGCAATCGCTCATGCCTGCACCTTGGAGAGGTCACTTCAGACTAACCATCGAAGGCGTGAACTTTGACCAAACAGGGCGATACCTTTATCTCATGAGATAAATGGATGCCTACTAATTATTATTATTATTTATTGATTTATTTATTTATTCATGGTGCCATTAGATAGATAGATAGATAGATAGATAGATAGATAGATAGATAGATAGATAGATAAAGAACAGACTGAGATAGATAGATAGATAGATAGATAGATAGATAGATAGATAGATAGATAGATAGATAGATAGATAGATAGATAAAGAACGGACTGAGATAGATAGATAGATAGATAGATAGATAGATAGATAGATAGAGTAAACTGAGAACGTCTGCTCAGAGGATCTGGGTCGCAAGGCATAGCGTTGAGTCGTACGCATTGCCACACTGAACTATTATTGTATTATTAATCTATGCCCCTCAAGTGTCCTTTTCTTCACTAATATCTTGTTGCAGTGTTTTCCTTACAATATTATTAATCAGAACTAGGATGTTTATACGAACATTATAACATATAGATAGCTAGATATGTATGCTTGTGTGTGTGCGTGTGTGTGAAGTGTCTGAGAGTGATATATTCACTTGAAGACATGCAAAATAGTTATGACTTCATAACGTCTTATGTGAAGAAATCAGAAAGGAATGTTAGGGAAGAAAGAAAAACAAACAGACATTTGGAAAGCATTATAAACAAAACTAGGAATTCAGGAGAGGAATTCCTTACGTCGCCCAATGCAAGTCGTATAGAACGAGATGCATCTGCGATTCGGTTGATGACTATCTCCCTTGGCCCAATTCTCCCAGTGTTTCCAAAGGCACAGCATCTTTATGCCTGTCCTCTTCCCGACTACACGCGCACACAAAAAATAGGCATGTTGGCAGAATTATTAGGTTGTCTTATATAAAAACGATGCAGTTTTTTTTGTTTGCCAACTTTTCACCAAAAATTAAAAGTTGGTTGGCATTAGTCATTATTTTAACGGTTGTTGCTGACTAATTCTTTTGGAATTTGGTTTTCAGCTGGTTGTTTCCATAAAAATATCATTTGTGGCTTTCAGAAAATAGCAATTAAACAATGTCGACTGCTTATATTATACTAATTCAAATTAGGCGTCAGTGCCACACAAGTTTAACAAAACAACAGCTATGTATTTGCTAGTAATATTGTTAACTGCCGGTGAGAAGACACATCCTTGTCTTACACCCCGTTCTATTTTCCATTCTCTGTCCGTATGCGGACGGTTTGCTGCCAGCATAGATTCTTGATTATTCTAATGTCTTTCCCGAATATGTTCGAAGACGTATTGGGATGGCTAAAGACGCATTTCAAAAGCTAATCAGAGACAGAAAAAATTCGTTGGGAACAAAGAAAATAGTACTGAGCACATATATCTGTCCACTTGTATGGCAGCGAATGCTGCACAATCTCCTCAAAGATGAAGAAGCGACTTGAAGAAACAATTATGTGGTTCTACAGAAAGATGCTGAAGATACCATGGACCGAACACGTGAGGAAGAACGAGGTTTTGGTGAGAATAGAAACAAAAAGGAAACTTATACTTATCAGGAAGAGGAAGTTGAAATTTCTGGGACAACTTGATGAGTGAGGAGAGCTTAGAAAATCTTATACGTTTGCGAGAAATAACAAAAAGACAAAACTTATTAAGAGCTACAAGGGACAAGAAGATGTGGAGTGCCATGATTGCCTACGTCCTGAAAGGAAACGGCACATAAAAGAAGATCTGTTAATGTCAGAACTTTATGGGGTTGTTGCCGAAATTTCGTTCGGGAGATAAGAGCCTTGAAAACAAATCAAGATGAAGACATAATTTAGTCATAAAAATGATCAATTGTTAGACAAGGGCCGAAAAACGACAATCACAAATCTCTCAGAATAACATCTCGCTTGTAAAAAAAAAATGCAGGAATGACATTGACTAGTAAATGAGATTGTCCAATTCCTTTTGAAGTCCCAGCTATAGATAAATAGTTAACCCTCAAACTGAGATCAAAACACTGAAAGTGAAAATAGGTTTTACTACCAGAAATACTATATAAAAAAAAAATTACCAGCAATAAATTTTTGAAGAACAATTATTACCAGCAATACATTATTACCAGCGATACATTATAAAAAAAAAATATTACCAGCAATAAAGTTTTGAAGAAAAATTATTACCAGCAATATATTATTACCAGCGATACATTATAAAAAAAAAATATTACCAGCAATAAAGTTTTGAAGAAAAATTATTACCAGCAATACATTATTACCAGCGATACATTATAAAAAAAAATATTACCAGCAATAAAGTTTTGAAGAAAAATTATTACCAGCAATACATTATTACCAGCGATACATTATAAAAAAAAAAATATTACCAGCAATAAAGTTTTGAAGAAAAATTATTACCAACAATACATTATTACCAGCGATACATTATAAAAAAAAATATTACCAGCAATAAAGTTTTGAAGAAAAATTATTACCAGCAATAAATTATTACCAGCGATACATTATAAAAAAAAATATTACCAGCAATAAAGTTTTGAAGAAAAATTATTACCAGCAATACATTATTACCAGCGATACGTTTTTGGAAAATATCGCCCAGGTTAGGACGCCCTGATTTATTTCCAACCATATTTGTCATCCATAACTCTATCAGATCTTCGTTTCTAATTTCGGTGTCATCTGTGTGTTGAGCGATCAAGGTTCTTATTCTACCTCTTGATCTTTTCCCAAAATTTGAATTCTAGAGTACAACTTTAATGTTAATACAGTAATTGTAATTTTACTATCCTAATGTTGCTTGATTGGTTGATTTTGTTTAGCGGCAGATCAACCTCTATGTATTTAGAACATAAGTGTATGCCTTCAACTACAGGTACAATATATTGCTGGTCATTCTACTATAAAATGTATTGTTGGTCATTTTGCTTTAAATATTTATTGCTGGTAGTTTTACTATAAATAGGTATTGTTAGTAACTTTATATAAAATATATTGTTGATATTTTTCCTTTTCGGCACATATGGAATGAGGCACCCAGTTATGAAATTACAAGAGACTACCGCTGACTCTGTTATAATTTCAGGTGCTACCTTGTGTGTTGCCGAACCACGGAGTGTGGATTAAAGATTTCGAACTATACCATAAAAATATTTATTGAAAAGGCACCGGAACACCATTCTGTTGCTTCCACTATCCTCTTAAGAGTAAATTGTCCTGCCGTATTTTTAAAAAAATAGCTGGCCACTCGTATCCGTCTCAGGCACATTTATAATTGTTCAACGCCCACAGATCCAACCTGCCGTTTATACTGCAACTATGCTGAGCGGGCCTTGTTTACAGTTTCTGGAAGAGAACGCGTTATCTAGCGTGATCAACAATCTGACCCTAGGTCACGATGACTTGTAACTTGGTACTAGCACAGCTATCGACGACTTCAAAAGGGTTCCGTCTACGCGATTTCACTCACAACGTTTGGGCCAACCCGTAGTATGGTTTTCAGGCAGTTTCCAAATGTGCCGCACGCTGGGATCGACTCCACCAGACCGATAGCATCAATGAGTCACCTTCCTGACAAATCGAACATAGTGAGATTCGAACCCGGGTCTCATGGTCCGAAAACGAATGTTCTAACCACTTGGCCACATCCTGGCCATCTCGGAAGATTAATATTACATATTTCCTGTTTTATAGTCTTAGGAAACCTATGAATATATATATATATATATATATATATATATATATATATATATATATATATATATATATATATATATATATATATATATATATATATATATATATATATATATATATATATATATATATATATATATATATATATATATATATATGTATATATATATATATATATATTAAGGCATTAAAAACAAGAAATTTTATATTATGGACCATGATAGATTTAAAATGAAAACAAACACCAGTCGACCGGTTTCGTCCCCTCTCATCAGAACTGTTAATGGGGAACTAAAATTATGTGGAAAATATATATATATATATATATATATATATATTTTAGGCATTTCACACCAAGCAAGGCGGGAGTGCCACTAGCACGCAAGGAGTTACAGAGGATTGAGAACAAGAGTAAACAGGCCTTTTTTAAGGAAAGGATACAGAGAAGGAAGGGTAACAAGCTCATGATGACGATTGACATTACACTTGAATATTTGAAGATTATTGTCATCGGGGAAGCAAGTAAGGGGAAGGGAGTTCCACGGGCGGGAAGTGCGGGAGAAGAAGCTATTTGAGAAGACATGGTTACATTTAACCGTTTTGACAGTGAAAAGGGTGGGAGCGAGATGCCAGCCCGGTAGCACGTTTAAATTCATGTAGTCCGGAACCAGCGAAAGTTGCTCGTCGGAACAGTTGCCAATAAAATATTTGTAAAAGTAACAGAGGGAAGCCACTGCACGTCTGTGGGATTGCGATTGTAGACTAGATGCCAGATCAGGACCTATCATCTTGCATATTCGTCTCTGGATTTTGTCAAGGAGCTCAAGACGTACAGAGGGGGCACCAGTCTATATATGACAGCAATATTCCATGCAAGAACGGATGGCTCTTTATAAGTGGGGAAAAAAGTCTAAGACATTATTACAACGTCTTGTAATCTTTGTTTATTGTGTGTGCTTACCAGACTCCAGGCTACACATGTGGAAATCTTCATGGCCTTGTTACGGTATATATATATATATATATATATATATATATATATATATATATATATATATAAGGTTGGTGCAAAAATAATGTCGTTTTCTCACATAGTAACATATGTGAGAAAACGACATTATTTTTATTATTTTGTCAGGCATATTGTTGGGAATTAAGATGTTACGGTGATTCTTAAGTTAGGTCATCCCTGGGGGAGTTGGTAATAGATTTGACGCGCTGTTTTTCCGTCAGATGAAAGTCATTGTATTCTTTGAACTTTGGTAGATGTTGGCCTATGAAGTGTTTAGCTAAAGACGGGGACAAACACTACAGCCTGTTATTTGTGGCTCAAATGATTCAACTGGAAAGCACTTTATTAAGTTGCTTTCTTGTACTGCTTGCATTTTTTAATACCATAATACTCTTTTATATATTTTATGGTCCAAGTTCTTTGTACCCCGGTGATGGTCCAAGGTTAGAACCAATGAAAGACTAACACGAACACAGGTATGGAATACAAAGATATATTACAACAGAAATATAATACAAAGAAGTAGAAGTATTATGTTGGTGCAAAAATAATGTCGTTTTCTCACATATGTTACTATGTGAGAAAACGACATTATTTTTTTTTACTAATATTAGTAATGACTATCAGATTTGGTTAGAGTGAACTATGTTGTCTCGACAAGTATCACTGTTCCAATGTCCTTACAATATGCTCTCAATTATCTCTCCTCGTCTTACGACCTCCTCATACCTCTTGAGAGGCGCAGTATTCATAATGTCAGGAATAGTCCATTATTATTATTATGGGTAAGTTCCCATAACAATATAAGTATCACCCAATGAAAGGCTCAAAAGCCACTCATAGAAAAGGGTTAAAATAGTAATGAGGTATGCAAAAGGAATAGAAGATAAATTGATAAGAATTTGATATTATGAGCATAAAGAGGAAAATAATGATTAACCCTCCACTTGAAGAGATCTAGAGTCATTTTTTTTGTTGCAATGATGTTCACACTGTACAAAGCAGAGGGGCTCTTCGAGGTAAAGGATTATAGACTAAGACGCACAGTTTATGTGGATAGGAGAGGGGAATATAAAGGTTAATGCAAGACTGTTTGCCGAGGGGTTCTTGATAAGCTCCAGAGGCGGATATGCAATATAATTGGCCCTGTTCTGGCATCTCGTCTACAGTCGCTCTCTCACAGATGCGCCGTTGCCTCTCTCTGTCTTTTTTTACGAATACTTTCATGGTAATTTCTCCGAGGAGCGGCATTCGCTGGTTCCCAGACTTCATGAATTCAAGCGCCCTACGAGGCTGGCATCCCGCTCTCACCCTTTCACTGTCGAAACTTTTAAATGTAGCCGTCTCTTCTACTCTAATAGCTTCATGTCTCGCACCTCTCGCCTGTGGAACTCCCTTCCCTATTCCTGTTTCCCTGAGAGCTATAATCTCCAACTATTCAAATGTAATGTCAATCGACATCTCCAGTTGCCTTGATCTATCCACTATCCTTCTCCTCATCCTTTCCTCTATCACTCCTATCTGATCTTGCTCCAAATCTTCTGTAACCCCTTGCGTCCTAGTGGCTTCCCGCCTTGCTTGGGGTGAAAAGCTTAAAAAAAAAAAACTAAAACTTGAACAGGTTAAGATTGTAGTGATCTGAGAAGCATCCTCTTGGGAGTCAGTTCCACAAAGCAGCGGTCCGTGAGAAACTGCTGCTCGAGTGGAGCTTACATTTCGCCATTGGAATATGAAGGGAATCGGGGCGTTTCGGTACAATGTGCGTAGCATGGCGGGTCCTAGCCCTGAAGGTTAGAATTAGTAGAACAAGGAATGTAGTTCGCCTGAGCATTTTCCATGGAAATAGCCATAAAGCAGAGAGACAAAAGACACATGTGAGTTCGTTCCACAAAGTGTCATTTTGTAAAATTTAGTTCAACCAGTACAAGGCTCAAGGGACACTCGAGGTAGAGGTTTACAGAGAGTGAGGGGAAAGGAGGAAATAACTAGTACATATTAGGAGGACGTTTAGAATAGATATCAGTTGACCACACTTCTCATTAAATTTTATACTTTTTTTACAATGATGTTTATGCTGTACAAGGCCCGAGAGCCACTCGAGGTAGAGGTTTACAGAGAGTGAGGGGAAAGGAAAAAATAAGAACTGCATATGAGAATGACGTTTAGGATAGATATCATATGACGCCACTTTTCATTAAATTTCATACTTTTTTACAATGGTGTTCACTCTGTACAAGATCTGACGGCCACTCGAGGTAGAGATTTACAGAATAAAAGCACAGCTGATGCGGATATATGTGGAAGATAACGGTTAATCCTAATCTTGAACAGATTAAGATTGTAAGGGTCGGGGAAGCAACCTTATAGTGGTCGGTTCCTCAAGCCAGTGGTTTGTGGGGAAAAGCTGCTCGAGTGAAACTTATATCACACCAAAGGAATACGAAGGTGTTTCACTACAACATACGTGGCATGGCTGATCTAACCGTGATGGTTAGAACTGGTGGGACTAAAGAATATAGTGCGTCAGAACACTTGCCAAGGAAATAGCGATAAAGCCGCAAGCCAAAATAACCACTTGTGAGTCCGTTCCACAAAGTGTATTTTTTTTTTAAATTTAGTTCACCCAATACAAAGCCCAAGGCCCACTCAAGGTAGTTGGTTACTGAGTGAAATTGTTGCAAGGGAGGGGGAAGTTATTAGTGGTCAGAGAAGCCTGCTTTCAGGAGCGTGTTTCACAATATAACATTTCTGATTTTGGGTAAAGGCTGAGTGGAAGTTTTTTTTCATCAGAAAAGATGCAGGTGATTCGATTCTGTGAAAGTGGCATGCCGTCTTCTAGTTGTGTTGGTCTGAACTAGTGGAACTGAATATGAGGTTCATCTGAACATTTGCCATGGAAATAGCGATAGAATAGTAACAGGTTTTCAACGTTGCAGTGTGGAAAACACCCACAAAACTGCATAAACGGTTTTCGTCAAAGTTTATTTTCGGTGTAGACTTTTTAGATTTCTTTCGTACGCCTTTTGGAAAGGCAGGAACATGTATTTTAACTGCAAAATTCTCCATAGTATTCTTAACAAAATGCCTCATCATTGGAATGCCACGAAGTTTGACGAAGAAGGGGAAGAGCACTTAAGCAAAATACCCTGTATCTACTTTAGCTACCCAATCAGTAGCAGCAAATAGTATCTACTTTAGATACCCAATCAGTAGCAGCAAATTTTATCATGGTTTACATTTAAAATGTTAGGTCATCAAATGAAAACAAAGGAGAAAGTAAGCGAAAATCTAAGATTTGTTTTCTTTAAATAGACTTGAGATCTGTAAATAAAAATTAAGTCCAGATACCTCTGTAAAGGTCAGGTGTCGATTTGACACTGTATTGATATCATGAGCAGGAACCCTATTCAAATTCATTTTACTTATAAATCTATAAAAAAAATCAATATTTTTTTATTTTGACAAATGTCATGTCTTGATTAGTCGCTTGGTTGTTTATGTTTAGAGGCATATCAACACCTCTATGGGTTATTTAATGCTGAAATGTAAATATGAGAATTGAAACTTAATAATTAATTCAAGAGAATGACATTCTTTCATGACTAAATTATTATTACTTAACTGCATTTGTTTTTAACAAATAATCTTACAAGATCAAATGCAGAATGAAGACTTGTTTCTCCCTAAAAGAAATTACATTTATATCATATTGGTTTTTGTTTCAATATTTTTTTGACAATATATGCCATGTAGTGTATTATTGGTCATTTTGTTATAAAAAAGCATTGCTGGTAATATTGTTTTTATAAAAATGTATTGCTGGTAATTTTTTTATAAAAATATATTGCTGGTAAATGCATTTAGGCTTATCTTATTTTTTAGAAAATATATGGCTGGTAATTAAAAAAAGTCTGTTGCTGGTAATATATTTATGAAAATATATGGCTGGTAATTTTTTTTAAAAATGTGTTACTGGTATTTTTTATAAAAATGTATTGCTGGTTATTTTTATTTAGAAAAATGTATTGCTGGTAATATTTTTTTCATAAAAATATATGGCTGGTAATATTTTTTATAAAAATATATGGCTGGAAATTCTTTTATATAAAAATTCCTGGCAATTTTTTTAGAAAAATGTATTGCTGACATTTTTTTTTTTTTTTTTTTTTTTAGAAAAATATACTGCTGTTAATGTTTTAAATAAAAATGTATTACTTGTATTTCTTTAGAAAAATTGTTGCTGGTATTTTTTTAGAAAAATATACTGATGTTAATTCTTATATAAAAATGTATTGCTGGTATTTATTTAGAAAAATGTATTGCTAGTATTTTTTCTAGAAAAATGTATTGCTGGTAATATTTTACTGTGAAAATGTATTGTTGGTCATTTTGGTTATTAGTATATTGCTTGTATACATACTTAGTGTTCTGATTTTTGTTTGGCTGTTACTATTTGCCCATAGCTGGAACCCTAACAAGTGCTACCACTCCAGTTTAAGGTGAACCTGGGAACAACAGCAATTAAGAGGTTGTTCTACGCTCCTCAAAGCCTTCAATCTTCTGACAAGAGGCCTTGCTGCCATATGTAGTTTATCGTCATACACAGGTCTATCATGGCTTGAAGATGTTTCAATGAATATAAATCTATAAAAATTATTTCCCCAAAATGTCGCCCCTGCTTTGTTTTTGTTTTTACGAGCGGACCACTGTATTTTATTAGTACCTCTGTTCCTTTTGTTGGGTTGATCTTTTTATTTATCTTGATGATTGAGTTATTGATTTGCAAATATTTAATAAATTGACAGAAGGGGAAAATGGGAAAATATAATATGAGATGGATGAAAAAATACTTAAATATAAGAAAAAAGACATAAGAATACAAAGATAGATTAATAAATAAACATCTACTGACTTAAAGCACAGAAAGTCTTATTAAACAAAATTTACTCCTCGGCAGGGATCGAACCTGTATTTTCTTTATTCTGAGAATCTACCTTCTAGACAGGAGTGCTCCATCGTTTCGGTCAGCTAAAAAGTGATTAGAAAAGCTTTTAATTGCTTTTATGAATAAGGTATATGATGACACCTCTATCGTGTTAAGAAAACAATCGATGAATAATGAATTTTTACAAGAATTTCTTTCTTTTTTTTTAAATTTTAATTATAATTTATAAAGTTTTAAATCTTTTAAAATTCTGTATTAATTTGTAGCTGTTAGATGACATTGTCATTACGTAAAAACTATAATTACTAATCATAAATGGAAAAGTTTATTAGATTTCAGGGGTTCCTAGTATTTTAAGAAGAATTCTGAAATTTTCTTTGTGTTTGCATAAACGTGCCGATTTTTGTAAATACGGACGTCTATCTATATTTTTGAAATGAGGTATTATGTACAGTATTTACATTATTCGGACTATTGTCCTCATCTTTGGAAAATTCGTAAACTTAAGGAATCAGCACATATGCTAGGCCACAAAAATCTCCTGAGCCGACCAAGCATAGAAATAAATACAATATGGGAACCAGTAATAAGGAGTGCCAGAGAAAAGCAATGATAACAAAAGTTGCAATATGAGCTCTGGTAAAAACATGCAATGATAACAGCAAAATTGCAATATGAGCACTGGTAAAAATGGTTGCTCAAGACATTAGGTTTATAATACCCAGAAATTCATACCTTGAGGACACATGGCACAGTGGATAAAGGCGTTGGCTAGATCCAGTGACAGACCCAAAGAGTGTGAGTTCAATACCTGGATAAGGCAGTGGAGAACTTTCAGAGGGAAAATTAGTCGGAGATAACTGATAACTGACATCCATCAAACATGGCACGTGGAACTAGAACAGTCTACCCCAGGAATCGAAATAAAGGGTTCAGTTCGAAATTCCAACCACCTGAAGAAGGCCGGAGCGTACAACGGCCGAAACGTTGTGATAAATATTGCGACATAATGTAAATACTGTACGGACGTCTATACACGATATTATTAGAAAATAAAAGCGATAACTATAGTAACTCCAAAATTTGTTGGTAATTTTTTTAACATATCTTAAACAAGCATATTCATGAGTAAGACTATGAAGCCAAAGTACCTAAAATTCAATAAATATTAGATTACTTAAAATAATTACCTAAACTTTTAAGATTACTAGGTAGTTAAAAATTATATAAAAAGGCTTTCACGTTATATTCGTCAAGTAATTGTTACAACTACGTCTACCGTAGAAAAATATTGTCAAACAAGTCTATCGAGAGAGTTGTCAACACCTTATAAAATCACCCACCTGCATGTTAGGAAAGGCTTTTCTGCAATATTTTAAACTAAAAACAAGTAATATTTATTTGAAATGAAATTAATTAAACTTTTAAAAAGCTGATGTTCCGCAAATAAAATTTCAGAAAAGTATATTTTATTTTTTGAAAGATGTTTTAACAAAGAGAATTACGTTATGTTGGAATATTTGTCAATTTGGCCGATTTCACACATTTTTAGCGATTTAAAAAAATAATTCCAATCGATTTAAATTCAGTTTGAAATACGTCAAAGTATTTTACTTATTGGAAATATTAAATTTAATCTATTATCTTGAAATTAAAACTAAAATAAAAGCTTCATGAAAGATTTTTCTTTTTTTAATGCATTTAAAACCTTCGGCATTGCGTTTCTGTGATCTTATTGTGTCGATCACATTCGTATTCGATTAAATATCTTCCGTTTTTGTTATATTTTTCCAGTTAGCCATTTTAGCTTGAACTAAGTTCTTTCTTTTATCCTACCATTCAACCTCCAGATGCTTTATCTAGCCAAACAACATCCCTTACCATTCTTCACATTACTCTGTTTGATTATCGCTTTTCGTTCGTTCAAAGCTGCCAAGTCTCAAGATAGAATGAATTTTGCAGCTAACCCATTTTATTCTCTGACATTTTCCGATAAGATAGAGAAAAAAATGCCTGGTTTGTATTATACTTGAATCCATTAAGATGGCATATCCAGGGGTAGGAGGAACAAAGGAAAATAAAGACTTAATTAGACGTGCTGATTTTTTTCTGTTCAAATGATTTCCTACTCTAGAAAGGACGTGTTATCTTGTCTCCAGATTAACCTCATCGCCATGTTTCATTGGTCAGTCAATTTTGTGGCCGGATAGCCTATCGACCCTAGAACACATCTGGATCTCAGGAAATGGAAGGGTCACGACTAGCTTTGTGATTATTTTTAAATACTTCAGCCTATCTGTAATTGACCATCACTATGATTCTTACATTTTGTGTGACTGATTAATGGTAAATTTATTTCATCAGTCAATATTAATATTGGTGTTATATAATTAAATTTCATATATATATATATATATATATATATATATATATATATATATCAGAGAAATTTCATAGAAAATATATGTCTTCTGACAGGAATCGAACCTGTATCCTACATAGAATCGTCATATAGCCTGACGTGCTATACCATTTAGCTATAGATATGCTTCGAGCAGATATGATCGTACGAGAAAAATCATAGGAAATTTGTTGTTTAAAAACAATAATTTGATTTTGTTAAACAGACGCTTCCTCTGTAGCTAAATGATATAGCACGTCGGGCTATATGATGGTTCCCTGTAGGACACATGTTCGATTCCTGTCGTAGGGCACATATTTTCTACGACATTCAGGCCGTTAAATGTTAGTACTGTTTATTATAAACAGAGCATTTACTTAAATATTTGTATCTATAAAAATAACATGTAAATAGAAAATATATAAAAATAGTTGTCCGATTTGCTCCATTTCATAATACGCGCACACACACACACATATATATATATATATATATATATATATATATATATATATATATATATATATATATATATATATATATATAATTGTGTATTTGGGCGTAAATCCTTCTTTTATACAAGTTTCATTGAAAACTACTAACGAGGCACTGCGATTAAAGTTTTTATAAATTTTTTCTTGCATTCGTACAAAGAATTGTTTTTCTGGACATACAGTGTGTAAAAAAATGTTCAAATGATTTTTAGATACAATATTTAGTTAAGAAAAACATCCTGAATAATGGCTAATAAATTAGCCGAAAGCTCTCGGATGCACTGGCGTGTACAGCAAGCGTTGTCAGGGTGTTTCATGCTTGAACACAATCTTCATATTCTGATGATTGCGTTGAAGCATGAAACAGATTTTCACAGCTTGGTGTTCATCTTAGAGTCCACCTTCATATATATATATATATATATATATATATATATATATATATATATATATATATATATATAATTAAAACGACAGATGATTCACGTGTGCTTCGTATAATATGTGGATTTCATAGGTCGGTTCCTAAAATTCGAGAAATAAAAAAAAAGCAAAATTATTAAAATATTGTCAATACGACTAATGATATTTATTTTATATTGGTAGGCCTTTTGACTAAACTGAAAATCGAAATTTTCGGACAAGCATGTGTCCTTTTTTTTATTAATTTTTCTCTTCGTGTTTCGGTTTAGTCAAAAAGCCTATTAATATATAATATATAACCTACAGTCTTATCGACAGATTTTACCCCCCCATATATATATATATATATATATATATATATATATATATATATATATATATATATATATACACACCCTCCCCTTCTATTGAATAATATTAGAGGTTTATTCCTTCTATCCCGTCTGTTTTAAGTTCCTTCTAAAGTTTTATTTTCTTTCACTCCCAGTGAGCTCTTGTGTCTTTGTCGCCTTGCTTGAGATGAAATGATTAATTTTTACTTATATATATATATGAAGAAATATAGTCTTAAGGTGTGCTATATTTATGGAATAAAGTGCTCAATATCAGAGATAGAGCGTGTGTAAATATAAAAGTGAACATAAAAGTCAACAGTTAGAGGCGACAGTCTGTTTCATGCTATATGCAATCGTCGTGGCCTGACGATTGCATATAGCATGAAACAGACTGTCGCCTCTAAGTGTTGACTTCTATGTTCACTTTTATATATATATATATATATATATATATATATATATATATATATATATATATATATATATATATATATAAAGAACACTAAATGCTGCTGGTCATAAAACAGTACTCGGAGTAAAATAAATATACGGAATATTTTCTTCATAGTAGTGCATCACTGACTTTCATGCGCGTGACTATCATCTGGCATGAATTCAAAACTAATCATTGCAAAATTTGAATATTAATATAATTTATAAACTACTGTTAATGGAACAATCCATTTATTTATAAAACATATATATATATATATATATATATATATATATATATTTATTTTTTATTTAAAATATCTACTCCATCTCATTTGGAACCTAACATAGTGAGTGGAATTGGATAGACAGAACTTTTTGGAATCTACCAATTGTTGTGCTAGCACGAATTCATAAGTCATTGTGATCGAGGGTTTAAACATATTGTCCTTGTTCAAACAGCTGATCATGCCAGATGATGCGCTCTCTACCAGAAACTATAACTAAGATCTACTCAGTTAAGTGTTATATTTTGATACATTTTGATACATTGCTGATGATTTTTAATCCCGCAGAAGGTTGCAATTTCTTTCTGCAGTAGACTGGTTGCCAACTCATTCTGTCTTGCTATTTAATCTAAAACTAGTGGGGAGGGAGAAGAGATCGATTCATACCTTTCCCATGGATATTTGTGCGTAAGTGAATCTAACAAACTCAACTCGGAGAGCAGAGTTCTCACCCCAAGATCCATTACATCACAAGATGCAGTATAAACCACAGGTAGGTTTAGATAAATAAATAAATGAAATAAAATAAAATAAGACACCAACAAACACTTTTTAGTTCAAGCTACCACCACAATAATTGCATTTATTGTTTTTATCATTCTCCCCCCACTTTACTAATCACTTCTACCAATTTACAATAACTATTAGCGACTTATATTATCATTGCCACCAATCCCCCTACAACATTACTATCACATCACATCTACTATTATCATATAAACCCGCTATAATTATTAACGTAAACTACCCCAGCATTTTTAATACCACCATAAAAATAACCAATAAGGATTACAAACTGCAATTTCTACCAGTTACATACACACAGTCATCAAAAACAAGCAAATAACAAGCTTTAAAATAATAACAAATAAACCTTAAACAATTAAAAATAATAGCAATTTTTACCTCTCGTAATTTTACACAGACCCCACCACACGTATATACGTGCATGCGAGGAAATATTATTCAGAGAAAAAAATAGAAAAATGCTCTGATTGCTGACATGTATACATTCACGAGACATTCAGGAGAAATTTTCTCTACACTTCCGATCTTTGAATTTCAACATGCAAATGCTTATGTATATAGACAACAGCACACATATACATACATATGTCAAATCCCATACTGTCCACATATATTTATGTCTGTATGAGTCCCGGCGGACGAGCGAGTGTGTATGTGTGTCTGCGTACCTCATCGGATGTACGGACATGCATCTATGTTTGCGTTAGCATGAGTGACATCACGATGACGATTCTCACATTCTCATAATAACACCACTACACGCAATCTACATACACCCAAAATTTAAAAAAAATTAATCAGTTTGTCTAACGATCGCAAAAGCGTGAATCCCAGGCTCACAAACTCACATCAATCCAACCAAATATATACATATATATATATATATATATATATATATATATATATATATATATATATATATATATATATATATATTGCGTATATTTTGGCAGTATATTTTCATAAAGACATGTCTTATTAAATGATTTAGACAAGTTTTGTCTACTTATTTTTATTAGGATTCTCACATAATTACGGAGAAGTTTCTCGGTATCCTTATAAAAGGAAGAAAAAAATACCATGTTGATACATATTCATTTTATTACAAGTACTTTCGATATCAGGGTCTTGTTTTTTCTACGACAAAAAAATTGTGTTATTTTTGTTTATATATATATATATATATATATAGTTTATGCAAAACTAGGTAATCCGTATGGGTAGACCCAAGGAGGATGATATCCGGAGAGCTCAATGTAAATTCAGAGCAAATATGTTTGAATAAAAACAGACCACTTTAAGGTTCCATGTAATAAGGTATATCACCACAGCCCTTTTAAAGGGCTCTGGATCATCAGACTTTACTTCCAAAGGTTGAAATGAAAAATGAAAAGAAATTTACACATTTTTGACGGGCTGTATTAAGCATATGTAAATTAACGAAATGAGGAAGTGAGGGGGGAAAGACATGAGTGAGTTAGATGTACCATTTCATATATATATATATATATATATATATATATATATATATGTGTGTGTGTGTGTGTGTGTGTGTGTGTGTGTGTGTGTGTGTGTGTGTGTATTAAATTTTTTGTTTTATTTACCCGCTTATAAAAGAAACTTTGTTTTCAAAGCATAAAACAAAAATGTTATTTTTAATGCATATTAATACTTTTTTCAAAAGATTTTAAAACAAAGCCCCCTTACATACGTAATAAAAGGAATGTATATATATATATATATATATATATATATATATATATATATATATATATATATATGTGTGTGTGTGTGTGTGTGTAAGATACCAATTGGTAATTGGTAGGGGTAATTCCAAGAAGGACATAAATCCTAAGAGAGCTCGATGTAAGTAACAGAGCAATATAATAATATAAGTAAAGTCAACCTTTAAAAATTCATTTCGGTTATAATTTATTTTGTGAATATATTCAAATATTCATATTATGCCGCAGCTGTAGCACAACTCGGAATTTCATGCAAAATAAAATCTTAAGGTGCTGAGCATAGACTAACCGTTGCGTAATTTCACTTATAGCAAAAATATCTGATTACCGCAATCTAGTCATATATTATACAGGGATTGCAGTTTGTTTGTTTTTTTAAAAGAAGATATTTAGCATTTATAATAAACGGGATATATATATATATATATATATATATATATATATATATATATATATATATATATATATATGTGTGTGTGTGTGTGTGTGTGTGTGTGTATTTGTGCAAAAATACTTCAGAGTTGTGAATATTAATTAAGAAACAATAATTTACATTAAAAATTAATCTGGACCAAGAGATTTCAATAGATATTTTCTATTTTTTGTTTCTTTGTGTCTATATGTAAATATCAATTCATTTCTCTTGTTTAATAAGCTTGAATGTCTTAAGATAACTAATTTTTCAACGATCATAAATTATACCTATCGCCTTTCCTATTGTAAGATTTGGCTTTAGCTACAATATCCTACGTAATAATGGGTGTATTAACACCATTCTTTGATTGCCAGAAATGTTTTGAAATGTTTTGTAAAAGCAGTGCTGTTTATGAATTTTACATTGCATAAAGTCATTCGATGGTGATAGAAACGAAATTGCCATAGATTTTCAGTGGAACGAAAATAAAATTTGACATCGTCACCTGAATGTATGCTAGCTTGGTACACAATATTATCAGTTATACACTGGCCTTTTAAGGGACATTTCTTATTTTTTTCGACAGCTGCATTTAATTTTTTAAAAATTAACATCGTTGTGTATGTCTCTTTTTAATATAATATTATATTGGGATATATTTTCTCGATAAATATTAGCTGAAATATGCTGGTCCAGATTAAATTTTAATGTAAATTATGATTTTTTTTTTTTTAGAAAACCAGTAAATATATATTTTTAAAATAAATTCTGTAATTCCCGTATACTATATGTCTGTGAAAATATTGCGTTAACTAGATAATTTTATTAAACATTTAAATTACGTAACGGTCAGTCTATACTCAGCACCTGAAGATTGCGCTGTGCATGAAACTCCGAGTAGTGCTACCAGTGAGTGATTATATGTACATTTATTAGTCCGGGCTTAATAACTCTACTATATTACATAGAAAACAGTCTTATTTATTACAACCATCACTATGAGTGCGATATATATATATATATATATATATATATATATATATATATATATATATATATATATATATATATATATATAGTTATTTGTACCCAAAGAAATATATATATATTGTGTGTGTATAAGATTTGTATATTCCTTTTCTTATGTATATAAGGGTATTCTGTGTTGTAATTTTTTAAAAGAAGTTTTAATATTCATAAAATATAATTTTTTATGTTTTTAAAATAGTGTTTCTTTTATAAACTGTCAAATAAAACAAACTGTTATATATATATATATATATATATATATATATATATATATATATATATATATATATATATTGGAACTCTTGGGAGCCGTCGATAGTTTGAGCGTGCTGGCCTTGTTCAAATTGTTGATCCCGCTAGTTAACACGCTCTCTCCCAGAAACTGTAACTAAGGTTAGCTCAGCATATTGACAGAATAAACCACAGGTGGGTGTTGAGCGAGCGTCTGCAATAGGGATTGGCTGGCTAGCCGCGCTATTAGACGGCTATCCTCGAATACGTGTGACCAGCTATTATGTACGTATGCGTGTGTTAAAACTTATGGTATTAGTTTCCTGGCAGAGTGATTTCGAGAAATGGGCAAAATGCCCGATGGGACACGAAATGATATTAATCCCACCTTTACTTTACAAATTTAACAGGAGATTATGTTAGACAAATATGACTTATACGGGGTGCAATGGATAAATAGTCGCCTAAATTACGCAAAAATGAAAATAACACTGACATCTCAGATATATTTACCAAAACTGCACAAAAAATATCTTGAAATACTAAAGAGTAAATTTATTCAATAAAATCGCCATGGCTGTGGTTTTTACTGCAACTATACTGCTGAGAAGATATTAATTACAGTCTCTTGGAGAGAGCGCATAATCCGGCATGATCACCTGTTTGAACAAGGCCAGTACACTCATACCCTCGCTCACGATGATTTATAAATTCATTCTAGCACAACTATCGCCAGTTTCCAAAAAAAAGTTCTATCTATCCGATTTTACTCACATGATTGAGTTGAACACGTGGTATGCATTATTTGCAGGCACTTTCCAACGGATCGCCTCCCCAGGGCGATAAGATCGGGAACTCACATCTATGGCAAATTGAACTTGCCGAAATATTTGAAAACGGGTCTCATGGCTGGAATACTAACGGTCTAAGCACTTGGTCACACACACACACACACACACACACACACACACATATATATATATATATATATATATATATATGAATGATAATATATATATATATATATTATCATGCGAAATGCGAAGCTCTTCAGTAAAATGAATGAAGCCCTATGGGTGCTTGGCGTTTGTATACGTTTGTCAATACAATACGCTAGATTTGACTGACACCAAGTTGGTTGGGTTTCGATCCGGGCTTGAGGCATTCGATTGTCTTGTCGCATTGAGGAGCTGTGATACAGCAAAAAAAATACTAGGTTTGCGCACACACACACGTATATGTAGATATATATATATATATGAATGATAAAAACATAGTTTTAAGTAATACTATATTTATGGATTAATGTGCTCAATATCAGGTTAGTCAGTCAGTTATGTGCTTTGCGTGATATAGGTTTAGGCCATCATGTATCTTTCGATACATGACTGACGAGGCAGATTTTCACGTAGTAGGTTGCCATTTCTTTCTGCGGTGGATGAGTTGCCATCCAAGGCTATAGAACTAGTGTGTTCTGCTATTTACCCATAGCTGGGGGAGAAGAAGAGGATTCATACCTTTCCCACGGCATTAGCACGTAAATGAATGATGAAAAAGGGCTCTAAACTTAATAAAAACAAAGTTTGTCGCCAAAATGTCTATGTTATTATTAAGAGGAAAGACAATAGTTTCTTTTCTTTTCATTACTTTTTTAAATAATTTCTAGCACGTTCGAAATTTTGGTAATTTTTTTTTTTTTTTTTTGCTTCAGCGGTCGACATAATATTTACGATTAGTGTTTTAGCGCCTTTTTTCAGGTGAAAAACACATTCTTCCAAAAATCAAATAATTGTCGGATTTTAATGAAACTTTCAGGACTTTTTATTTTGGAATTTTTTTTAGAAAATCTTGGTAAAAAATATTTTTCTTTTACACATGGTACCCACTTCTTTCATGAAATTTCGAGAAATTATGTTTCAATTTCAAGCTTGTATTCATTAGTTAAGAGAACCCTTGGAGAATGTAAATCAATCTTTTTTTTTCAAACTACTACACATTCACCGAAAATCTGCTCCGAATCGTAAAATAAAAAAATCCAATAAAACAATGACATTATTAAATAATGTCATTGTTTTATTGGATTTTAGAAAAGCTTTAAATACTTTTATAAATAAGATTTATTAAGGACATTATTATCTTAAGAAAAAATATTTCGATGAATACTGAATTTTTAGAATAAATGTTTTTATTTTTTTTATTTTAATTATAATAATTTAAATCGTTTAAAATTCTGCATTACGTTAGATGATATTGTTATTAAGGGAAAACTATAAAAGATTGAAAAGCTTAATAAATGTCGTTTTGCACAAATTTTTTAAAATAATTTTTAATTTTTTTTTTTTTTTTACTGTAGAAACATTCCCATTTTCGTAACTATGGATGTCCGTCACGTGTTTTAAGAGTTTTCCTCTCTGAAAAATCTGGCCGTCTGCAATTCTTTCATTATTCATTGCTGTGCTTCATCGTGTTTACGTTTGAACAGGCATGGCAAATTATCCCTTCAAAATTTTAGACTTTAAAATTTTTAAGTAATTTTTATTTTTTTTAATTTCTATTTCCCTAAACTTCTTTTATTTTGTGTTTATTTTAGTGTGGGTCATACTTCAATTAATTAATTTTTTATAAGAAGTTTTTTTTTTTACGTTTTTTAGAGTTATTTTGATAAAAAGTAAAGTAACTAAAATTCAATCAAATATTAGATAATTGCTGAATATATTATGTTAATTTTTAAAAATCACAAAGTAGTTAAAAACCTAAAACAAAGCGTTCACTTTGATTTCGTAAATTTATGTCAATTTCTGGTCAAACATCCATAGCTGTCAATACCTTAGGCTACCAATAAATCAATCAGCATATCAGAAAAACAAGACCCCGTGGTTAAGAAATGCTTGTATACTACGTTTTATGCTATAGGAAATATTTGTTTCAAATCAGATTAATTTTACTTTAAATTTGCTAATTTTCCTCAAATATCGTGTCACAAAAATATATTTTATTTTTGGAAGAATTTTAAAATCGAGAATAAACTTTTGTTTACAAATGTTTCAAAACAGGGTATATTTATCGATTTTCTAAAAGCGACCGAAAATTTGAGATTTCAATCAAGATAATTTGTATTTGAAATACACCAGAGTATTTTGCTCACTGGAAATAGTATATTTAAACATTTGGCCTTCAATTAAAACTGAAAAGAAAGCTTTAAGAATTTTTTCATTTTCAAAAATTCATTTTAAACCTTAGGTCTCTAAAATTTAGTGGGGGCCCTCTCTCACACTCAATCTCTCTCTCTCTCTATATATATATATATATATGTTTGTGTGTGTATGTGTTTGTGTGTGTGTGTCTGTGAGAGCGTGTTTGTGTGTGTGAATGTATGTGTGTGTTTCTAAAACAAAAGTGTAGATAGTAACACAAAGGGAAAAAGCTATATACATAGCAAACAAAGAAAGAATCGCTTTCTGGTTGTCGGATCTGATAAGGTCATTTAATTTATGGCCTTTCTTATCCTCAAAAATCCCAACGCATTTCCTATCACACAGTTTTGCCATTCATTCTATCCTGAAGAAACCGAAATGAACAGACATTCCGCGAACCACTTCGTTTATAGCTTTTCCACTTTGTTTCATCATCTTCATACACACAAGCACGCACACAGATCACACACACACACACACACACATATATATATATATATATATATATATATATATATATATATATATATATATATTACGCAGGTCGGTAGACGAAATAAATACTGTTTAAAATAAACGGAGCGTCTACTCAAATACAGGTCTCCACTAAAAATAACGTTTTAAGTATTATATATATATATATATATATATAAAACAAAGGGAAGGAGTGTAAAAAAAAGTAGGTGGTTAAAAAAAAAATGACATTTCTTTTCCAAACTGTTCAGATTGATTACAACCAAAATGTTCTTTTTCGTTATAGCTCAAATTTCTTTGCTTCAAGAGAAAGTAAAATTATTTTCTACTAAGTCCTCATCAGAATGTAGAAAATATCCCTCTGTCAAGTTAAATAGCGTCTCCCGTGTCTCCCCAGATATGTTACCCAGCTTTCGAAATCACTGCACCAGGAAATAAAGCATTTTCATTTACTTTAGCAATGTTTTTCTTTTCCTTAAGGGAGCCATTTGACGCCTTAACTTCACCGAAATATTTGCTAGCACGTCATACACACACACACATACACATACGCACACACACGACACAGAGACACACGCACACACACGACACAGAGACACGCGCACACACATACAAAAAAGAGCATCTTAAATGTAATCTATCCAGCCGCATATGCGTGTGTGCACAGATGTAGACCATCTGTAGACCACATTACAATATTCTACTGTGCAACCCTAAAAAGCGGAATGGGGCCAAGAAAAAAAAACGATGAAAAACGAACAAAAACTTGAGATATAGTCAAATAAATGAAGTGATTGAAAAGGATTCCCGTTTCTGTTTTATTTTCGTTTATTTTTTCCTTCATTTTCAAGTGGTCCGTAGAAAAGGAAGGAATAGAGGAAGTGAACAGTTAAAAGAGAGACTGCAGACAGTGAAAACATTTGATTGCATTTCTTTTCTACAGGAAGCAGATGTGAACATCAGCTGACGTAACAGTGGCGCTTTTTTTCTGGGTACAAGAAAGCAATCTCTGTTTTTTCAGAAACAGAAAGAAACAAAAATGAGTGAGTGACTTTATATATCCCTTCAAGACTTATGGGATCATAGCTCTCCACAGCTCCTCCTTTTCTTTAATAGATGTGAACTGTCATAATTGTTATTGGGAAAGATATTTGTTAAAAGGCTTCCCCCTACATTCTTCACCAGTTTTTTTTTAATCGGATTTACCTCAAGCAAGTTAATAAGGCCATTAAGACACAGGAGGTTACTGGGTGTGAAAGAAGTAGAAAACAGAAACATTATTAAGACACGAGAACAACAGAAGAGTAACCAGTAAGGCAGTAGATAGTGATTGATATTGCATTTAAATTTTTGAAGATCAAAGTTAACTGGAAAGCAAGAAGCCAGAAGAGAAAATCCACAAGTGCTAGAAAAGAAACTGTTAGCATAGAAATTACAGTTACATCTAGGCAACTCAGCTGTAAATTCATGACACCTTGTTACCAATCTAAAATTTCAAAAAGTCTAGGTACATTAGAGAAGAGATCATCAAACAATTACCACGAAAGTATTAGGTTGGTGCAAAAATAATGTCGTTTTCTCACATATGTTACTTTTATATATGATTTCTGAATTAATTCATTGATATATATAGCCATGTTATATTATCATTTTGAAGAGCGTTTTTCGCTCTATCGAATCGTGTTATTCGTTACGGTTCTCAAGCTCTTCATTCATTTTTTGCAGGCTTTTCGACAGCATGGACAAAATTCAAATCCGCACGATTTTCTTGTTCCAGTTCAAACTAGGCCGAAAAGCTGCCGAGACAGCTCGTGATATCAATGATGCGTTTGGCCCAGGAACCACTAACGAACGTGTGGCACAACGGTGGTTCAAGAAATTTCGCAATGGTGACGAGAGCCTCGAAGATGAAGACGGTCGCGGTCGGCCGACTGCGGTTGATAACGAACATTTGAAAGCTTTAATTGAAGCCGATCCTCGCAAAACCACACGAGAAGTTGCTGTTGAGCTCGAGGTCGACCACTCAACAGTCGTTCGCCATTTAAAGCAAATAGGGAAGTCAAAAAAGTTGGATAAATGGGTGAACGATAATCAAAAAAATCGTCAAAAAACGACATTATTTTTGCACCAATCTAATATTTATAGAAAAGCCAGAAGGAAGCAACTTTACGGCGATGGGAAATTGACAGAAATGTTTGAATTCAAAGTTGTCCTTTTCCTAGACTGGTGGTTGCCTAACTAAGGCTAAAGATCCCAATCTACCCTATTATTTTTCTCAACTGGCGAAAGAGATGAACCCTTCTCTTAGGGCGAAGTGAATTTTTTTAAGGCAATTCCCCCCAAGCAAGGCGGGAGTGCCACTAGCACGCAAGGGGTTACAGAGGATTGAGAACAAGAGTAAAGAGGCGTGTTTGAGGAAAAGGATACAGAGAAGGACTGGGAACAAGCTCTGGGTGTCAGATGTCGATTGACATTACATTTGAATATTTAACGATTATAGTCATCGGGGAAGCAGATAATAGGAAGGAAGAAGAAGCTGAGAAGAAGAAATAGTTACATTAACCATTTTTTGCCAGTGAAAGAATGGGACTGAGATGCCAGACAGCTCGTTTAAATTCTTGTATTCCGGGAACCAGCAAAACAGCTCGTCGGAACAGTTGCCGCAAAATATTTGTAGGAGAGACAGAAGGAGGCCACAGCACGTTTGTGGAATAGCGATTGTAGACTAGATGCCAGATCAGGACCCATCATCTTGCATATTCATCTCTGGACTTGTCAAGGACATCGAGACGTACAGAAGGAGCACCAGACCATATATGACAGCAATATTCCATGCAAGTATGAGTGGTTGATTTATAGATTTGAAGGATGGACTCAGACAAGAAAAACTTTCTGGCACGACACGGAGAGCCAAATTTCCTTGCGGTAGATGAAGCTATTGATTCAAAGTATTTATTCCACCTCATGTCAGAGGACTGCGTGAGACCAAGCAGGCGTAACGAAACGCTCTCAATGAATTGGGAATCAGTCATTCTGATGAGAGGCAGGAAGGCTTTTCTGTGATGGGTCAAGGAGAGCAGTTTCGTTTTGGAGACATTAAAATTTACAAGCTATTTCCTACCCTAGTCAAACCCAGATTGAATTCAAAGTTGTCCTTTCCTTAGACGGGTGGTTGCTTTACTAAGGCTAAAGAGCCCAATCTACCCTACTATTTTTCTCATAATTGGCGAAAGAGATGAACCCTTTTCTTAATGCGAATTGAATGCAACAGAGTTTGAAAATTTGAATTCGGCCTATATGTCATCCAATCCACACATTATATTGATAGTGATGGTGGGGGCGAGTGAGTGAGGGAGTGAGAGAGAGAGAGAGAGAGAGAAAGAAAGAAATGAATAGATTGTAAGAGAGAGAGAGACGAAAAGATGATGATAGCGAGATAGAGATAAACAAATTGTAATAGATATAGATATATAAATAGAGAGATGGACAGATTTTACTAAATGGAGAAACGAAAAGACTATGACTGAACTGTTTATTTTTACGGCTTATCAACCTTTTGCAAGAATCCAGAAGGTATTTTTAGACTGTAAGAATTTTTTGAAGGAAAAAATAATAAAGATTTATTGATACAAGTCTCTACTAATTAACCCATAGATGGGAAGAGAAGAGTTAGATTCTTACCTTTCCCAAGGTTATTGGCTTCTAAGTGGATATAACGAACCCGACTGGAATTGGAACTCCGAGCCATTCTCTATTACGCCACTTGCACATCCAAGCTTATAGCACCTGGTATTCCAAAGTGGCCACCCACCAAGATACTGACCAGATTCGACGTTGCTTAACTTCATACGAGAACCACTGTTTCAGCGTAATATGGCCTGAAAAGATTGTGATAATGAGATAGAGAGTAACAGATTGTAATAGATATATATATAAATGGAGAGAGAAAGTGTGTGTGTGTGTGTGTGTGTGTGTGTGTGTGTGTGTGTGTGTGTGTGTGTGTGTGTGTGTGTGTGTGTGTGTGTGTGTGTGTGTGTGTGTGTGTGTGTGTGTGTGTGTGTGTGTGTGTGAAAATGTTTGGTTGATTTTGTTTAGCAGCATATTAGCCTTTTTTTCAGCGTGCATCTCGATGTGGTGTAATGGTTCGTAAGCTTGTCTCGCTAAGTCAATTACATCCGAGTAGTGAGTCCGTTCCTCGTGGTGAACCCTATACTTTCGGTCTTGTACCGCATCTAAGCTACGCGTAAAAAAGCACTATCAACGACTGTGGTTTATTTAACGCCAAAATCTAAATATTGTGAACATAGATTTTTGGCTTCAACTACAGATAAATAGTGTTGTTGGTAATTTTACCATAAATATGTTTTGGGTCATTTATATATATATATATATATATATATATATATATATATATATATGTATATATATATATATATATATATATATATATAAAATGAATTGTTGGTATTTCTACACTTTCATAGTGTTTCCTTTTTTGTTTTAGGGGGTTCGCTATTTGACAGTATCTGGGTCCACCCTAACAGGTGTTACTACCTCGGGTCAGGGTGGACCCGGGAAAAAAGCAATTAAGAGGTGGTTCCATGCTCCTTAAAACGTCTAATCTCTCGATCAGCGGCCTTGCTGCCAGATGTAGTTTATCTTCATTCCCAGGACTAATATGTGGTCGACATGGTGCAAAAGAGAGACGAAAATGTTGTGATATAGAGATAAATATCAATAGATTGTAATAATTGAAAAGATTATAATAGAAAGAAAAAACGAACGAAAGAAAGAAAGAACGATAGATAGATAGATAGATAGATAGATAGATAGATAGATAGATAGATAGATTTTATCTGGGAAAATATTGTTAATCTCAAAAATAAAAAGTTGTATTGCAAAAACATAAAATTTCAACGCATTATTTGTCAGTCAGTTATGTGCAAAGCGTGATATACGCTTAGGCTTATTCGATACATGACTGACGAGGCAGATTTTTCTCACGTTATTTCCGTGGTAGAACAGTTGTCATTCAAGGCTATAGAACCCGATCTGTCCTGCTATTTACCCATAGCTGGGGGGAGAGGAGTCATACCTTTCGCAATGGTAATAGCACGTAAGTGAATGCAATGGATTTGACTGGAATTCAAACTCGGTTTTCCGATTCCTCAATCCCAGCCGCTATCCATTACTCCTTTTTCCCGCAGTAGGTTGCCATTTTTTCTGCGGTAGACCAGTTGCCATCCAAGGCTATAGAACCAGGTCTGTCCTACTTTTTACCCATAGCTGGGGGGAAGAAAAATAAGAGACATTCCTTTCACAATGGTAATAGCACGTAAGTGAATGCAATGGGTTCGACTGGAATTCGAATTCGGCTCTCCGATTCATCAATCCGAGACGCTATCCATTACTCCACCGTACATTATTAACACACGTTAAAATACTAATTCTTACAATTCAAAATATGTTTCGTCTGTAAATAATTCACATAAGATTGATAAGCCGTAACAACAAATCAGTCAATCAGATAGATAGATAAGAATGGGTAATTGAATAATAAAATTAAAAAAAACTCCTACGTTAAACGTTACGAACCTCGAAAGGACTTCTTCAGAATAATGATGGTTTTTTTCGATGGAGTCTCATATACGGGGTCTGAACAAAAAGTATCGGGACTGTTGCTACGGTAACGGAGCTAAATTGCATAGAATGAAGTTGCTTCGCAAGGATTAACCTTTAACTCTGTCGTTCCTACACACTAAGTTACAACGTTCTATTCCGTTGTTTATTGTAGTGCTTGAAAGGAAAGTGTGTAGAGTGTGGCCGCCACCCCAAACCACAGTGGTTCCATCACTCATTATGATTTGTGCAGCAGTTTTTGCCGAAGGACAGCATTCCGCAGATCCGACAATCCCCATATCCCCCAGATCCCGTGCCATGCGATATTTTTCCGTTCAAAAATCAAATAAAACTTGAAAAGAATAAGATTTAAAGACGTTGAGGAGATCCACGAGAATAAGACGAGCCAGCTGCTCGCTATCAAAAAAGAAGTTTCAGGATTGCTGCTATATAATGGAAGCGATACTGGATAAACTGTGTGGCTGCAGATGCAGACTACTTCGAAGGAGATTAAATGCCGAATTTATACGTGTTGTAGTTTTCTTTTTGCAGCACAAGACACAATTTCTTTTTGATCACACTTCGTGTATAGAAAAGAGAAATGAAATACAACAAACCTCGGTTATATTTTTACATCGAAAAACGATGAGGATGCAAGGACGCTTAGATATAGATGTAAGTTTTTTGGGGGGTTTTTTTTTGTTTTTTTTTTTTTTTTGGCGTCTGATATATGACGCGTTTGGCGGAGAGGGTGCGCACTCAACATTTGATAATTTTGCAGCAATACGCACTTAAAGGTTTTAGACAGTTTTGATCAACATTTTTTTTTCATGGTTAGCTGTAAGGAATTGTAAATGTAGGACTACCTTACACTTAAGTAAAATAATAACAATTCCTTAAGAATTTATTACAGAAAATGTCAAGTTTTACGGAAATATTGTTGATAATTATGTATTTTGTTATGTAACAAATAAATAAAAATAATATAAATTTTGATGCTATATTCGATTTGTTGTTAGGCATTTTTCATTTTCTCCTTTGTTATTGGAAGCATTTTAGAATACTTTGGCTGCAATGCTAAGTTTCCTAAGTTGACTAAACTGGAGCTATTCGGTTGGTGCAAAAATAATGGCGTAATAATGTCGTTTTTGACGTATTTTTTAACGTCAAAAAACGACATTATTACGTCATTATTTTTGCACAAACCTAATATTTCGTTTATGCTTTATTAACTCTCTTTTCCACTGTTGTTCTTAGATCGCTTTCTTCCAGTCATTTTGATGGGCAATAGCAAAAAATTCTGAAATTTCGAATGATCTTATTCCATTTCAAAAATAAGGCCTGAAAAAAGGAATAATTTAAATTAATATACGACCAAAAATAAAATGCTTTTGGCAAAAAACCTTAATGAGTTCATTGTAATTATGTAACAATGGATTAATATTCCGCAGAGAAACCTTCGGTTTATGTTACCTCATCTCATTACATAGTTACGAACTATAAACCTAAACTGAGCTTGAAATATTGCGAAATCGGCTCTAAATTTTTTGTAAAATACTTGGATATGATATAATGAATAATTTGCAGTGAAAAAAGCATCTGTCTATATTTCAGAGATGATGTATTATGCACACTATTTACATTATTCGGACTATTGTCCTCAACTTTGTCGCAATATTTATTACAACGTTTCGGCCGTTGTACGCTCCAGCCTTCTTCAGGTGGTTGGAATGTCGAAGAAAAAAAAAAACCTCCCGCGTTCATAATAAATATTGTTATCGTCTGCTATTTCACATTACTTCAAATGAACGTCTAAGACTGTGTGTCAATCTGAGGACAGTGCAGAGAAAAGAGTTGTATGGATCTAGAAGTGATTACGAACGTGTTTAGAGTGATCACTAGTGAGGCGACGTTATGCTGCCATTCATTTTCACACTGGACCTCAGACTCAACACGGAGGCCTACGTTAAGTTCTTTGAGGGGTTAGTACTGCCTTGGGTCAAGAGGGTGGCTGATGCCTGGCAATAGGACTTTGCACAATGCCATACAAGCAGAAGAACCCAGTCATAGCTGTCAGACAATTTCTGCAGCCACATCATCCCTTACATCTGGCCACCTAACTCCCCAGACTGCAGCCTCCTTGATTATTTATGTGTGGGGCGCAGTTGAGCAAGAGACCAACAAAACTCCTTGTAACATCAAAGATGAACTGAAGGCAAGGATTATGACAGCATTCACTAACTTAAACAAGGAGACCGTCCAGAAAAGTTCCAAGAGATTCCAAAGTCGTGTAGAGGCAGTCGTTGAAGCTAATGGCGATTTCATTGAATAGAGTTTCCTCTTTAGTATTTCAAGATATTTTTGTGTAATTTTGGTAAATATATCTGTTAAAATGAGATGTCAGTATTATTTTCATCTTTGCTTAATTTAGGCGACAATTTATCCATCGCACCTTGTAAACATTAAAAATTATCCAGATTTTTTTTTTCTAATTGTCAGTTCTATGTAGCTGTATCAAGAGCAGGAAATTCATATTAAATAAATAAGTTACTTAGTAGTTACCTCCAAAGAAACTCGATACCTAAGGTTTAAAATGGATTTTCTTGGGGATTTTATTTTCGTTTTAATTTCAAGCTAATAGATTAATTATTTAATATTTAAAATAAGCAAAATGCATTTTCTTCATTTCAAAACTAATTTAAATTGACTGGAAGTTTTTTATGCTTTTGACATCACTAAAATTTATGATTTCAGCATCATTTTTAGCCATCGAAGTGTAATTTTCTTTATTACAAAATCTTTCCAAAATAAAATATACTTTTCTGAAACTATATTTTAGAAATGTTTGCTGACTTAAAGTTTAATTAATCTGATTTCAAATACCTACTTTTAGTTTAAAATATCACAGAAATGCATTTAATGTGTTGACAGGCTGACATCTTGACTGACAGACCGAAGTTTATCTAATATTTTCCACAGTAGACATATCTTTAAAAAATACCTAAGGAATATGACGTGAGTGCCTTTTTTATTTAATTTTAACTCACTAGTAATATTAAAAATTTCGGAAAATATTCTCCGTAATCTAATGTTTTATTGAATTTCAGGTACATTGACTTTAAATTTACTATAGTTACCGCTCTTATTTTCTGATAATGTCGTGTATGGAGATAGATCCGTAATTACAAAAATCGGCACGTCTATAGAAACACAAAAATTCAATATTCTTTATAAAATACTGTGGGTCGTTAAATCGTAGTAAGCTTTTCCATTTTTGATGAGAAAATATAGTTTTTATTTAATAACAATATCAGCTAACCGATACAAATTAATACAGAAATTTAAAAGATTTAAAACCTTATAAATTATACTAATTATTTTTTTTAAATAAGTTCTTGTAAAAATTCATTATTCTTCGAAAAAAAGTTCTTTCCTAGTGTCTATAATATATCTTATTCATAAAAGCAAATAAAAGCTTTTTTTAATAAGTATACACAATACGACTCTTCTTGGCAATTTTTCTAAGTAAATAATCACTTGGTTTTAATGCATTTTTTTTTTATTTTATGATTCAAAGTAACTGGGGATCCTGTTTTATAAAAAAAACTGATTAAAATTTCTCAGAGTTCTGCGTATGACTGATATAAACATGAAGCTCGACAAAAATTAATTTCTCGAAATTTTTACAATAAATGTATAAGAAAAAAAAGAGTTTTTATTAAAATTTTCTAAAATAATGTAATTCATTTGTGTATTTAAGGCCTGAAAGCTTCATTAAAATCCGACAATTATTTGATTTTTTGCAAGAATTTCCAAATCAATGTCCTTTTCATCACAAAGAAGGATCCTAAAATTTTTTACACGGTGGAACCTCGGTTCGCGAATTTAATTCGTTCCTGAAGGCCTTTCGTAATACGAAATGTTCATAAACTGAAACTATTTTCCAGTAGGAATCAAAATGTCACAGTACAATAAAATTGGAAAAGAAAAGCACGGCACAACACCGCCATGTTGTATACATATACAACACGGCGGTCGACACAGAAATTATTCCGTTCATGTTAACTCGGTTCGGCTATGTTGTTCGAGAAACCAAATTTTGTTCGATAACCGAGGCATTTTCATCTCGAATTTTCTGTTCGAAAACCGATTTGTTCGACATGTGAGACGTTCGAGAACCGAGGTTCCTCTGTACTAACATTTGGTGCCCCCGTTGACGTAACAAACCAAAATTTCGAACATTTAAAAAAGTCAAAAAATTTAATAATCGAAAAAATCATCTCGTCTTCCTTCTTAATCATGACATAAAGACTTTAACAATAAAACTTTGTTTTTATTAAATTTAGCGCATTTTTTCATCATGACATGCTCGTTTTTTTAGCGAATCTGTGGAGGTATCTAATATATATATATATATATATATATATATATATATATATATATATGAATTTTTAAAGTATCAAATTGAATTTTTCTTTAATAAAAACCGTTCAAACACGACTGTAGTTTTGTTCCCAAATCTTTGTCTTCAAAATAAGGTTGACTCTTGTATACCGCTTTGTCTTAAAAAAAATACGGTACTATATCCATTCATAAGATTGGTAATAAAAGACGTAAGTGTGGAAAAATACATTTTCCCCTAGTTCAGTGACGTTCTGGATAATTAGAAATTAATTTTCACTGTTTCGGTACCCGTCGCTTTGCTAACAGGATGATGATCAAATTTCAATTCTATTTCGTAAAATACATCTATTGGATGCTTTAGTACGCATCATCAGTGATGTTTCTAGCCAAGGTTCATTGGTGGTTTCGGGTCTTTCAACATCATACCATCTCTCTACGGTGACCCAGCCGATACTGATCTGGCATCGACTTGTGTACCTTCCGTTAGCTACAAGTTTTTCCATCTTCTGAAGTATGCACCATACGACTCTTGGCAATTTATTGTCCAGTCGCGAATGACTTCCGGTTCACCAGCAGAATTCGCTCTTCCATAAAAAGGGAGGGAAACACAGCCACAATTTCTATCTAATCAGGAATATGGCGGCGTGCTTGGCTTGAAGTGGTAAGTACAGATTTGACGCCCCCCCCCGCCACCGAGACATATACCCACATACACGCACACACAGAGAAACGCGCTCAGGTATCATATTCTGTTTACACTTATTCTATTTTCATTCATGTTAATCATCAAGATAAGGAAACGAAAAATAATTCTAAATTGTTTGTCCATTTTTATTTATTTTTTAAGCATTTCATCCCAAGCAAGGTCACTAGCACGCAAGGGGTTACAGAGAATGAATGCAAGAGAAAAGAGGGGTAACGGGAATCGAGATCAAAGCATCGGAAGATTTCGATTCACATTACATTTAATTTCTTGAAGATTATAGTTATCAGGGAAGCAAGTAAGAGGAAAAGAATTCTACTCTCAGGAAGTGCGAGAGAAGTTGTTGCAGTATAAGAAGCGGTTCCATTTAACTGTTTCGACAGTGAAAGTGTGAGACCGAGATGCCAATCTAGTAGCACCTTTAAATTCATGCAGTTGGGCACCAGTGAAAATAGCTCGTCAGAGCAGTTGACATGAAAACATTTGTAGAAAAGACTGAGGGAAACCTCTGAAGTCGAGATGCCAGGTTTAAAATCAATTCTTAAAATATATTAGAACATATATTGAAATTACTAATATAATTTATTAAAAAATATATTCAGTTTAAATACCGAAGAAATTATAGAAATTACTTGTAAAGGCTACACATTTCGGCTTATACTTTTTTTTTTTTTTTTTGTTATCCAGGGGTTGTTGCCGGACAAAAGGGAAATTAGCGTTCGCAATAAATATTTCCGTTTCAATTTCATTCCGATTGTATTTGTATGTACATTTGCGTATGTGTATGTAGATTTCGCTTCAATGGCATATCTAAAAATACTTCTTCAAAATTTAATTGATTGATTAATTTTTTACGGTTTATCAACCCATGGCGGTTTATTTAAAGCTGAAACGTTTTCGGGTTGTAAGAGGTTGCTCACTGTTACTTTTAGGGTTTAAAATATTAGATGTTTTTTTTTTCCGTTAAGGACTTACGACATCACGGTAAAGCACCAGTTCCCGTACGATCACCGAAGTTAAGCAACGTTGAGCCTGGTCAGTACCTAAATTGGAGACTGCTTAGGAATACCGGGTGCTGTAAGCTTGGACGTGCGGGTGCTGTAATGGATAATGGCTCAGAATTGTTAATCGGAGAGCTGAGTTTCGATTCCCATTGAGTTCGTTATTTTCACTTACGCGCCAATACCTCTTGTCCACTAGCTATGGGTTAATTAGCAAAACTTGTATCACTAAACAATTATTATTATCTCAAAAAAGAAAACTCTTACAGTCTAAAAAATATTTTTTTTCGTTTCAAATAACCTGTAAAAGATTGATGAACCGTAAAAAACGAATCAATCAGTTGTCTCTAAATTTAGGATTTGGTTGCTCATTCCAGGATAGGAATTGTCCAGACTCAAGAGAATGTATCATTCTAATATATTATTTGAAACTCAGTCCAATTGTGCGACTATGTGTTTGTGTGTGTGCGTGCGTACCTCTGTGTACATTAAATGAGACAAGTGCATATAAGTCACTCAAGTACAACAGAGACACATATAAATTACATATGCGGATACAAAGTCACATGTTGGCATTTTGTGACGGATAGAGAATCAGTTCGTCCTTTATAATATAGATTGTAACAATCAGATGCCATTTATCAAAATAAGATGCAAGGAAACATTCTTCTTCTTTTTATCAACAGTCAATTTAAAGTGTTGTTTTACCGCCAAGAAACTCTGCAGTTGCCTTTTTCTCTGGTGTTGATCAGTTCCTTCAGTTCAGTGTTTGTGGTTACAATGACTGCGTCTGCGATACTTTTTCTGCTTCAATGTTTTGTGTGAAGACAAGAATAGCAAAGAAGGTGGCAATGATGGCGCACAACAATTATGTAAATGACTTCCGACAAAGGAAATTGCTTGATATGTTACGAGTTGCGCGGAGTTGAGTTATTTGCAATGAAAAGGTCACAAACTGAGACCTAATAATTGGCACAGAAAGAAAGAAAACAATCAGCAAAAGAAAGAAAGAAAGAAAGAAAGAAAGAAAGAAAGAAAGAAAAACAAAGTTGAGGAAAGACTGGATAAAAAAAAGCAAGAAAACAATGAGTAAAAGAAAGAAAGAAAGAAAGAAAGAAAGAAAGAAAGAAAGAAAGAAAGAAAAAAAAAGTTAAGGAAAGACTGAATAAAAAAAAGCAAGAAAACACTGAGTAAAAGAAAAAAAGAAAGAAAGAAATAAAGAAAGAAAGAGAAAAACAAAGTTAAGGAAAGACTGAATAAAGAAAGAAAGAAAAACAAAGTTAAGGAAAGACTGAATAAAGAAAGAAAGAAAACAATGAGTAAAAGAAAGAAAGAAAGAAAGAAAGAAAGAAAGAAAGAAAGAAAGAAAGAAAAACAAAGTTAAGGAAAGACTGAATAAAAAAAGCAAGAAAACACTGAGTAAAAGAAAGAAAGAAAGAAAGAAAGAAAGAAAAACAAAGTTAAGGAAAGACTGAATAAAGAAAGAAAGAAAACAATGAGTAAAAGAAAGAGAGAGAGAAAGAAAGAAAGAATATTAAAAACAAAATGTAAGAAAGACAGAATAAAAACAGATATAAAAATAAACGAAAGCTAAATAAGAAAGAAAAAACAATGAGTAAATGGAAAAATAAAAATAAAATGAAAGAAAACTTGAAAGAAAGAAAAATACAAAACTAAAGAAAAACTGAATAAAGAAAGAAAGAAAAAAGAAAGAATGAAAATAAAGAGAAAAAGAAAGAAAAAGACAGAAAGAATAAAAGCAAAGAAAAAGAAAGAAAAACGAAAAAGGGAGAATACTAAAAAAGGAAAGAAAATTAAAATTGCAGAATAAAATAAATTAGTAAGAAAGAGAGAAAAAAGAAAGAAAGAAAGAAAGAAAGACAAATAATATAAAGAAAGAGAAGCAAAAAATAAAATCATAAATCAATAAATAGAAATTCAATAAATAGAAATATCAAGTCATGTGGGAATAGGACAGAGTCAAAAGGAAACATTAAACGGTTTGTAGAATGGAGGAGAGAGAAAACACAGCATTAATGGAGAGGAGAGGAAACACGGCATTAATGGAGGGAAGAGGAAACACGGCATTAATGGAGGAGAGAGAAAACACAGCATTAATGGAGGAGAGATAAGACACAGCATCAATGGAGGAGAGAGAAAACGCAGCATTAATGGAGGAGAGATAAGACACAGCATCAATGGAGGAGAGAGAAAACGCAGCATTAATGGAGGAGAGAGAAAACACAGCATTAATGGAGGAGAGAGAAAATACAGCATTAATGGAGGAGAGAGAAAACACAGCATTAATGGAGGAGAGAGAAAACACAGCATTAATTGAAGGGAGAGAAGACACAGCATTAATGGAAGAGAGAGAAAACGCAGCATTAATGGAGGAGAGAGAAAATACAGCATTAATGGAGGAGAGAGAAAACACAGCATTAATGGAAGGGAGATAAAACACAGCATTAATGGAGGAGTGAGAAAACACAGCATCAATGGAGGAGAGAGAAAACGCAGCATTAATGGAGGAGAGAGAAAACGCAGCATTAATGGAAGGGAGAGAAGACACAGCATTAATGGAAGAGAGAGAAAACGCAGCATTAATGGAGGAGAGAGAAAATACAGCATTAATGGAGGAGAGAGAAAACACAGCATTAATGGAAGGGAGAGAAGACACAACATTAATGGAAGAGAGAGAAAACGCAGCATTAATGGAGGAGAGATAAGACACAGCATTAATGGAGGAGAGAGAAAATACAGCATTAATGGAGGAGAGAGAAAACACAGCATTAATTGAAGGGAGAGAAGACACAGCTTTAATGGAAGAGAGAGAAAACGCAGCATTAATGGAGGAGAGAGAAAATACAGCATTAATGGAGGAGAGAGAAAACACAGCATTAATGGAAGGGAGAGAAGACACAGCATTAATGGAGGAGAGAGAAAACGCAGCATTAATGGAGGAGAGAGAAAACACAGCATTAATGGAAGGGAGATAAAACACAGCATTAATGGAGGAGAGAGAAAACACAGCATTATTTAAACTAAACAGTAAGAGAAAGAAAAAATTGTAATAGTTGCGATGAAAGGAACTTTATATATCGAGACAAAGTTCAGTTTTGTCTGAAACAAGGCTAAATATTTTATACGAGATTTTATTACAGCGATCTTCTAAGCGTAAAGGGATTACCCGCCTTGAAAATCCGCATTCGAAATCCTAGCTTTTACTAAATTTTGAACTGCGACTATTGTTACCAACGGAAAATATAGGTATGTCTAAGGCATGTCTAATAGAAAAGTGGCGACGTTATTTTTTATTTTATTTTTATTTATTTATTTATTTTGATGAAATTGTACTGTAATTGTCTGTGTTTGGTCTCTTTCAAAACCAGGTAAAAATTCAATATTCTTTATAAAATATTGGGGGTCACTATATTGTAGAAAGTTTTTCCCTTTATGATTAGTAAATATAGTTTTTACCTTATGACACTCTCACCGAACTGGTACAAATACAGAAATTTAAAAGATTTAAAACTTTATAAATTATAATAATTCATTTTTTTTTAAAATGAAAACATTTCTTGTAAAAATACATTATTTATCGAAAATGTTTTTTCGTAAGAAAATAGTATCTATAATATATTTTATTCATAAAAGCAATTAAAAAGCTTTTCTAATTAAATAATGTTTTAGTTTTATTGCATGTGCGCATGCATATTTTACTTCAATGAATACTTTAACTTCTCAGACTTTGCTGGCGCAACACAATCATCCTACCGCTATTTTCCTCCCATTGAATGTAACAAATTTACAGTAGATTAATGTCATATGTTTTATCTTCATTGAATACTTGTAAAAATGAACAAAGAAAGGAAAAAGTAAATTAGTTAGTAAGGAAGGAAGGAAGGAAGGAAGGAAGGAAGGAAGGAAGGAAGGAAGGAAGGAAGGAATTCGTTTACACCATATATACCCTGAGTACGATTTTGACGGTTGTGACACCAGCCATTAGAACAATATGACTGTCTCAATAAACAGATTTTGATGCATCAGCAGCCGGCTTATCCATTAAGGCGCAGCCCGAAAATAAAATAAAATAATAATAATAGTAATAATAATAATAACAATAAAAAGATTTCGCCATCAACATTATCAGATTTCGTAAACCCCCAGACTCCTAAAAATAAAAAAAATAAATACGAATTACGAGCGCTAAGCATCGAACCCTAGCCACCCTCTTTTCGGTAACACCAGACAGATAAAATTGAGTGCATCTAAAAATTCGGTGAAAGGAAGAAGCAGAAGAGAATAAGAAGAAGAAAGGTGGGGAAACAAATAATTTGCCATATCACGTGACCGAGTTTACGTGAAATTTCATTGGCTGATGCTGTCTAGAAGAAGCAGCTGCAAGAGGAACGGGGAGAGTGAAATGTGTCTATGTGTCAAGGTAGATGAGAAAGAGGGAAAGGTAGATACCAAAGAGGGAGAAGGTAAATTAACATAATATTTAAAAGAATTCGTTTTCTTATGATTCTGCTTTCTCCCGTGTTTAGTATGTCTTTGAATTTAAATTCTAATACAAAGTTCAAATATAAAAGTATATATTAGCATTTTCGGTTATATTATCATTAAAAAAAATAGCAATATTCTATTATTTACTTAGAACTTTAAATGTGGGCGGGTAGTTTAATGAATTAATATTGTACATATGGGTAGTAACCTTATTGTCAAATAGGATTTAATTGTTTCATATATTAATACGATATACTATGGCAGTGGCTCCCAAACGGTGCGGCGTGTTTCATAGTGGCGGGGGATAGCAGGTGAGGCGGAATGATTGAAAGACAATCAAAGATTTAGAAACAGCTTAAAAATAAATCCCTATGCTAAAAATAAATATAATTTCAAAATTTAAAATATTACTACACTACCAGTCACCCACATAGGTCACTAACGTTTCAGGTTATAAAACACTGAAGTTGATTTCAACATTCGATTGAAATGAAAGTTAATTTTATTTTTATGAGATTTTTTTAAGTTAAATATTTCAGTTCGTTCGTATCATCGTTGGTCTGGTTAATAAGTTCGTGTTTAACATTTTACCGATTGTTTACAGCATTTAATAGGATAAATTTCGGGATAAATTTGAACTTTAAATCAGATTAACTTAAAGATATTTTTTTAATATGCCAAAAAATATTTTTAAAATATTGTTTCTTTAAAGAAAGCTGAAATATAAATAATTACTCTACAAGCAACTGGATGAAGCAACAAATCGGGATCTCTTTGTGTTTGTCTTTAAAAAAATTTAATTTAAAAAATTGTCTGTTTGAAGAAAGTTAAAATAAAAAATACTATATAAACAACTCGTATTTTTAAATCTTATTCACTTGAAGTATTTTTAAAATGAGATTAACTTAAATTATTTTTTAATATTTGAAATATTCTTTGTTTAAAGAAAGCTGAAATATAAATAGTCACTCTACCAACAACTGAACGAAATGGCAAAGCGGGATCTCTTTGTGTCTGTCTTTAACTTTAAATATTTTAATTAAAAAATTGTCCGTTTGAGAAAGTTAAAATAAAAATACTTACTGCATGCGCTGGACGAACGCACCACACAAGCACGCAAGCAATCACAGACTTTTAGTATTATACAGATGAAGGATTACTTGTAATTGCATACATAAGTAGCAGTATAAATAGTTATAAATAATTATTGACCGATTTTATGATTGTGATATTTTTGCATTGTGTCAAGTATTAAGAATATAGTAACTCGGGTCCGCAAATTGGAGGAGAGAGTTATCAATGATAATGTTCTGACTGAAAATCCGCAGTTATCTCTCTTTAACCATCTCTCTGTTCTTTTTTTTTTTTTTTTTCATTTTTAAATATACTTTTTATCGCATAAAATTTAATCCGGCGCGAGCAAATTTTCATTCCGAAAATGCGGCCCAGAGAAAAAAAATTGGGGAAACTCTGTCCTAGATAAATAAAATGTATTCGCCATACGACGCATCAATAAACAATACATTTCACCCGTTGACCCCAGCAATCGTGTAAAACTTACAATATACGATAGAAAATTAAAAACTGTGAAACTCATAATTACAAATAATAACATGCTAAAGTTAACAAGACTACATTGGATATAAATTGACAACAATCAGTAGAAGAATAACAGACCACTAAGCGATCTCAGTGCCATTAAAAAAGCACTTAGACAACCACAAAAATATAACTACCTGCCCAGATTTTTTAAAAAATTCTTACCGATATCACCATGAATCTAAAGAAATCTGGTCGTCGACGACGTCTTTAAATAATGGAGGCTCTTTATATAAAACAATTCAAGTCAAGCTTCAACCTTATCCTATTTGACAACGGAAGTTACATTTTGCCGGTCATTTAACATGGAATTGCAAATGCATTTGTTCTCACACAGCTTAGAATACAGCGTGGAATACAGACACAGAAAACATGTTAACAACGAAACCCTTAAAAATGACTAATAAATTCGCTGAAGGCGCTTGTAAGAATAATCATTACGGACAATGTCGACACTCACTTCTGTGTTTCTCAACCGTTTTTAATCCATGGACCACTTTTATTATTAATTCTTTTTAATGGACCCCATAACCATTCGATAAAAGAAAAGTTTATTTTATTTTTACTAATAGATAAGTTTAGGAATTGTATTATAGAAATAGAAAATGCATATGCTTTCTTTATATCTAATCTTATACAATTTATATATTAAATTAATTTTATTATTAATATTTTATTTTTTTAATATTTTATATTGATTAATTTATATTAATATTTTATTTTATTAATATTTAAAATCATATTATTAATATATTAAATTAATTTATATAATAAATTATAATATTTATATAATTTTCCTTTATATATATATATATATAATCCTTCTTTTATATATCCTTCCCAGTTTTTATTCAATTTTTACAATCAAAACGTCCGGCAGAGTAAAAGGGACGCTAAATTACATTGTTTGATCACTTTTTCTACTAGTTTTAGAGGGTTTTTATTTTTCGAATTTTAGTATTTTGATATGGTGTACATTATTGTAGAAATTCCAAATCTCATTTGTGTCAACTGCTCTGAAGTAATTGCTCTATGGACCACTAAAATAAATATTACGGTGAACTCCTAATCTTCTATGTTTTTTGTGTGGACCCCCAGTAATGCTACATGGACCCAAGTGGCCATGTAGACCCCGGTTGAGAACCTCTGGTCTAAAATGAAAACTGTAAAAACTATAGAAAATCTTATAAGATTATCCATGTATAATAGAGTATAACTATTTCTCTTTGTCTATTCGAATTTGTAAACATTATAGGAAATGTTTAGGAATGCATATTTCATCTATTACTTAAACGTTATTTTAATGGAGTAGATGAGTAGATGCTGTTTTTATTTATTTATTAAACAGTATATTTATTTATTTCCATCTAACGGCAAATATTCGACAAATGATGTTGGAAAAATATGCACCCTCCGGCTGGATAGGAACCTACTTCATCTAAGGGAAACCGTCATTAGATCTAACGTGCCTTGACCTCGTGGCCACTAAGAACCTCTTAGACAAAACAAAGCCCGAAACATTCAGTTATGTGTCATGCGGGATACACGCGTAGGCAGACATGTATCTTTAGATACATGACTGACGTAGCAGATAGAACCCGGTTTGACCTGCTATTTACCTATAGCTGGGGGGGGGGGGCAAGAAGAGGATTCATACTTTTCCCGAGGGTATTAGTGAATGCAATGGATTCGACTGGAATTCGAACTCGGTTCTCCGATTCCTCACTCCGAACCGCTATCCATTACTCCACCGAATAGTGCTTTTAAACAGATTTTTTCCCGATTTTCGAAATATACATATCTGCTCAGTTTCGTATGCTAACATAAAATGTGTATTCCATTCAAAAAGAACGATACCGGTTTTGATTCGATGAAATCAAGAATATTTTCATACTAGCATCCCCAACTCACGCCTCCACAGAAAAAAACGAAAACAAGTGACAGTCAAAAAGTACAAGATCTGAAAAAAAAAAATTTAGCATGTGAAAGAAGTTCCAATTGTAGTTTTATAATCGTTTGCTGCGTCGTATTTTCAACATGAAGATTGGTGTCCTCGTGCCGCAAAAGAAATGTATCTAGTATTTTTTACGAAGAAAAAAACATCTTATTTCTCTTTCAATACGTCATCCACAAGCACCAGAAGCTCAGTTAAGTCCCCGTTTCATCAATTAGTAATAAAGAATTCAGTTTGAATCAGGCAAAATATTTTCCACCCAATAAATTCTTTTTTTATGCTGAGATACTGACGGCTGTTCTAGATTACGACATTTGTTTTTTTTTTTTATTTTATTATACAAGAACCATTTTTCCTTGAGCGTGACTTTAGGTTGAGATGTTGAAGGAGATGCTGGAGATACAGTTTTCTTCGTTTTGGGGATATTTATAATAAATCCATTTTTTATTTTCAATGACTATCTTTTTCACCTTGTCGATTCTCTTTAAGTTGAGATGTTGAAGACTGTGATGAATCGAGACACAATTTTTTTCATTTTTGATTGTTTTCAATCACTGTCAATCCCTTTAAATAGAGATGTGGAAGGACGTCCTGGGTCCTGGATGGGGATACAGCTTTCTTCGTTTTCAAAAATGACATTTTGTGTGTCGAAAGGATAGCAGTTTTTTTAAATACTGTCCAATATTTACTTCTATCAGTTCATATACAGTATAACTTACTTTACTTGTTTTTTTTGTTTGTTTTTTTTTTTTTGTTGCTTTTAAGTTTTGTTTTTTTTGTTTTGTTTTGTTTCTTGGGGTTTTTTTTGGGGGGGGCGAATTCTTTTAAACATGCATTTGATATCTGTCTATATTTCTGAGATGAGGTATTGTGATTTTTTTCACTACTTACATTGTTCGAACTGTTGTCCCCACCCTTGTTACCATATTCACGACGTCCTCGAAGACACATGGCCCAGTGGATAAAAGCGTTAATTGGATCCAGAGACGTGACCCAAAGATTTTTGAGTTGATACCACAACAAAAACTTGGAGAGTTGAGTTAAAGGGAGATAACCGGGACATCCGGAGGAGGCGTGGAACTAGATCAATCTACCCCGATGCACGAAATAACGGATTCAGTTCGAAATTCTAAAAAAAAAAGGCCAAAACGAACGACGGCCGAAACGTCTTGAATATGGCAACAAAGATCCGAACAATGTAAATAGGTTTCTTTGAGTGATTCCATAAATAGATAAGCAAAATTCAAAGACACTTTTAAGAGTTTTCTAACACCTTTCTGAAAAATAGTGCAGTGTAACCCGGATATGAGAGACCCGAATAGAAGATAAACCCGGATATAAGAGACCCTGATAGAAGAGAAACCCGGATATAAGAGACCCTGATAGAAGAGAAACCCGGATATAAGAGAGATTTCATCTGGTCCCAAATTAGAGCCATACTTACCTAAACAAAATAGACCACACCGGATATAAGAGAAACCCGGATATAAGAGAATCCTTCTCCTGTCCCGACAACTCTCTTATATCCGGGTTACACTGTACTGGGAACTTGAGCAGCACCCTAATCCTTGCTTATTTTGCACTCTCATGTATATGAGGCGTCGTTCCTATTTATTTACACGGAAAGTCCAACAGTCAGAGGGAATTAAATAACACAGCTGGACAGAGCAACATTCTAGCTACAAAACATTGCTTTTCTACGGAGTCAACACCATTGGCTATGCGTTTTCGAAGTCGTCTTCATTTTGATCGTTTCCAGCTGTACAGGGTCGCCTCGAAACAGGCTTCTCACGTAAATCGTTGTTCAACACCCACAGATACAAACTGTGGTTTATACTGTAACTATTACTATAAGCGATATTTTTAGTGGCTACACATATTTGAGTGGTTATTTTTTTTTTTTGAGGTGGTGTCGTTTTTTTTATTATTATTAAACAGCGAAAATAATGACAACAAGCCGTGATTGAGAAGTCCCACGAAAGAATTTTTTCTTTAGTAAGAAAAAGAAAAAAAAAGTAAGACTTACTAGAGCTTCTCAATTTAGGTCAGTTGTTATTAATTTTCCTGTTTAAGGAAGAAGACAAGGTTAGCATCGCAAACACGTGTACCCACTAAAATAACGTTCATAGTAAAATAATTGCAACAAATGTCGGATAAAAAAAAAAAAACTTAAAAAATCAATTGTTTATGTTTCCGATACGAAACTGAAGCCAGAAGTCCCAACGAGAATTGTGCTTTCCTTAAAATAATCAATTCAAAGCTTTCTCTGCCAGGTTGGTCTTCCTGGTTAAACTATTAGGTTGGTGCAAAAATAATGTCGTTTTCTCACATGTGAGAAAACGACATTATTTTTGCACCAACCTAATACTAGCGGCCTGTTTCGGCTAAAGAAACGGTTTTTCTGATGGAAAAAGAAGACACAAGTTCGGTTCATGTCAGCTCGACCTTAGGGAAAGTCCTACCCTGTTCTCAATATGGGAACACGAACGTACTAATCACTCGCTGAAGTGACCATTTCTACCTCATTAGTTAAAAATACACTTTCGTGTATACGTATATATATATTTAACAACACGGATATATTTGTTCGCATAGCGAATAAAACTAATACTTTAAAAAAAATCATTATTCACGCCTTTATAGCTGACTTTATTGCTATATACTTACGGGCATTGACGGCCCTAGGATTGCTGGCATCCCGGGCAAGCGCCCTTACAAGGATAATTTTTTTTTTTAATTTTCACAAGGAGAAAAACTGAAACTGTAGAATAACGAGTTTATTACAACTTAATACAAGCTAAAGAAAACATTCATTATCCTACCTAAAACATCTTTTTTTTCTAGTTTTTAGCTCTGCAAATCATTTAAAGGCACTTTCTACACCTATCTTCTTTACATGATCATTTTCAAAATAGTCAAAGAATGTAATTTGTTTTGCGTCATGGACGACCGCAAGTATATTTTTTATAAGCTTTAGTTTTGAAAGATCACAAACACATGTCATAGCGGTATGATGGAGCTCTCGGCTTTGGTGGCGCCCCGGGTGACTACCCGAGTTGTCAGTACGTTGCGCCGGCCCTACTTACGTGTGTACTTCATTTGTGACTAGAGCCAAAGTTTTCTCTGTGAGGGTTCTGAGGTTCCATTAATCTAAAAGAACGATCTGAAAGTAATATCTCCTATGTAGAGTTGCCAACCTTAGAGCAAAATGTGGGATTATCCTCGATACTGATGCTGAAGGTCGTCCCACATTAACAGATGCAATGTACGTTATTGTCCCGCATTTTGAAAATCGATGATTCTTCTATATATAAAATTCCGTGACTTCTGTTAGTCCGTCCGTCCGTCTCGCCCTCTAAAATAGCCATACATTGACCGATCGAAACCAAATTTTCGGGAAAAGTGCAAAGTGGTAAGTGGGTACAAAGTATAGTCGGTTTTACTAGGGTGTGTAGCTTAGTACAATCAATTTTCATTGTTTCAGAAAAATTAAGTTTTATTTTTTAACATACAAAATATTCCCACTATTTAAAAAAAAAACAATTTAATGATTAAAATAATAAATACTTATTTAATAAAAATGCAATATTTCTTTTTTGCATATCTTTTTTTTTTAAGTTGTATAGATACAAGAATCCAGATTCCAGTTCACTCTGCGTTTCTGAGAACTATAAACAAATCGCAATGCAAAACGCTTCAAGAAATTGGAATTTGGCTTCAGAAAGAAATATTTACGCATGGCCAGTTGTATGTTGTATGCTTAAGCGTAAGAAATCCTAAGAAAAAAAAGAAATTTTCTTTAAAAAATATTGTTTAACATGACGTCTTATAAAATTAAATTAAATTAAAGAACTTATTAAACCGCAAAGTAGGGTTTTTGTCAAAGTATTTTTCCAAACAAATCAGCTTCTTCAAATTTCATCGATTGGTTTGCGAAATTGAACGAAACGTAGAGTTTGTAAATTTCGTCAAAAAATGTTAGCAATAATTTCAACAATACTAAATACTGTGAGGATTTCAACACGCATCAGCGTGTCGGAAATACATTTTAGTTTTTAAAATTAGTGTTTCTTCAACATCGACGGGGACAATAGTCAGTTTCACACTGTATCTATGCTAAACTTCGTTGCAGCTTCTGAGGGAGCGTATAAACCACCCTTGAACTAGACAAGTACGTTCAATTCCTAGAGCACGATGATTTTATGCTAGCACAACCATTAATGAACAAATCCGTCTACCTAATTCCGATCAAGGCTTGGTTCAACCCATAATATAGTTTTCAGGCACTTCCCAGCAGATCCTCTAAGCCAAGAACGATATTATCAAGGTTACCTCCTTGACTGATCGGCCATAGGGAAATTCCTACTCGGTTCGTATTATAGGAACACGAACGTTCTAACCATTTGTCTAATTGCCCATTTGTACTACAGTCAAACTCTCTCAAACACAAGTATATAGTGTATATATTACAACATTTGTTCGTATAGTTTGTAACAATAATATCTTTTTAAAAAAAAAAGATAATTATATGAGGCTTCATAGTTGACTTCATTGCTTTATACTTACAGGTATACTACACTAATATCGTCTTGGGTGTGACGATAAACTACAGCCGGCAGCAAGCCTTTTGACTGTGAGATTGGAGGTTTTGCGGAACGTGGAACCACCTCTTAATTGCTGTAGTTTCCAGGTCTATCCTGATTCGGGGTGGTAGCAGCTGTTATGATCTCAATTATTAACAAACAGTTATACCCCAAAATTGGGTAAAACACTATGAAATTACAAAAATATATTTTTATAATGAAAATACCAACAATGAATTTTGATTGTAAAAAAATTACCAGCAATAATTTTTTTTTTAAATTACCAGCAATAAATTTTTGTAAATAAGAACAAATTTTCCCATCAATACATTTTTAAAACATTACTAGCAATATATTTTTATAAAGAACATTAGTAATGTTCCTAAGAAAATTAAATGTTAGTATTAAATGACCCATAAAGATTTAATATGCCACTAAACAAACTACATTAGGAACTAGAGTGAAGGCTTTTTTCTCTTAAAGTTTTGAGGTTTCATTAAACTATCAGAAAACTTGGAAAGTAGCTACCCATGTATTTCCACGGAAATTACAATAAATACAGAGAACCCAATAACTTCATTGGAAAGAGTAAGTTTACAGCTAAAAAACAATGTTTTATTCCGTAGACACCACTGTTTGCGATGCATTTTCGCGGCAATTTGCATTTCCTCGGGATACGAGCTATAATGTGCCATGATGCTTTTTTACTCACATCTCTGTCGCTGAAATGCATTACCCTTACTGTGCACACAACTATTTATTATCCGTAAATATCTAGCAAGTGTCACTGATCATCAATGGGTGTTCTTTCTTACGCAGGGAGTAATTCACTAATACACATTTCCAAATTAAATTTTTAAGTAATTTTTTTTCCAGATTGCCACTTTGCAGGAAGATACCGAGAACATAATAACACCATTTGATAGAGCAAGTTTTCATCAACAAAACAGCGTTTTTCTGTATAGACACCAGCAGTAGTGATTCGTTTTTGAAGCTCTCTTCATTCCGCGGTATGTGAGCTATGTTATACCGTGATTTTTTTTACACTGAAGTGCATTACCCACCGCTTTACAGTACTCACATCAACTATTGGTTATCAGTAAACACCCAGCAAATATTTCTGACTATCTTTCGCGGGGAGGAATTTACTAATACACATCTCCAACTTAAGCATTTTCATGTCAGACGCCATTTTTCCAGATTACCGCTTTGCAACAAGATACAAGGAGCATAATAACACCATTGGATACAGTAAGTTTTCGGCTACAAAATGACAATTCTTCTGCATAGACACCATCATTGGCGATGCATTTTCGAGGCACTCGTCGTTCCGCTTTGCAACACGGTTTAACCTCTGACGTCGCGGACCAAGATAATAAAATCGGAGGCATTACTTTCGGAACGTCCCTCCGCTCTCATTCTCATTGCGTTTGTGCTTATATTTGTATGTGTGTGGAGATATCTTCTTCTATGTACCTTGTCCATTCAGGTCGTTAGCAATCATTACACTCCAAAATTTCCTGTCCTTTGTAGCTCTTAATAAGTAATGTCTTTTCGCTCTCTCTACTAATCCCTTTTCTACCAACCATTTACACAATCTCTTAGGTAGGTACTGCGTTGCTTTTCTCTGCCCCTCTTGCCTTCAATATGGCCCTGTGTCAAATTTACTAGGCCCTCATTATATACCCTAGAAAATTCAACTGTCTCCTGATGTTAATTATAAGTGAGCATTTTGTTTCCATTTTCTCGAAAACTTCATCGTTGCTCACAAGGTCAGTCCATACTATTCTCAGCATCCATTTAGAACCGAATCTCTGTTATCTCAAGGTTCTTCATTTGTGATGAGATTGTCCAGCATTCACTGCTATATACGAGGGCCTATATTACATAACAGTTAAGCACTCTTCATCTTTGTGTGTACAGACGAATCAGAAAGCAACTTTATCACAAGAATTCGCATGCGCCGTTACACGTACACAAATTTGTGCACGTGAGCGCAGTTGTGCGCATGCGTTCGCATGAAAGCAAGTTGAAGGCCGTGTTTCGTGCATACGCGGACGACAAACAGACCAAGCAAGTCGATGTATGGTGATCTATTTCCTCGTCTGCCGAACCGAGCTTCCTACAACACGAATATACGTTACTCTAAATTCGCACATCTCAATTTCTTTCGATGAAACTGGAAGTAATTTACTTGACTATGTCTTTTAGCGCATTCTATTTCTTCTCCCTTTCCCTCTCACCCTCTCTCTCTCTCGATCGGTCTACATCATCCATTTTGATACAACCTATCTATCTATCTATCTATCTATCTATCTATCTATCTGTTCATATCTATCTGAGTCTGTTCATATCTATCTGTCTATATATCTATCTATTCTGTTCTGTGCATATCTATCTATCTATCTATCTATCTATCTGATTCACTCTATCACTCTCTATTTGTCACTCCCTGACCTTCTCTCACTGCATTATCTATCTATCTATCTATCTATCTATCTATCTATCTATCTATCTATCTTAGTCTGTTCATATCTATGTCTGTTCATATCTATCTATCTATCTATTCTATTCTATTATAGTCTGTCCTGTTCATATCTATCTATCTGATTCACCCTATCACTCTCTGTCACTCTTTGACCATCTCTTACTGTATTATCTATCTATCTATCTATCTATCTATCTTTCGCACATTTAGTACTGGTGTAAATAAAATATTGCTCAATGTAGAATATATATATGTGTGTGTGTGTGTGAAAAATATAGTTTTATGGTATGCTATATTTATGTGTAAAAGTGTTCAATATGAGAGAACTAGCATATATAAATATAAACGTGAACACTAACGCCAAAACCAAGCGCCACTGACCTCAGTGACCCCTTTCATATATATATATATATATATATATATATATATATTATTTTAAGAAATTTTCTGTTTTATACGTTATCTTTATAGATAAAATATTTAAGTAAATGCTCTGCTTATAATAAACAGTATTAACGATATTTACCGGCCTGAATGTCTGAGAAATTTTCATAGAAAATATGTGTCCTTAAAATAATTTTCGGACTTTTCCTAATGTGTGACGTCATTTGTTTGCATTTGGATACGCATCGAGCAGACATGAATGTACTAGAGAAAATCATGGAGAATTGTAGTTTAAAAACAGTAAAATCGATCTTACTAACCGAAACGCTCCTCTGTGGCTCAATCGGTAAATCACGTCAGACTATATGACGGTTCCGTGTAGGATGCAGGTTCGATTCTTGTCGGAGGAATTATCCCAATTAATTACCAATTGGTATATATATAACTATATATATATATATATATATATATATATATATATATATATATATATATATATATATGTAGAGGGAGAGAGATAAGTTAACTGTATATTCAATACGAATGAATAATGAATAAATTTTCACTTTCTAATGAACGCTAAAGTCTAGCTGAAAGCCATAGGATTTAAACGCAAAAGAAAAAAATTCAGTAATCGATAGTTACTCATAGTTTTTGCCTTAGCAGTTTAACCTCTAATCGTGAACCCAGAAAGAGATAGAAAGTACTTAGGAAATAAAAGTGATTCTTTCTGTTATAGTGCATTTCTTGCCTCATTCAATTCTAATATACAGAAAAATATTAGCAAATATGAAAGGATTAGGATAAAAATAAGCAGACCTAATGTTTGAAATTTATTCACTCAAACATACATAAAAGAGAATTTAATGCCTAAATACACAACTACACACACACACACATATATATATATACATATATATATATATATATATATATATATATATATATATATATATATGACGGACTTTCCTGTTGAGTTCGACGTATGAGGTTCCGACGACCACGAACCTATTATCTGCATGCCTATGACGGGCATGACTTTTGAGACCGGCTCAAGAAGTGCACAAAAGACCACAAACAGTACAGGAGAATGTATTGTATCCAAGCGCAGCAGGAACACTGTTAGATGTCTTATATTGCTTTCTCGTTTCATGTAGTCGACCGATGGTTACTTCTCAGTGCAGCTATATCAATGTTGTACTTCTTTAGCTCCAATACGACCAAAGCTGTTTTTTTCTTTCTGATGCTGAGTTGTATCCTGGAAGAGTTCGTACATTCCAAGTGCCAAGATGAAATTGATGTTTCGTAGAGTATTTCGCAGTAGCCGGATATGTGTGGAACTAATTAGATGTTGTTGTCAGAAAACCAACACAATGATTTGTTTCAAGTGGTGAAGGCTTGTGTCGGACCATCCACACATTTTGGATCTGTCGATAAAAAAGTAACTGTGCAAAAGACTTGCCACGGGAACTCCGAACGACAGTCCTCATGTGTTATTATCGCGGAGTTTTACCTCACAGTCAATACCAGCCAGTCCACGCCTCTCGGCAGACACATACAATATAATGAACGGGTTAAGCTGGCATGAGTTTTCCTTCCCATCTAAAGTATTTTTATCGTGAAACAACACTAAAAGGATTGCTAACCAAAGCTCAGAGAGGCTCCTTTCACCTTCATCAATATATATATATATATATATATATATATATATATATATATATATATATATATATATATATATTACATATCAGAGAAATCCAAAATTACCTCATGAGTATAGACTATTTCAAGTAACGCCGAATGCGTCATCCTTATTCAACTCAGACGGTTCAGTGTCGGAACTAGAGATTTACAATTTAATATTTAACAAAGACAGCAGTTGAAAAATTACATATATATATATATATATATATATATATATATACACTCATTGGTCCGTCTTGGGTATGACGATAGACTACATCCACGTCCGGGGTAAGACGATAAACTACGTCCAACAGCAAGGCCTCTGATCAGGAGGTTTTGAGGTTGGGAACTTCCTCTTAATTGCTGGTGTTCCCAGGTCCATCTGACCCAGGGGGTAGCACTTGTTAGGGTCCCAGCTATGGGTAAATAGTTAACCCCCAAACTGAAGTTACAACATTATGAAAGTGTAAAAATAGGTCTTAATACCAGAAATACTATGTAAAAAAAAAAGTTAACTGCAATAAATTTTTTGAAGAAAATTTCTTACCAGCAATACCTTTTGAAAAAAAAATATTTCCATTATTATATTATTACCATTATTATATTATTTTGGAAAAAAATATTCCCAGAAATAGATTTTTTTAAGAAAAATATTTCTAGCAATACATGTTTGAAAAAAAAATATTGCCAACAATAGAAATTTTGTCGGCATTAAATAAACCATTGTGGTTGATATGCCGTAAACCAAACCAAACCAAACCAAACCAAACCAAACCAAACACTCATTGTCCACTAATTTAAATACACGTGAACATTGCTATCTCGTACAAATTTCTTATCAGCCAATAACGGGGTAGTAATTTAATGGACATAAGCATTTAAATATGGTTTGAATTGCATTTCATGCATTATTACTGGAAAGAAAGATTTGAACGTACCATGTATGAAAGGGTTAGAATTTAACTTAAATAACTTGAAAGGGGAGAACAGTTACAACTGTTGTAAAATTTAAATCGTAATATTTAAATTTTACAGACGTCAGTTTTCAATTTGTTCCTGATGATTAGCACGTGCATGGAATTGTATTAAACGGTGAGTGACAAACAGTATACTTATTATATATTTTTAAAGCATTTCACCCCACGCAAGGGATTACAGGGAGTGGGAGCAAGCGTAAAGAGGCGTAATAGAGGAAAGGGTGAAGAGAAGGACGGGGAATTAGATCAAGACATCTGAAGATGTTGATTTAAATTGCATTTGAATAATTGAAGATTATAGCTATCAGGGAAGCTAAATACTGTTCAGTCTGAAGTCAGACGACCGGCTGACCGGCTGATCGGTTGAACTCTCTTCCCTTTGGGCGGGGAGGAACCCGAACGAGGCTCCGCCGAAAGGCGGAGTCTCTTTCTGGGAGGTAAACCGACCCTGAGGCCGTTTATACGGGTTCAAAGGGCATATTTTTGGCCGAGACCACGGGCTCGGAGATCCAACGTTAAACCGGCCTTGTGCCACATGATGCCCTCGTGGGGAGGTGACTAAATACTAAATACTGTTCAGTCTGAAGTCTGGAGTGAAGTCCGTCAGGAGTCTGTCTGTCAGTTAGAGCGAGTCAGCAGTCAAGTCACAGGCAGACCGAAACAGTGTCGCGTTCAGACAATTACTACTAAACGTGATTGTTCGTACTAACACTTTCTACTTCTCTGTATATATTCCTGTTTGTAATATATGTGTTATTCCATATACGTGTTCGAGTTCTTCTTTATTGGTTCTACCTTGGACTATCACCGTGGTACAAGGAACCGGACAATAACATATATATATATATATATATATATATATATATATATATATATATATATATATATATTCATACACGTTTCATTAAATAATATAGACAAGTGTTGTCTATTTATTTTATGTAAATTTTTTTCGTAACTTCTGATAAGTTTAATAACATTATCGTTGAAAGAAGAAAGAAATTCACAATAGTGATCCATATTTTTTTAATACAATCTAAGCTTTCGGCTTACTTAAGCCATTATCAAAGATGTCAATTACAACATATTAAACAATATACGGACACGACAGTGATGATAGTCTGTCAATGTTTACATAGAAGATTTCAAAGCAACGATAAACACGCGCATATAAGACGCTAGAAGCGAAAATCGCACCGCATCTCATGACGTCACATATGACCAGACGAGAATGAATTATAGAAGTATGAATCAAAAGCCGTTGGTATATAAACCAATGGCTTCTGTTACCAATTATAGACATTTAAGAATATTTGTAGAGATGCCATAATTGATTTTGTTTAGGTTGGTTTTCAACTGTTTGATGTATAATGCTTCAAGGATTTTTAGTTTTGTCTATTGCTTTCATGTCGAATATAATTGTGTTTTCGACAAGTTTTTTACGGAATTGTGTATGCGGACAGGCATGTTGTTTTAAATGCCTAAAAATATTAGAGTTTTCATTCAAATGTAGTGTCAAGCGTCGTGAAAGCGAGTTTGTGGTGTGACCAACATAAATACATATATATATATATATATATATATATATATATATATATATATATATATAAGTAAACAAAATCAACCTCTATGGGTTATTTAATGCCGAATCTAAATAACTTGAACGCATACAGCTTTCAACTACAGATAAATATATTGCAGGTGTCTTTTTATATAAAAATGTACGGGTAGCATTTTTACTATAAAAATGTATTGTTATACTTTCATAGTGTTTTCTGTTTGTATAGCTGGGACCCTAGCAGGCGCTGCTACCCGGCGTCAGGGTGGATCTGGGAACAACAGCAATTAAGAGGTGATCCCAAGCCCAATCTCTAGATCAGCTGTCTTGCTACCGGATATTGTTTATTGCCATACTCAGGTACTACAGTGGTTAACACAATATTTCATATTCCTGAAGAGGTTTTTAATTAATCATAAAAAAAATTCTGAAGATTTTGGTGCATTCCAATGTAAACTACACACCCTATACGAAATAGAATTGATTTATTTAAAACTTTGTAATTATCTACAAGACATAACGAGCTCTTAACTCATTGAAGAACGTTTTGGTTTCTCATATATATATATATATATATATATATATATATATATATATATATATATATATACATATATATATATATGGTCAGTTTTTGTATCCTAACTTAAACAAAACAATTTGCAAAGATGTGATGAATTTTTGATTTATTAAAACGGCAGAGTTTATTACTTAAATATATGTGTGTATGTGTTTTTTGTGTGTATGTGTGCATTTAGGCAATATTCGTGTTTATGAGAGGATTATGATGAAATAAGCAGACATAATGTTTGTATTTTACTCAATCAGACATGCCTACAAATATATATATATATATATATATATATATATATATATATATATATATATATATATATATATATGTATGTATGTATATATATGTATATATATATATATGATAAAATATAGTTTTAAGGTATGCTATATTTATGGGTTAGAGTGCTCACTAAAAGGGATAGAGCGTATGTAAATATAAAAGTGTAAATTGAATTGAACACTCAGGGGCGAAAATCTGCTTCATGATAAACGGAATGGTCAGGCCTGACGATTGCGTTTAGCATGAAACAGATTTTCTTCTCTGGGTGTTGACTTCAATTTCCACTCTGTCGGTTTAATAAATCAAAAATCCATCACATATTTGCAAATTGTTTTGTTTACGTTAGGATACAAAAACTGACCACATATATATATATATATATATATATATATATATATATATATATATATATATATATATATATATTCATGCGTGTGTGTGTGGGTTTGTGCGTGTAATGAGTATTAGCGACGATGATTAATGCAATTATGTCGTCCCAGCAAATTTTCACAGTAAAGGCTTAAGGAACTGTGTATGCTGAAATACATCATGTTTTAAAATTCAGAAGCTGACTTTATGGAAACATACTAGCCGCGTGAAACTACGTCCACCTCCACCCCATCTTCGAGACTGATCTTTTGATAAATAAATATCATAGGACGGTGATACGATACGGGGACATATCCCCGTTCAAACAAATAAAGTCGAGAAAGAACTGATACACTGCGCGAAGAGAAATTTCGCATTATCGTCACAAAGAAGAATGGCGGTTCTTTGACGAAGCGAGGCAAATCTGTAATCTGCTGAGAATAACGGGCAGGTTAAAATAAAGGTTGCTGAGGAAATTGACGCCTCTGATGTGAGCAACTGAAAAAATGTGGAAAGGTTACGCTTTCGTTCCAAAGAAAAAAAAAAACGAGACCGAAATATAGAAATAGCCGAACAGATGAAGTGATAGCCAACATTAAGCGTTGGCTTACGGCCGTTGAAACAGACATGGGCGCGCGCATACACGCACCTCAACACATATGAAGAGTGCAGAAAAGTTATCTAAACAGCTCACTTCCCAAATTTTGACCAATTGAACAACTGACCAAAGCACACACTCTCATGCGCATATTCATATAGTAATTTTCTAAGCGTTGCTTAGATGTGGCACAAGACCGAAAGTATGGGGCATCCAGTGAGGATCGAACTCACTACTCAGTCGTAATTGTTCTAGAAAGATAAGCTTGCTAACTATTAGGTTGGTGCAAAAATAATGTCGTTTTCTCACATGTGAGAAAACGACATTATTTTTGCACCAACCTAATATTACACCGCCTCGAGGTGCCCAAAAGTGAATGACCGTTAGGCTCCTGAAAGTTTCGGTCTCTCGACCTCCAGTTTACTGGACTGGCGCTCTAACCAGCTTAGCTACGGAGCCGAAAGCTCCACATATTGATATATATGTTTACTAATGTACTTTTTACTTATGTTCTCTCAATACAAGGCCCAAGGGCCACTCAAGGTAGGATGTTTACTGTGTGAAGTTATATTAGTGTAAGAAAGGGAAAGAAGTTAATTTTTTTTGTGGGGGGCAGCTATGCAGGAAAGATAAAATCTAATTCTAGATTTGATGATGTCACGATTTAATTAGTGAATGAAAGTATAGTTAGAAGTATAGAATTTAAGTCCACTTTAGCAAGAACCGTAAAACCAATTGTAAACAGAAAACAAGCGATAAATCTTTACTAATATTCAAAAGACCTGGGATAAGCAAACCTATCTACTCCTATTACAATATTTATATCAAAACAAGTTTTAGAAGAATCTATTAGGTTGGTGCAAAAATAATGACGTAATAATGTCGTTTTTTGACGTTAAAAAATACGTCAAAAAACGACATTATTACGTCATTATTTTTGTACCAACCTAATACATAATTAATAATTAACCTGTCTGTTAAATTGTTCGTTGTAATTTTTCAATTTTCGCATGTGTTGTGCATTGCGATACCATTTAGGGATAAGCCAAATTTTATTACAATATACAACACCTCTGGGGATCTTGCCAAAGATCATTCTTCTTTGAACACTGTGGACTGGCGCTACATAATCAAAAACAAAGAACTGTACCAAATAACAAAAAAAAAACACATCACTTGAGGATTCCTAACAGTAGCAACAACTAAAATGGATAGGACGTCTAACTCGAGAAGGGAATAATGACCTAATCACGAGAAGCTAACGTTTCACACACTACTTCAAATAAAAAAATTAAAAAAGAACCCCCCCCCCAACACACACACCAATACTGGAACGTTTGGTTTATTTTGTTTTACGGATCATCAATCTCAACGGATTATTTAATGGCGACATTTTTTTATTGCCGATATTTTTTTCCAAAAATGTATTGCTCGTAATAATGTATTTCTGGTAATAATTTTTTGTAAAAAAAGTATTTCTGATATTAAAGCCTATTTTTACACTTTCATAGTGTTTTGAACCCAGTTTAGGGTTTAACTATTTGCCCATAGCCGGGACCCTAACAAGTGCTACCATTCCGGGTCAGGGTGAACCTGGGAACACCAGCAATTAAGAGATGTTTCCGTGCTCCTTAAAACCTGATCAAAGGCCTTCTTGTTGGACGTAGTTTATCGTCTTACCCAGAACGCGGATGTAGTTTATCGTCATACCCAGGACAGAATACTGGAAGGAACGATAACGGACTTTGCTGTGGGTGTCACGGATAGCGCCAAATTTGGTCAGAAATATCTAAACTGTCAGCTGTATACAACCGCTTCCTAAGATCAATGATGACAAAAAGGCTTTGGGTGAGTGAAGCCTAAGGATCTTATTAAAGTTCATACCTCTTTGGGCATTGTAAACTACCGCTATAGACTCACAAAGAACTGTACCAAATAACAGAAAATACATCACTTGAGCTCTTTCCAGATTCTGTTGAAGGGATTGGCAGAGGAGGAAATGGGAAGTTTTCCCTTCGGAGCAGATATTGCGGTTGTTGTACCTGTTTCATGCCAGAGGCCTTCTCTCTTCAGTTGCCTTATCCCCACGGTTGTGTGGCATCTGTTACGTAGCGGTGACCGGCTATGACTAGCTTAGGCAAGTTTTGACCAGCTTAGACAAGCTATAACCAGCTTAGACAGGCTTAGACAAGCTTAGACCAGCAGCCAAGTGCAAACACTCAGGTCCCCACGTTAAAAACCGACCTGATTCAGTGGTGGGGGCAAGTAAATCTCGAACTACCAATAGCAGCAAAACTAAAATAGATGGTAACTCGAAGAGAAAATAATGGCATAAAGGTGTTGATGTTCCACAACGCTACAAACAAAAAGTTAGGAAGGAAACTCCCATCAATAATGGAAAAACCGATAGCAACAACAAGACTTGAGACACCTGTTTTAACAAAAAAAATGTTTTAAGAGAAAGATTTTATAAATTTCAACCGAAAGCAATACTAGCTGCTCGGTTACTGAATTCAAAATGTTTCCTTATAGGGAAACGGCTAATATTACCATAGTTATTGCCATTGTTCGAAAATTGGAAAAATGCAATAAAAACTGAACAAATCGACATTGTCGGTGCTTTCTAATCAAACTTCCTGTCGAAATATACCATGAGTCCGGCTGATTGTCATTTGTTTACATTCGTCAAAACAATATGTTAGATTTAGCTATTTCACTCTGACGAATGAAGATAGCTCAGTGGTAGAAGTCCTGACTGACACCAAATCGGTTGGGTTTAGATCTTGACTTGAGGCATTTGGATGTCTAATCGCACTGTGGTGCTGCGAAACAGTACTGTATGCGAATGATATATATATATATATATATATATATATATATATATATTTTAAGCGTTTCACCCCAAGCAAGGATGGAAGCTACTAGGACGAGATATGAAGCTATTGGGGTAGAAGAGACGGCTACATTTAATAGTTTCAACAGTGAAGGGGTGAGAGCGTGATGCCAGCCTCGTAGGGCGCTTGAATTCATGAAGTCTGGGAACCAGCGAATGCAGCTCTTCGGAGCAATTACCATGAAAGTATAGATATATATAAACCTAGTGAGCCAGACAAACCTACCCAGGTTTCACCTAATCGGATCGTCAGGGAAAACTGGCTTTCCCTGATGATCCGCTTAAGTGAAACCTGGGTAGGTTTGTCTGGCTGACTAGGTTTATCTAGGTCTGCTCTACGGTTGTATTGAGCTCTTTTGTTAGTTAGTTTTTTACTCGTGTCGGGTTTTTTCTTTGGGCTTCAAACCTGAATCTGTGCAATTTTTTTTCGACAGACTTTCATGTTTCTAGCTCTTTCTTTTTTTAAAACATTTTTTTCCTTCGAGATTGATTTGATTATTGGCAAATCAAAAATTCGAAGGTTTTTCGAAACGAGTATAGTTACCTATATATATGTGTGTGTGTGATTGAATGAATGTCGGTGGGGGTTCCTTATGAGGAAGCGGATAATACTAATATTACCTCCTTAATACTGAATAAGAATAATTATGAACTCAACCCCTGTTCTACACAATAATAATCTTTTATTTTTGCTGTACAGGACCAAATGCTTGCTAACTAGTAATTACAAGGTACACATGCTGAAAAATCGTGTTAACCTGAAATGCAAATTCTGTGATAAATATCCAGAAACAACTGATGATCTTATATCAGGTTGCACAGTGTTAGCAACCACTGAATATAAAACTCGGCATGATAGAATGGGCCAATATATGCGCTGGAAAATAAGCAGCTTTTATGGGAAAGAAACAGCAAGAAATTGGTATGAATATCACCCAGACCCAGTTACAGAGATAGGGCCTGTAATAATTTTATGCGACTTTACAATATACAAAGACAGAACAATCAAAACTAATCGACAAGACATCGTGATGAAAGACCACAGAAACAGAATGTGAATGTACTTTCATATTGATATGGCAGTTCCTGCGGATTGCATTATATCTTTGAAGATCTTCAACAAAATGCATCAAAATGCAAGGCTCTTGAAGGGGAAATTTAAAAAATGTGGCAGATGATGACCTCAATAATTCCAGCTGTAGCTGAAAATGTCCCGATAGAGTCATTGAAGGGATTCCTGGTAGCCCATGCCTTAAAGAGGTACAAAAAATTTTATTCACAAGTACTACTCACATATGACGAAGAGTTTTATACATGTATAATGTGTGTGATCTTAGTTTTTTTTTTTGTTTTTCAAAAATGATCAGTGAAAAATGACATGAAGCTATTTCTGACTTTCGAAAGGAAATGTGTATACAACAGAAATCAATAATAATAATAATAATAATAATAATAATAATAATAATAATCCCAAATGATGTCATGACTTTTTGATACTGTTATAGGTCATCTTGTATCAGGCTGCACGGTATTGGCACCCACTGAATATAAAACCCGTCACGACAGAATGGGCCAATATTTGCACTGGAAAATCTGTAACTTCTACTGGAAGGAAACTGAAAGAAATTCGGATGAACATCACCCAGACCCGGTTACGGAGATAGGACCTGTTACAATTTTATGGGACTACACAATGGACACAGACAGAACAATCAAAGCTAAACGTCCAGATATTGTTGTTAAAAAAAAAAAAAAAAAAAAACTCAGGGAAACTGGAATAGGGAAGGGAGTTCCACAGGCGAGAGGTGCGAGACATGAAGCTATTGGAATAGAAGAGACGGCTACATTTAGTAGTTTCGACAGTGAAAGGGTGAGCGCAAGATGCCAGCCTCGTAGGGAGCTTGAATTCATGAAGTCTGGGAACCAGCGAATGCAGAAAAAAAAATCTCCTTATTGATATGTAAGTTCACAATACTTATCGGGGATCAACTGGAAGTTTCGGGATTTCTCCCTCGTCAGGACTCGGATAAAAACGATTGTATTAATAGCAGTAGGTCCATATTATTAATTTAAAAACGCACATTGATATACAGCAGCATTCAAATTAATTTTTTTATCCTTACAATTACTCAATCTCGTAAGTATTCTGCAACAGCTGAAAGACCGAATATTACGAGCAGTCATCAGGCAGAATATATAAAAAATTAAGCATTTAATTTCTTATGCCTGATTAATATTTTATCTTGCTCTGAAATTTAGTTTATATTATATTACATTAAGCATTTTTGTTAGCTCACATAATTATTCAAGTTCAGCTGCTAAACTACGATTCTAATAATATCATTGAGCGTATACAGGGTGCAATGTATAAATTGTCGTCTGAATTACGCTAAAATGAAAATGACACTAACATCTCATTTTAACAGATATATTAATGAAAATATTTTGAAATACTTAAGAGTAAATTTATTCAATAAAATCGCCATTGGCTTCATCCTCCAGACGACTTTGGAATCTCCTGCATCTCTTCTGGACGGTCTCCTTGTTTAAATTGGTGATTGCTGACATAATCCTTGACTTCAGATCATTTTTGGTGCTACGAGAAGTTTTATTGGTCTCTATCTTAACTGCACCCAACGCATAAAAATCAAGGGCATTATAGTTTGGGGAGGTCAAATGTAATGGGTGATGTTGCTGCAGAAATTGTCAGAGAGCCATGACTGGGTTCTCCTGCTTGTGTGGCATGTTTCAGAGTCCTTTTGCCAGGCATAGAGTCTTCCAACAGCCACACTCTTGACACAGGCCAGCATTACCTTGTCAAGGCACTTGATGTAGGCCTCCGTGTTAAGTCTAAGTCCCACATCAACAAATTCGGGAGTTCTTTTCTTGTCAGAACGATCAGAGTGTGTTTTCCAAGCTCCCGTACCTTTGTAATCACCATTAGACTCATCCAACTCTTTCCAAATCCTCTGCGCTGTCTTCAGATTGACACCGGAACACTTTGAAATGTTCATATTCGAGCTTCCGGCCCGAATCCCAAACAGTACAGCATGCCGTTTCCAAATTTCTGGCGGAGTGAATTGTGTCATTGTGCTCTTCTTCTCACAGACATTGCCCAATTGATGCTACTATACTGTGCAGTCCACAAAATGAAAAACAAACCACGCGCATGCGTGAAGTTACAAATTTAAAAAGGAGACAATTCACCCATCGCACCCTATATACAAGACAAACTTTTAGTTCAAAAGAGATTTTTTTCAAAATCGAACAAAAAGTTTTGTCACTTTCATTTTTATTACGTTTTTGCAGCTAGCGTTTAAGTTGTTGATCATGTTGATAGAATTTGTGAAGAAACTATCGTTGTTTTTGTTCATCTAATTTCGACTTTTTCTTGTTATTGTCGAGAATATTAGTGTTATTTGTTACAGATATATATATATATATATATATATATATATATATATATATATATATATATATATATATATATATATTAGAGATATATTTTTAAAGTCTGTTATCCACAAACTGGAAAAAATAACTGAACAAATTTGAAGATAGATAGATAGATTCACACAGCGATAGATAGATAGATAGATAGATAGATAGATAGATAGATAGATAGATAGATTCAGACAGCTATAGATATAGACAGAGTGTGTTTGATAGATAGATAGATAGATAGATAGATAGATAGATAGATTCAGACAGCTATAGATATAGACAGAGTGTGTTTGATAGATAGATAGATAGATAGATAGATAGATAGATAGATAGATAGATAGATAGATAGATTTAGACAGCTATAGATATAGACAGAGTGTGTTTGATAGATAGATAGATAGATAGATAGATAGATAGATAGATAGATAGATAGATAGATAGATAGATTTAGACAGCTATAGATATAGACAGAGTGTGTTTGATAGATAGATAGATAGATAGATAGATAGATAGATAGATAGATTTAGACAGCTATAGATAT
>OZ010605.1:53304679-53399679 GCA_963932145.1 Acanthosepion lycidas
TATATATATGTTTAACGTTCTTTTTATTGATAGAAGTATTTAAGTAAATGCTCTGTTTATAATAAACAATATTAAATAACATTTACCGGCCTGAATGTCCGAGAAATTTTCATAGAAAATATTCGTCCTATGAAAATTTCTCGGACATTCAGGCCGATAAATGTTATTTAATACTGTTTATTATAAACAGAGCATTTACTTAAATACTTGTATCTATAAAAAGAACGTTAAAAATAAAAAATGTCTTTAACAAATAAATTGTCGGACTTTGTCCATTTCGTGATATATATATATATATACGTGCATCTCTGTGTGTGCGTATGTGTCCAAATAATTTTCCAGTATATATATATATATATATATATATATATATATATATATATATATATATGTTATTTGGACACAATTGTGTGTAAAATATTTAGGGAGACGAAATTTATAAAAGAACAATATAAATAAAGTCAAAAGGAAAATATTATCTTAGTCGACGCGAGTTTATCAAGTCAAATATAAGGATTTTATTTTGTAAAATGTATTTAAATACAATAGTAAAAATGTTATTGCTTTTTCGAAATTTTTTTATATAACGAATGGCACCCTTATTAAAAAAAAAAGAAAGTAACTGTTATAGTCGAACCTATTTTAGAACCGACTTAGTACAAATACAAGCCTCTACTGTGAAACCACTCCATAGCACACTTGGCGACGAGGTATTCGGATTTATACGGTGAAAGAGAAAAAAAAATTCACCCGCCATAACAAATTTGGCGAAGGGATTCAGATTCATACGGTGCAAAAAAAAAAAAATTCGCCTGCCACCACGACATTTAGTGACGAAATTCGTACTCATACGGAGGAAAAAGAAAAAATTTGCTCGTCACAATTATTTCCGCGACAAAAATCTCGGATTCACAATTAAAAAAAACTTGGCAAAGTTTTTCAAAAGACAAAACGTCAACTTAGTGACGAAAAAATCAGTCGTATTCTCAACTGAGAAAAGATTTTTTTTCTCGATAAGACAGTTTGCTCAAATAGGTCACGAATTGCAAATTCGTAGGACCCCCCTCTACAATATTTAAGCATTGTGTAAACTTTTGCGAAGATGGAGGAATGCAAAAATATATTCCAGAATTTTTTTAATTTCCAGACGGAACAACAGATGACAATATTAGTGCAACAGAAGGCATTCCAGATGCAACTACAGGAGGAACCTTTTAATAGACAAATGCAGTTTCAACGAGAAATGGAACAGATGCATAAGGAGTTTCAAAACAAAATTCTGGAAATAACTGAGAAGAGGAAAGAGAAAAATCTACAAAATGATTCTTTCCCAGAGAATACAATATGGAATTCAATTGAAATATTCACGTACAGTCCAGATGAAGAGATAACTTTTGAAGAGTATTATAAAAAATATACGGACGTGTATAACGAGGACTGCCACTCGTGGGCTGAAGGAAAGAAGGTTAGGCTTCTTTTAAGCAAGTTAGGAACTGCTGAGCATAACAAATTGGTAAACTACATTTTACTGAAAAAAACTAGCGAGTTGACATTTACCGAGGCGGTAAATATATTAAGTAAATTATTTAGTAAAAAGACCTCTTTGTTTCACAAGAGGTGGAAATGTTTGAATCTGATGAAAGATGACGAACAAGACTATATAACGTACGCAGCCAATGTGAATAAGCATTGTGAAGAATTCAAGCTAGCAGAATTAAGCGCTGACAATTTTAAGTGCTTAGTGTTTGTTTAAGGGCTGGTATCGGAAAGAGACGCAGCAAAATTAGTGCTGTCAAAATTAGAAAACGAACCAAGTATTTCGATACAGAAGTTGGCAGAAGACTGCACAAGATATGTTAGCGTAAAGAAAGATTCGAAAAAGATAGAACAGTCTGGCGTTTTGCATGTAAGGAAAATACGCTACAAAAAAGAAAGTCAGTCTACCAAAAAGAATTCTAAAATTGCGGATTATCAAACAAAAAGTGAAATGCCAGAGAAAAATAAACAAAAACTCCCGAAGCCATGTTTTGCTTGCGGTGAACTTCACTGGTACAAATATTGCAATTTCAGGAATAAAAAATGTTTCAACTGTAAAAGAGTTGGTCATAAAAGCTCGCACTGCAGGTCAAAAAATAAAAACAATAAAATAAGAAAATTAAAGTCCGACGAGGTGAACGATGGAATAACCAGAAAATTTGTTACCATCGAAATAAGTAATAAAAATATAAAATTCAACTTGACACTGGTTCGGATCTATCTATCATAAATTTACATACGCGGAAGAAGTTGGGGAAACCAACTTTAATGAAGACAAAGAAAATCGCGAGGTCAGTGACGGGAGAAAAAATACAATTTATTGGAGAATTTGTTTCAAACGTCATGTTAAATAATAAAAAAAAAACGCCAAAACCTAAACTATTTGTCATAGAAAATACCACGAACTTACTTGGTACAAATTGGATAACAGAATTTCAATTATGGGATCTACCGATAAATTCTTTCTGTTACAAGGTTGAACGTTTAAACACGGAAGCCCAAAAATTAGTAAGGAAACTTAAGGAAATATTTCCTATTGTTTTTTCTCCAGGTTTGGGAACGTGTACCAAGATGGAGGCAAAATTCCAGCCAAAAGAAAACACTTAGGCAGCATTCAAAAAGAAAAGGAATATTCTGTTTGCTTCAATTGAAAAGATAGATAAAGAATTGGACAGATTAGAGAAAACCCGTGTATTTAAAAAAGTTGAATGGGTAACACCGACGATATATGTGAAAAACAAGCTTCAGAAAGTAAAGATGAAGAACAAAGAAAAACTGGGGAGAGAGTTACCCGCAGCCAAGGACATGCAGTATTATTAAATGATTTAAGTCAACTGGTCACCACAGAAAACGTTAAGAAGCATAAGATCAACAAAAGGGAAGCTAGAGGCTGAACAAATAGAACCACAAGAAGAACCTACAGAAACTGCGACTCCATCCTTAAGAAACTCAAAGCGGAAGGTTGTTTCTGGTAACACTATGGAGGTACCAAAAAAAATCGAAAAGCGGATAAGCAATATGAGGTACTTGGTGAAAGGCGAAAAATTCACGTGCAGTAACCAGATCAGACGACGTTTTTCAGACGTGGTTGACAACGGTCCCGCGGGGAAAAAAAACGCCGATGGAGGTGATTTTCGATACGTTTGATCTAACACCGTCTGCAACAATTTTACCTGAGGTACGCCGATCTAGGAGAAAAAAGAAAGGCAACTGATCATTTAAAAGTGGATAAAATAAAACGTAGGAGATACGCTACGATGTTGCAAAAAAAAAATGAATTTTTTTTTTTGTTGTTTTTTTTTCATATTTCCTGTAAAAAATGAAAAATAAATAAAGAAAACTGTTTACTACTACGGAGTAAAGTTTTAGGGGGGGATGTTATAGTGGAACACCCCTATTCTATAGTTAATAGACTCTCCCACCTACAAAAAGTAGGAGTAGCAAGAGTAACGAGGGAGTCGCTCAGTCGATGCCGGACGACCGTTAGTCGGATACTAAAGTATCAGCGACCACAACTAGATTTCTCTGCGTCATTACCTACTATATCAAGTTCCTAACGTTTTGTACGTCGAACCTATTTTAGGACAGACTTAGTACAAATACAAGCCTCCACTCTGAAACCACTCCATAACAGTAACTTACTTAGAAGAACAATTCTCGAAAGTGCCACTATTGCATGTTATCCAAATACAAACCTGCGCACCAGATTCTTCCCAATATTTCCTTTCCTGAAAGAATTACTCCTTTCCCAAGCCAACACACATGACAACAAAAAAACGGTTAAATTTTTCAACAAGAAAACGGTTAAATCCATTCATGTTTTTTTTTAAACATATAACACAAAAATCAATCCCAATCCAAAATAATTTAAATATTAATTTACATACGTATATTTTAAAAAAATAATCTCCTTCTCACTTTCAGGATTAAACCCTATCACCTGAAGTCCATGAACTTGCCTGACTTTTACGCTAAGTTGATGAATATTCACGAACACCCCCTATTTTAAAAACAAATAACATTTTTTACTCTAGCCACAAAATACAATACTTACATTTGCTTATACATATATATATATATATATATATATATATATATATAGGTATTAATACGTTGGTATAATCCAAGCGAGTCCTATTAACACAATATAGAATTTTGAAATATTAAATGTTAAATGTCAAATATTAAAACTGACTAACAAAGAGCGCTCAATGCTTATTTTCATTAAACAGAGCAAAATTTCTCGTAAAATTGGAATTAAGATCATTTTCACCTGCGAATTTTGAAATATATATATATAATGATGAATTTAGAAAACATCTTAAAAATCCATACTGGTTATAATTTATTTCATGAATATTGTTGTATTCAACCCTTCAGGCGGAATATTTGTAAGAAATGGAATCAAGTCATCCAGATAGATATACCCGGATAAAATATATATTCTTACATATACATAAGGGAATTATCTCTTGATGCCCCAGACTACTCTTTCATGTCCTTTCGTCTTTCTTTACTAAACTCTGTTAGTTCTTTTGCTTTTATCGCTCCCCCTTTTCCCCGGACTGCAGTATATTAGACATAATAGCTGACAGTATAGAAAACGCGCTTTCTCTACACTCATCTGCGAATATCTTTGTCTTTGGCGACTTCAATGTTGACCACAATACGTGGCTTAAACATTCTAAAGGGACTTATGTTACCGGTGTTCATACATTAAATTTTCCATTACCCAATCCCTTACTCAAATCGTGGACTTCCCTACTCGTTTCCCTAGCAAAACCTAGCAACATCATACTCTACTTCCTTTATTTCTTACTTCCTCTCTGCCCTCTTGAAAATTCTGACCACTCTATGGTAGCTATTGATATCTCCTTCCAACCCCTTATCCATAAGACCTCTTTCCGTTACCAGCACGCTGATTGGCGCTCACTCCGTGATTTTCTCCGTGACGTCCCCTGGAACTGACATTTTAAACTCCCAACAGAAAATTGCGCCACTGAGGTTGCTTCTTGGGTCAAAGCCGGCATGGACGCTTTCATCCCTTCTCGGAAATACCAGGTGAAACCTCAATCCTCTCCATGGTTCACAGCAGTATGCTCGGCCGCTATAGCACAGAGAAAGCACTATTTCCAGCTATACTAGCGTAACAGCTCTCGTCACCACAGGTGCCTATTCGAAAGTACCTTACGTAAACATTGACAATATATTATGAAAGATCAATTGACAATTATTTATAGGACACAGATACGATTCGTATCAGAGAACGAAAATGGTCGAACATTCATATCGTTAAATGTAATTAGTACTGTTTATTTAAAAACAGAACATTTACTTCAATGAAATGTACCTCTTAAAAATAACGTACAAACAGAAAATATATCAAATATTTGTCGAACGTAATACATTTCATAATATATATATATATATATATATATATATATATATATATATATATATACATATATATATATATAATTGCATGTCTAGATATACCCTGATATTTTTTGCATTATTTTTATAATTACTTAGATGTAAATATTTGTATTTGAATTATAATTGTATTTTTTGCTGGAGATTTATTACTTGCGTGGATGTGTGTTTGCAAATTAAAAAAAAATTATATATATATATATATAAATATATAAGTTAAGTTATAAGGAACTTGGTAAACCGAATTGGTAAATCCAAAGAGGATGAAATCCTGAGAGCTCAATGTTAGGACAGAGCTAATATGTAATGAAAAACAAATCACTTTAATGTACCATTACGATAATTTATTTCACCTAAATCCTTTTTTAAGAATTCAGGATTATCAGGTAAATCTTCCAACAACGAAATGAGAAAAAAAAAAAAAAAAAATTCTCATTTCGTTGTTGGAAGATTTACCTGATGATCCTGAATCCTTAAAAAAGGATTTAGGTGAAATAAATTATCGTAATGGTACATTAAAGTGATTTGTTTTTCATTACATATTTATATATATAAATATATATATATATATATATATATATATATATATATATATATATATATGAAGAAATATAGTTTTAACGTCTGCTATATTTATGGAATAAAGTGCTCAATATCAGGGATAGAGCATATGTAAATATAAAAGTGAACCTTTTAAGTCAGCACTCAGAGGCGACAGGGTGTTTCATGCTAGACGCGGCTTGACGATTGCGTCTAACAGGAAACAGCATGTCGTGTCTGAGAGTCGACTTCAATGTTCACTTTTATGTATATATATATATATATATATATATATAATTATTTATTTTTAAAGAAAAAAAAAAAAAATTATAACATAAATATGTTATAAAATCACTACAAAAATAGCCATTTTGTTTCAACACCTTCGGTGTCTTATCAAGTGATGACGTTGAATGACATTCAACGTCATCACTTGATAAGACACCGAAGGTGTTGAAACAAAATGGCTATTTTTGTAGTGATTTTATAACATATTTATGTTATAATTTTTTTTTTTCTTTAAAAATAAATAATTATATCTGCTCTACTTTGTATTGAGCACTCTTTTAAGAATAGTAATTGTTGGTTATTGGAATTCATTCCATATACACCAATCATATACTTGTATATATATATATATATATATATATATATATATATATATATATATATATATACCAAAACAAACGCCGTAAATACTATATTTACCCCACTACTACTCAACTATTACTCCCGATATATATATCAAAATTTAAATTATATAATGGTCAGTTTTCAATCACCACCTGAGGATTGCTTTGTGAATGAAACTCAGTTATGCTATAGGTGAGAAAAATTGAATATTTATTATTAATATATAATTTAAAGCATTGTTATTCTACATCGAGCACTATTTTATCAACACCATCGCTCAGTGATATATATATATATATATATATATATATATATATATATATATATATATATATATATATTATGTTGGTGCAAAAATAATGACGTAATAATGTCGTTTTTGACGTTAAAAAATACATCAAAAAACGACATTATTACGTCATTATTTTTGCACCAACCTAATATATACATATATATATATGTGTGTGTGTGTGTGTGGAAAATCGCTAAAAGCACGCCAGGCTATATGACGGTTCCGTATACGATACAGGTTCGAATCCTGACGGAGGACGAATATTTTCTATGAAAATTTCTCGCACATTCAGGCCGGTAAATGTTGTTTAATACTGTTTATTATAAACAGAGCATTTACTTAAATATTTGTATCTATAAAAAGAATGTTAAACATAAAAATGTCTCTCTCTCTCTCTCTCTCTCTATATATATATATATATATATATATATATATCGCATATGAGGAGTATCGATAACTAGGATGTTCGATAACTAATTGTTTTAATAACACTGAAATGAGAATAAATGTAAGTTAGAATTGTTTAAATATTATTTATAAACAAAAAGAAAGGTAATCGCCATGATTTTCAGCGACTGTCGATCGACAGTCGGGAAGACAAACTTTCCATTCCACGTTTAAAGAAATATGCTTTTCTTCTGGAAAATAAACAATCTTGAAGGACTGCTTTTGAAATCTTTGCTTTTGAATGTTTTGAATATGTGTGCTTGCAGTGGTTATCGTGTTATATTCTAGCATCTCATAATAAACATCTTTTACACTCCTCCACGTACAATGCAAATCTTCTGTGGGTGGAATCCTGGTTTTAATGCTGGTACTCGTTTCTCAAATAGCAATAATCACTGACTTTTACATTTTCTCTTGACATGCAAAACCCATTTTTCATTACCTGTCACAATGCGATGTAAATATAAAAGGTTCGCATTTCTGATTAAAAGACTTCAGATGGTGGAACATTGTGTTTGGCTCACAAGCAAAATTTCATGAGTAATCCAATTCTCTTTTTACATATTTTCTCCGTGAAACGAAGATGTTTGAGTAGACATTACCGTAACGATTACGTTTTATGCCAACTCTCCAGTGCATTGAAGTGGATCCAAATCAGTCGTCTCTTTCGAATTTTCTTCAGTCACATTTAGACTTCTTCCAGCGAGAGGTCCGATGGATATGTCACAATAGGCATTTTTACACCCTTGTGCAAATTAATTGAAACTAAACGAATAATTCCGTTATTATTTACGTTTTCCTTATTTTCCCAATGAAACATGACCCAGTGCACATGTTGGTACTTCGTATATCCGCCTTTATTTTTTAGAAGCTCTTTAATGCGATTTGGCATGGAATCCACTAATTTGGAGCAGTCCTCATTGATTTTCAGGTCACGGTACCAGACGTCTATAATGGCCGTCACGAGCTTCTCTTTCGACATATAGTCCGCGATCTCTCTGTGTGGCTTGTTATTATGTTAGTGCAGCGTTAAAATTTTTGTAGGCTTCCTTGGAATAACGTCCATCACAGACAATGGCCGGAGGTCAACAAATCGACAGTCGAGGCAATAGTGTCTGGGCGGGATAAAAATCTGATGCAATCACGGATGACGGAGTATTATTCAAGGCCAAACAAATTTCATCACACAACCCGAAAATAGATTTATATTATTGCACAACACTACAAATTAAAATCGATTACACCCTGTCGGTCCAGTGGGTTTAAAACTAACCGTATGGTGAAAGAAAGGAAACTAAAGCGTTTGTTTCAATTTGCACAAGGGTGTAATTATTTTAAGCCATCGCTGACATGTACGAGCTCTCACTGGATCCGTATACACAATGTGCTTAAATTCCTCTGTAGCAATTCTACCCTTTCTAAATTCATACAGTAAACAATGGCGCATATTTTGCATTTTTAAAGTTAAAATCCCCCGTGGGGTTTAAACTATGAAATACACTATAAACAACACAGTTTCCGATAGAAGAGATGATCAACTAATTCTAAACACAGTTTCGTACTATTTAACAACCTTGGCTGGTTGAAACATAAGAAAACGTTTGAAATATAAACTCTCTAATAGATAGATAGATAGATAGAGAGATAGATAGATAACAAATAGGAACCGTTTATCGATCTAACATGTTTCACTTTTATTAAAGAAATACGGAAAAAAATCTGGTATTTTTACTTTATTGATTAATCAGGTTACACAGACAGTTCGACACGTTAAACAAACGTTAGTATAATTTATGGCGTTTCGAATTCAAGAAGTGACGACGCGTCCCTTCAAAGTTCCAAGAAATGAACGGATTCCAAGCCTAACTGAAAAACACTAAAGATTGCTTTATGCATGTAAGTATATAATGATTCAGATGATGATGTTTTTGCATAAATGTGTGGATGTATTTTTGTGTGTGTCTGTGTCTCTGTCTCTGTGTCTCTGTGTCTGTGTCTGTGTGTCTGTGTGCGTGTGTCTAGTAGATATTATTTTTAGTGATTTTTCACATGTTGATTTGGGAATGCTTTATTTACATACCGCTTGTTTTAGATAAACATGCGTTAGATTCTTTAAGAACTGATTCAATAAAAGTTCGTTGTTTCATTGTAATTTCAAATAGATAGATAGATAGATAGATAGATAGATATGGTTGGAGGGACGTACGCATAGAGATTTTTTTACCTTCCTGGGTAAGACGATAAACTACGCCTAACAGCAAGGCCTCTGATCAGGAGGTTTTGAGGAGCGTGGAACCACCTCTTAATTACTGGTGTTCCCATGCTCACCCTGACCCGGGGTGGCAGCACCTGTTAGGGTCCCAGCTATAGGTAAATAGTTAACCCCCAAACTGGAATCAAGATACTATGAAAGTGTAAAATAGGTTTTAATACCAGAAATACTTTGTAAAAAATTATTACCAGCAATAAATTTCTGAAGAAAAAATTATTACCAGCAATACATTATTGCCACCAGCACATTTTTGAAAAAAAAAATATTACCAGCAAAAAAAATCTTGTCGGCATTAAATAACCCATTGTGGTTGATATGCCGTAAAACAAAACAAACGAAAGCAAACCAAACAAATTTTTAATTTATTGTATTTCCAACTAATGAATAAACATACTTTTTATATAATTAACTGTACACAGATGCATAATAACTAAATATTCATAGAAAACAGAAATAAATTTGATTTAATAGAAATAAATCCCATTTATCCATTTTAATGGATGAAAAAAGTATTCGTACAATGCAAATTTAAGATTTTCAGGCTTTTAAATTGCTTTAATACTCGCGATTATACAAGTGAAATATTCTAGAATGTTCTAATAATTTTATCAGTAGTTATTTTTAGCCTAAAAAATACAAACGGAACATTCTGTAATTGATATTCGTGCAAGAAGGTTTTCATCATGGCAAGAGGTAAAGAAATGACAAATTCGCAAAAAGAAAAGATTGTTAAGCTCTGGAAATAAGGTAAAAGATACAGAAAACCCTCAGACAACCTGAATATTCCATTTACTACGATTAGTTCATTCATTGCAATGTATAAAAGTCACGCTCCCCTCGGAAAACTCAACTGCTACTGAAAAGACACAAAGATGCCAGGTTGAAATTCGCTCGTGATCACAAGGATGAGGAAAAAATCATATTAGAAAAGAGTATTATGGAGAGACGAAATCAAAATTGAGTTGTTTGGACATAATTCTAGAAATCGTGTATGGAGGGAAGATGACGGTGCATTCAAAGAAAAGAACACAGTTCCAACAGTGAAATTTGGTGGTGGCAGCATCATGGTTTGGGGATGCTTTTTCTGCAAAAGGTACTGGCAACATATCAGTAACAGATGGTAGAATGAATGCTGCAGCATATCAAAATATTTTGGAAATAAATTTAATGATTTCGCTTGAAAATCTTGAACTTCCTTCTGATTGGATCTTTTAACAAGATAATGATCCTAAGCACACTGCAAAATCTACGAATGACTTTCTGAAAATAAAGTAAATACGCTGAAATGGGCAAGTCAGTGCCCAGATTTCAACCCAATCCAGAATCTGTGGCGTTATTTGAACATTCAAATTCAATCGAGAGCTCCAACAAAAATCCCGGATCTGAAGAATAGAACAAAATACCAACTAAAATTTTCAAATCATTAATTGAAAACTATAAGTTGATTGCTGTAGAAGTGAATAATGGCAATTCTACAAAGTATTAAATGAAGATTATTTATTCTTTTTGCATTGTATTGAATGATTTTAACCGGTTAAAATGGATAAATATTTCTATTAAATCAATTTTTTCTGTTTTCTATTTAGTTATTATGCATCTGTGCACAGTTAATTATACGAAAAGTATGTTTATTCATTAGTTGTAAATACAATAAATTAAGGATTAGTATGTTCACGAATATTTGTTTTCCGCCACCGTGTGTGTGTGTGTTTATCACATATAGTGTTGGCGTTAATAAACCAGTGCTTGATGAAATAAAACAGTCATATATTAATAAATATACAATTATCCTTCACCAGTAGCACAACTCGGAGTTTTATGCACAACGCCGAATACAAGACTGCCCGTTACGTAATTTAAATTTCAATAAAAATATTTAGTGAACGCAATGTTGACGCAGTCAAATATTTTATGGAGGTTACAGTTTATTATTTTTAAGATATATTTGGCATCTAAAATAAACGTGTGTATATGTGTGTGTGTGTGCGTGCGTGTGTGTGTGTGTATGTGTGTGTGTAAAAAATTACATTAGAGTTGTGAATATTTTTTATATTAAGCATAAAAGGAGATTACAAAAACAAAAAAAAAACAATGGATCAGCGTATTTCAGCATATATTTTATGCCTACATGTAACCATCAATTCATTTCTCTTGTTTAATAAGCTAAGGTTATTTAAGAGTTTTAAAATAACTAATTTTTCAACAAGGCATAAATTACATCTATCGCCTTTCCCATTATAAGATTTGGCTTTAGCTAAAATATCCCAGGTAATAATGGATATATTACCACCGTTCTTTAATTGTCAGAAATGTCTTGAGAGAGCAATGCTGTTTATGCATTTTATATTGTCTTAAGTCATTCGATGATAGTAGAAACGAAATTGTTGCTGAAATGTATGCTAGCTCGGTATGCAATATTATAAGCCACACATTGGCCGTTTAAGGGATATATAATTTTTTTTTTTTTACCGCAGTTGCTTTTATTTAAAAAAAAATTACGGTGTCTTTGTTGCAAATATATTTATTAGTTTATATTTGTTATTAATGCAGCTATAACTGATCTTATTTTTGTTAAAATCTTTTTTAGTGTTGGTGAATGATTAAAGTGCTTATTATATACTAGCAGCATGGCCCGGCGTTGCCCTTGCTTGATTCAAAAATCGTACGACTCATACAGCAATCGCTATCACTTGACTTAAAATATTTTTGCCCTTCCTTGCCTTTAAAGGAGTGCCCTTTGCCGTGCTGATGTTGCTACATGCCTTACTTCTTGCCTATCTCACACTGCGAATTTTTTCGAAGCTCTATAATAAACATTAAATCTGTTACGAAAAAAGAACTAAACAAAATGAACACAAAACGATCAGCTTTAAAAAAGGACTCGTAACTGGAAAAACCGAATGAAAAAAGAATGTTAACGACAAATACTTTTTCACACCCAACCCAGTTCTGCGGAATCAGAATCAACGCTGAGTTTAAGCAAGCGAATGAGCCAATTGGAGTAAAGTGCCATGCAGATTTAAATTTTTCCCACTTGTGACGAATGCAGCTATCGATTTTTTTTTTTTTTTTTGCATGCTAGCATGCTAGTTAAAATTCGTGTCAGTCAGCTGTTGGCTCTCACGCAGGCCAATAGAATCTTCCTGCCTATTCGTGGCAGCCAGCTATAGGCTCTCACTCTGGCCAGTAGAAAATGGCCACAAACTACATGAAAACTGCCGTAGAAGCATGAAAAAATCGATTATTTACACTATCGATGGGAGTTGGGAAATGCAAAGTCGGTCTTTGCCTTCCCGCTAACTTGGAGCATGTGCATGTAAATCTTGGTGCAAATCCGTCGAAAATTGGGGCCGTGCATTCGTTACACACACACACACACACACACACACACACACATCCGGCCTTTTATAGATAGAGATATAGCACATTTAATACTGGGGTTAATAAAACATTACACGATGTAACAAAAGAGGGCTATTAATTATATATTAATAAATATACATATTATCCTTCACTGGTAGTACGACTTCAGGTGCTGAATATAGACTCACCGTTACGTAATATAAAATTTAATGAAAATATCTGGTTACCACAAATTTGAAAGAGTCACATATTATACCGTGGCTACATATTTTATTTTTTTAAATATATTTGGCGTATAAAATAAACGGGATATATATATATATATATATATATATATATATATATATATATATATATATATATATATATATATATATATATGCGTGTGTTTGTGCGTGTGTGTACATTAAATATATACGTATATATATATATATGTACACTAAATCTCGGGCTAATACATCAGCCCATAAATTCCGTTTATTTTAGATGCCAAAAGTATTAATGTCGTTTTTTTGACGTATTTTTAACGTCAAAAAACGACATTATTACGTCATTATTTTTACACCAACCTAATATATATTTTTTATGAATAAACTTTCATTCCCGTACAATATTTGACTGCGTCAACATTACTCTAAACAAATATTTTTACCTAACATTTAAATTTTGTAACGATCAGTTTATACTCAACACCTGAAGATTGTTTTGTGCGCCGGGTCATGCCACGGGTGAAGGATTTAAAGTGTTCAATATCAGGGATAGAACTTATGTAAATATTAGGTTGGTGCAAAAATAATGTGTCGTTTTCTCACATAGTAACATATGTGAGAAAACGACACTATTTTTGTACCAATCTAATATAAAAGTGGACATTGGAGTTAACACTCAGAGGCGACAGTGTTTTATGCTTAAACGCATTCTTCAGGCACCCACACCCACACACACGCACATACACCCACACACACGCACATACACCCACACACACACACACATATATATATATATATATATATATATATATATATATATATATATATATATATATATAAAATTGTGTATTTGGATATTTTGGTAGCAATAGCTCTTTTATACAGGTTTTATTACAACAACTGAGAAAACATTACGATTAAGATTTTATATTTTTTTTAATACAAGTTATTAATCTATCACCCATTATCACTGGCACAGGTGTTTGTTTTTTTTATCTGGATAGATACATGCATACACACACATATATATCACTTTAAATGTTATGTTAATGGATACTCGTATTTGAATAGACGATCTGTTTATTTATTAAACAGTACATTTATTTATTCTCATTCTTCTTTTTTTCTATTTTCTTTTTGTCTATCGTCCTGAATATTCGTAAAATCTTATTAAAGAAAAGAAAATTTTTTAAAAATAAATATTCTGTTCAATAAATAAATGGTGAACCTTACTCAAATTCGATTATCCATAAAAAAAAATAACTGTTAAATTGATAAAATCTGTCGCTTCCCAATATATATATATATATATATATATATATATATATATATATATACAGAAAAAGAGAGAGAGAAAGAAAGAGAGAGGGGACACGGTGGAGTAATGGATAGCGGCTTGGAGTCGAGTTCGAATTTCAGTCGACTCCATTACATTCACCTACGTGCTAATAGCCTTAGGAAAGGTATGAACCCTCTTCTTCTCCTCCTTAGTTATAGGTAAATAGCAGGACAGACTGGGTTCTATAGGCTTCTAGGAGAAGGACAACTCTGAATTCAAGTCCTGCGGAGGGTCGTTTGGGGACCTTATGGCACCAGGTCTCTGAATTCGGCCCTTCAAAAAGTGTGGCTGGACTTGCACGAGACCTTCACCACTATAATCAAATCTTATATGCTGTTGTCGGGCTGACGGTTTCCTGGGAACTAATCTGCTTGACCCTCATACGTCGAATTCGGCGGTAGAGGCGACTATACATACATATATATATATATATATATATATATATATATATATGGAGTGAAAAATGAGTTCCCTGGCAAATGTCATTTGTTCTCTTTTCTAGTTTAAAAGTAAGTTAGCATCTACATTTTTATTTTATTTTCTGTTATATATATATATATATAGCAGACGATAATCGACTCTTATGTTTCACTATTTTTTCTTTTTAATATATACACTTTTCTCTGGTTGGAACAACTATAACCTCTTCCCTTTATATATATATATATATATATATATATATATATATATATATATATATATATATATATATATTGTGTATTTGGGCAGCAAACCGTCTTTCTTGCAAGTTTCATTAAATATGACAAAAAGAAGAAATTGGACTAAAAAAGAGAAAGAAACAATTTGTGTAAAAAATCTCAAGAGTTTCTGGAATATAAACATTATGGCTTTACACTTTATCTGATTTCTACTTTTTCTTTGTGCACGAATTGAATATTTTTACTATGCCAAATTTTTGTACTTCCTTGTTCTCGTCCATATTTTTCATCTATGTATATTTTTCACACACACACACACACACATATGTACATACACACACGCGCGTGCGCACTCACACAAGGACACACAAACACACGCATATATATATTAAAAAGACGAGAGAAACCGCAAACGTTTTTGGCTCTAATGTGGATTTTCTTTTTGAAAAATATATATTATGCTTTATTTTCCATAATTTTGCAACATGTGTTTCGGGTCTTGCGACCTACTTCCAGCAAAGAGTGGATATTTCCTCATGATATTAAAATTAATTAATTTTCCTTATGTTTCTTGATGTTAAACATTCTCAGTGTTAAACATTCTCTTTTTCGTGTGGTAGTGACACAAATGTCTTTCAAATGGCAGGGAGAAAGTTCTTCTGCTTGAAGACCCTTTCTCCAACCAATCTTGATCGTTTTATTACCCTTCAAGAAGAAATGTAATAATATGTGGAAATGTCCACTTTTTGCCTGAAGAAGGGCGCGAAACCTGAAACACGTGTTACAAAATTAAGAAAAATAAAGCATATGTAATTTGAAAAAAAAAAATCCATATTACAACCAAAAACGTTTGTGCTTTCTCTCTTCTTTCGCCTCTGAGTGTTCACTTCAATGTTCGCTTTTATATCTATATTTACATACGCTCTATCTCTGATATTGAGCACTTAATAAATATAGCACATTTTAAAACTATATTTCTGCATATATATATATATATATATATATATATATATATATATATATATATATATATATAAACCATGTACATATAGAGATATAAACCATACGTATATAGGCATATTTTCTACACACAAATGCACACACAATGAGCGAGACAGACAAGTAGACAGTCAGACAGAAACTATTTCTAAACACTTATATACACTATGCGGTGGGGTTGCTAAGAAGTGACAATTAAACCGAGTGCCCGACTCATAATTAACCTATCAGATATATTACAGTGTATATTTCTGTTTGCTAATGTTTAGGTATAAGTAGATGTGCATATGTTTGGTTTATATTTGCATTCATTTACCAACTTCCGTCGATGCGCGAATTCTATCCACGGTCCGACATTTTTTAATCTGCTCTATTTCTTTTTGCCAGCAGTTTGAATGATCTTTCAAAGCAGCAGGCGAGAAGACTAACTCCCTTGATCTTCTTCATACAGCAGACGATAATCGACTCATATGTTTCACTGCTTCTTTCAATGATACCGCTCGACCTCTTCTTATTTTTCTTTCTTCTTCTTCTTCTTCTTCTTCTTCTATTTTTGTTTTTTCTTTCTTATCTTTTTCTTCTTCTTTTTTATTTACTTCATCTTGTTTATTTCTTATACATAATGTTCATTTCTGCATATTCCTTCTTCTTTTCGTTAATTTACTTTATATATTTTCATCTTCTTGTTCCACCAGATTCTCTCTGTTTCCTACTTCTTCTTCTTCTTCTTCTTCTTTTTCTTCTTTTTCTTCTTCTTTTTCTTCTTTTTCTTCTTTTTCTTTTTCTTCTTCTTCTTTTTCTTCTTTTCTTCTTCTTTTTTCTTCTTCTTCTTTTTCTTCTTCTTTTTCTTCTTCTTCTTTTTCTTCTTCTTCTTTTTCTTCTTCTTCTTCTTCTTCTTCTTCTTCTTTTTCTTCTTTTTCTTCTTTTTCTTTTTCTTCTTCTTCTTTTTCTTCTTTTCTTCTTCTTTTTTCTTCTTCTTCTTCTTCTTTTTCTTCTTTTTCTTCTTCTTTTTCTTCTTTTTCTTCTTCTTTTTCTTCTTTTTCTTCTTTTTCTTTTTCTTCTTCTTCTTTTTCTTCTTTTCTTCTTTTTTTCTTCTTCTTCTTTTTCTTCTTCTTTTTCTTCTTCTTCTTTTTCTTCATCTTCTTCTTTTTCTTCTTTTTCTTCTTCTTTCTAGTTCATTTCTTATCTTTCATGTCTTTCTCTTCTTTTCCTTCGACCTAATTGATTCACTTGTTGTTCTGTCACACATTTTCTTTTTTCCTATGCTCAATTCGCCTTTTTCCCATTTCTCTATCTCGTTCATTCCTGCCATTTTCTAATTTTATTCATTTTACATTTTCGTTTCATCTTCTCGTTCTCCTTTTTAGTACTGCTCATTCCTTTTCATTTATGTCTTCTTTTCTTCTTATTCTTCTCTTCCTGCTTCTTTTCTTTCTTTTATTTATTATCCATCTCCTCCTGCACCTCCTTCTTTACTTCTCCTCGTCCGCCTCCTCATTCCGTTCTTCTTCTTCTTCTTCTTCTTCTTCTTCTTCTTCTTCTTCTTCTTCTTCTTCTTCTTCTGTTTCTGCCTCTTTTCTCCCATTTCTTATTCATTTCTTTTCTTCTCATTCATGTATTCTTTCTTTCTTTTCTTATGCATTATCATTCGATTATTTCTCGTTCTTTTCTTCTTATTCTATTTCAGTCATTTATTTTTTCTTCTCGATCTTTTTTTTTATTCATCACTTCCTTTTTCTCCTTATCTTATTCTTATTCTTCTTGTTCTTTTCTTTCAAATTAATCAACTGTCTTTGTACCCTCTTTCGTCTTCTGACCCCTACCGCCGACGTTTGATAGTCTCTTACTCCCCACCGCCCTCTTCTCTACCCCTTCATTCCATTCGTTCCCTTCCTGTATTCTCCTTCCATTCCTTTTTTAATCACTCTTCTTCTTCTTCTTCTTCTTCTTCTTCTTCTTCTTCTTCTTCTTCTTCTTTTTCTCACCCCTCCTCCTCCTTCTACTTCCTCTTTACATTTACCTTTCCTTTATTTACTCTTAATTTAGGATGGACTTCTTTTCTTTAGTTCCCCCTTTTTTTTTTCTTCGTTTCGCTTCGTTTCTCCTCCTTCCACCCCCAATTCTGTTTCCCTCACATTTCTTTTACTCCTTATCAGCATACATCATTGACACAGTTTCGTATCCCGTTTTACCGCCATCCCCACAAATACAACTTGACCTATATTTTATATTCTTTCTCCTCGTATCTTTTCCTAAGGCTTGCGAGCTAAACGCGCAGATTCCTTCCGTGGACGCACCTCTTGGATACTGTAGATTTTACTAGTACACGAATGTACTAAACTAAAATTATTCGCTTTCGGGGAATTCATCTATTTAAACGATTAAACAACAGATCATGTGTTTCTTGTAGGGTAACGTTGAAGAGACTTATTAACATATCCGACATTGTTGAGACGCTAAAATCTCTTTTCTTTGTATATTTACCGTCGTCGGCACACCATTTTAGTCTATTCATGTTTCATCCTTCGCCAGGTGTAATCCGCGAGAAAAATAAATTATTCCTTGATCAAGAAAACCAACAGGTGTCAGAATGTGATTATTAATGTAACTATTGAAATAGTGCCCCCGCCACACCTGGTATAATTTGAAATCACGTGGAATATTGACGTACTGGATCTCCGAAAATCGAACAATTATAATATATTATATGATATCATTATATTAGAAATCATTATATCATATATCGTATATATCAGAATGAGCCCGAATTAATATACCAGAGTGTTATTATTGAGTTGTAAATTCGACTAAAAATTGCCTTATTCTTCAAGAGAGAAAATATTTAAATGACATTATTCTAAAAAAAATCACGCTACAATGTACCACTGTGCTGTTTTCCGGTAACAAATCCACAAAAAGAAAATAGCCCTATTCTTCAAGATAGTGTATTTTAACGGTATTGATAGTGTATTTTAACGGTATTGCTCTAACAAAAATCACGCTACGATGTACCGTTGTGCTGTTTTCCGGTAACAAATCCACAAAAGGAAAATAGCCCTATTCTTCAAGACAATGTATTTTAACGGTACTGTTCTAACAAAAATCACGCTATGATGTACCGCTGTGCTGTTTTCCGATAACAAATCTACAAAAAGAAAATAACCCTATTCTTCAAGATAGTGTAAACTATTAACGGTATTGCCCTAACAAAAATCACGCTACGGTGTATCGTTGTGCGGTTTTCTGATAACAAATTAAAAAAAAACTGTTCAAAAGTAATCGGTTGTAATTAATATATTTACAATTGCATTGGTTATAATTTCTATCTGAATCATCCAGCATTATTCATACACTTATCCATACAATTAATTCTATTGTCGCAAGTAAAAAAGACTTATGATTTTAAAATCATTAAAAGTAAAAAATACCGCAAAAACGCGAACATAAACCATGCCGTCAAAAATGACAACCATTTTTAAGTAAATTTATAATTGCTTAGTTCATATTTTTGCATGAATAATCTAATATTTTTATCTATAGAGTTGACTTCATTGTTCCATGTAAGAAAGAATACTGGTTTTTAATTAATTAAAAGTAACCATCCTAGGTATGACGATAAACTACATCCGGCAGCAGTCGAGAGATTGGAGGTTTTGAAGAGCGTGGAACAACCTCTTAATTGCTGTTGTTCCCAGGTCCATCCTAACCTTGGGTGGTGACTCCTGTTAGGGTCACAACAATGGAAAAATAGTGAACCCCCAACCAAAAAAAAAAAAAAAAAAAACACTATAAAAGTATAAAAATACATTTTTATAGTAAAAATGTCAGCAATATATATTTTATATAATAAAAAAAAAACTAGCAATACATTTTATCTGTAGTTGGAGGCGTACAAATTATTTAAGTTTCGACATTAAACAACCCATGGATTTTGATATGCTGCTATAATAAAATTAACCAAACAACCAACATGACTTTCATATAATATCCGACAATTTCTTAAAGAAATCAAACTGTATTCCAAAATAAAACTTCAAAACAACATAAAACACACATATCACCGCCTCTAGAAATTATGTCCACACAAACATCTATATGCACAATAGCTGAGTATCATTTATCTATGTCTTCATTTGTGAAAACCTTAATTCTATTCAAAGCTTCCAGGAAAATTAAATTTTGGCATTAAATAACCCATAATGGTGTTCATGTGCCGTTAAACAAATAAATCAATATCCAAAGAAAGCTACCACAACGTCTAACTTCAAAAAATGATGGCCAATTTTAAGTAATTTTGCAATTGTATTGGCTATATTTTCTGCTTGTGTTATCAAGGATTTTTATTTGATAGAATTATTAGGGGGTTTCGAAAAATTTTTTCAGCCCATCTAAGCTCTTTAAAAAATCTGCGGCTTTGTTATTGGATTAAATTTAGGGAAATGCGCGAAGCCGATAAATTTTCAGCACACCTTCCTAACTCTATTGTCGCATGTTAGATAGAATTCCGGTTTTTAAATTATCTTACTTATTATAAAACGCAGATTGTATGTGTGTGTGTGTGTCTGTACGTTTATATATTGGATCGGATTTCCTACATTTTTCAACCGATTTCAACAAAACTTCACAGGACTACGTAAAATTACCTTGTGGTGGTTCTGACAGCGCCCAAAATTGGAAAAATACAGTTGTTTTTGCACGAAATCAATTTGAAAACACGATAAAACACGATTCTGTCGCCATAATGAAAGGGGGACAACTCATATCGAGTTATACTTATAAAACCCAGGTTGTTTGTGTGTGTGTGTTTGTGTTCGTTTATATATGGGATCGGATTTCCTACATTTTTCAACCGATTTCAACAAAACATCACTTTTTTTTTTGGCAGGTAGTGTTTCTTATTGTCTTGCACACTTTTTTCTTTATTTTTACTTTCAAAATGCTTTAAAAATTCCATTTACAAGACAATTGTTTATAATAAAATTCCATTCAATCGGTAGACTCATAACGATTGAAAACAATGTTTTTGTTTGAGTTTGACCAATTTGTAAAAAAAAAAAAAAAATAAAACTAATTAAGACATACGTGTCTGTCAACCTTAAACAATAATCTTTGTCAATCTTATTTTTCAGTCTTTATGATGGTCGATACTTGATCTATCTCTTACTGTTACATCGCCGGGCAACGCCGGGCTCTACTGCTAGTTAAATATATAAAATGTTCCAAGAAAGCTTACACGTAACAAAAGAAATACAAAGCTATATATTAGTCACCTGATCTTCTTACTTAATAGAATAATCCATTATTCATTATCATGGTATCACAAAGCGTATTCGCTTATTGGCATCAAATAATACCCCGTGTAACGATAACAATGGAATATCTCATTGAAGTGTAGGAGAAATCCGATGGTATAACTGATAAATCACGTTTTCTAATATAAATTTGTTAATGCCATGTCCCTTCAGGACGCAGACGATCATGGCCCTCCACTGTCCTCTTTGCTTTTTAATCTGTGTATTGCAATGCATTCTTGAAAATGATAGTCGCTCGGATTCCCTTGACCTTCTTCAACTCTACTTTAACTCTATACTTCTAACGTCTCCGCTTAAACTCTGAAATTTGATATAATATTTATTTATTCATTTTTCCTCAATCGAAGTAGATAGGTTCGCCTATCGTACGGTTTACCACCGTGATCTTTTAACAAGTAGTTGAGGTTTATCTTTTGTTTTCTGTTTAGGATTAGGTTTCCATTTCCTTCTAAAGTCTACTCAACTCTGTACTTCTAACGTCTCCGCTTAAACTCTGAAATTTTATTTACTATTTATTTATTCTTTTTTCCTCAACAGTAGATAGGTTCGCCTATCAGACGGTTTACCACCGTGATCTTTTGACAAGTAGTTGTTTATCTTTTTTTTCCTGTTTAGAATTAGGTTTCCGGTTCCTTCTAAAGTCTACTTTAACTCTATACTTCTAACGTCTCCGTCTAAATTCTGAAATTTTATTTACTTTTTATTTATTTATTTTTCCTCAATAGAAATAGATAGGTTCGCCTATCGTACGGTTCATAATTATTCCCGGTTATTTGAACAGGAGTAGAGGATTATCCCTTGTTTCCTGTTCAGGATCGACTTCAACTCTATATTTCTAACGTCTCCGCCTAAACTCTGAAATTTTATTTACTATTTATTCATTGATTTATTTTTCATCATGAGGAAGAGATAATTTTGCCTATCGTCCTGTTTGCACACCTCCATCTTTTGAACAGTTGTAGAGGTTTATCCGTTGTTTCCTGTTTAGGATTGGGTTTCCGGTCCGTTTTAAAGTATTTTCATTCTCTTTCACTCCCAGCAGCCGCTTGTGTCTTAGTTATTATTGCCTTGCTTGGCTGGAATTTATTAAGAAAAAAGGAAAAGCAAGGAAATGGTTATTCATAATGGTACTTTTTTTTTGGTAAGTTCTACTGGATTTCAAACGAGGACAGAACTGAGTCAATTTTTTTTTTTTTTTTGTTGATTTTTTCTTACTGACTTTTATTGCTATTAGAATCTGAACATTTGTTCGTCTTTACTTTTTCAGTGGAATTTGGAGATTTTTACAACTACAGAAGAAAAATATTTTGATACTTAATTTCTGAAGTTTCGCCGCTCCATCAAAAGAGACCACTTTCTCTCTCTCTCTCTCTCTCTCTCTCTCTATATATATATATATATATATATATATATATATATATATATATATATATATAGTTCCCTTCATCTTCCTCATCCTTTGTTTTTGCTTTTCTTGCTTTCTTTTTCCATTTTTTTTTTACTTTCTCTTCTTCCATTTTCTTTAAAACCCGCTATGTTTCTTTCTTTCATTCTTTAAATTTACAAAGGGATCTCTTGATAGGGTTATGTGTACTATCTGGCGTGGCCTCATTTCTTTGTCAATGACCCATTATAATAATTTTGGACTTATTCTTTTTCTTCTTATTATTATTAATGGTGAAGTTGTTAATTTCGATGCTGTCAAAGTTGTTGCTGTTGTTGTTAGAATCTTATTACAGATTTACAATGAAAACAAAAGACCATTTTCTTTTTTATCAGACGACATTCAAAATGAAGCCACTGCGCATGCGTTATCAAATTTATCGTCAGTCTTGCTGGCAGTTAACAGTCACAGCGTGAATTTGAAGTGTGACCATATTTTTTGCAGGTGTCCTTGCGGATGTGGTGGATTGGCGAAAGACAAATTGTTATCTATTATGTATGTATGTATGTATGTATGTATGTGCCCGGATACACGCCATTCCCCCAACTAATTCAGATATTTCCCCTCCTTTCAAGAAGACATTTGATAAGAAAACGTCGTACAGAAAATTATATTTGCATACTCACAGATATTGTGTTATGGATAATAGTGCGTAGTCTTATTAAACAAGTAAACTCTCCTACAAATAAAGTCAGGCTCATGGATTTCATTTTTAAGTTAAACAGTTATGAAAGAGATAACAAGACAGAAAGACAGGCATTAATGTACCGAGAGAGATAGATAAATAGATAGATATGAATAGACTAAGATAGATATAGATCCATCATAGAAATAGATTTACAAAATCCAATTTCTAAATGCGACTGTCTTTTAAATTGACTTTTTTGGCGAATTCTCGACCAAATTTGCACACATACTCACACGCAAGCACGCACACACATGTACACACACACACACACACATATATATATATATGTGTGTGTGTGTCTATCTATCTATCAATATATATATATATATATATATATATATATATATATATATATAACAATCAATATATATATATATATATATATATATATTATATGCGCAGTACTTATTGGAAAATGTTCAATATCAATGATAGAGCTAACAATTGAATATATATATATATATATATATATATATATATATATATATATATATATACTCTTAAATATAACAGACAACGAATGTCTAAAATGTTTGATCATGTATATATATATATATATATATATATATATATATATACAGCACGTTTCGTTATATATATATATATATATATATATATATATATATATATAGGCACGTTTCGTTATATATATATATATATATATATATATACGCATGTTTCGTTAAAGGCAACTGACAAAGTACTGCGATTAAGGCTTTTATTTAATTTTCTTCTGTTTGTTCAAGTGTTTTCATTTCTGGACACAAAGTGTCTAAAAACTGCCCGAACTTTCTTCATATTCAAACCCATTCGGCTATTCTTTTTGCCATTATCAAGGACGATTTTTGTGTGTTTTTTTTATGCATGTGTTTGAAGTTATAAGAATGTTTTATTTTCCAAACATGGTCAGTACATTGTGGGCGTGTTTGTACTTAATGTTGGCTTTTCCTTTTTTATTATTAGAGCTGCCATAATCTTTAATGTTTTTTTAAAAGCCCGTGGATGATGGTGTTATACTCGTATTTTCTACTAGTATGTTTCGGATGCAATTTGGTAGGTTTTCCTGTGTGTTCACATATATATATATATATATATATATATATATATATATATATATATATATATATATATATGTGTAGATATATATATTAGGTTGGTGCAAAAAGAATGACGTAATAATGTCGTTTTTTGACATATTTTTAACGTCAAAAAACGACATTATTACGGCATTATTTTTGCACCAACCTAATATATAAATGAATATAAGATATCGAACATTGAGTGCGGGTGTTAATAAAATAGGGCTCGATGTAATACAACAGAGGAATTAAGTTTTATTAATAAATACAAATTTTTACTGTAATCACTGTATTATATAGGGATTGCACAAACATAGCGTTAACCAGATTAAAATTTAAATTATATATATATATATATATATATCTATATATATATATATTAGAGTGTGCAGCTTATATTTTATATCATAAAGAAAAATTCGAGGATTTATATCTTTTCAAATTTCAAGCAAAATTTATTACACCACCCACACATCCAAGCTTTCAGCACCTGATATTCCCATTCGGTCACCTATCTAGGTACTGACCAAACTCAACGTTGCTTAACTTCGTTGATCGTGCGGGAAACAGTGTTTCAACGTGATGCAGCTGTAAGTCTTTGTTGGAAAGGGGCTGCAAGGTGGAAAATGTTATCCCCCACTAATCCAATTAAAGAATTTCGAAAAATGCCGAACCTGAGATGGCATCCTGTTGTTTATATATATATATATATATATATATATATATATATATATATATATATGATAAAAAATATAGTTTTAAGGTATGCTTTATGTATGCTTTAAAGTGCTCAATATCAGGGATAAAGTGTTTGTAAATATGAAAGTGAACATTGAAGTCAATACCAAACGGCGACAGTTTGTTTCATTCTTAAACGCAATCGTCAGGCCATGTTTCAGCTCGACTATTTATATATGTTGGTCAGTGGTGCATTATGGGTATGTATATTATATTATTCTAACGGTTATTTGGAAGGCGGTAACGGTTATCGTTCGAATTATTCTAACGGCTATTGAGTGGAAATAATTGTGGATCCGAATGCAGTTTTATGACTATTTTATAGTGTTGTTTGTTAAATTTTTATTCATTATTTATTATTTTATTATTTGTTGTTGGTTTATTATGTTTATGTGTGTTTATGCGTGCGTTCGTAGTTTGTTCATTTGTTTATTATTTACTTAATTTATTTACTTATTTATTGATTTGGATTAATTTATTTTACTTATTTATTTATTTATTTTCATTTATTTTTGTTCGCTTTTAGATTTTCAAGTAACATTTACTTTGATATTTGCATTTTGAGATATGTTCTGATCGTTTATTTAGAAATTTGCTATTTTCTCCTCCAGACAGAGTTTACATTTTTTTATTTACTGTTGTAAGCTGATGCTACTTTGCTTATTTTCCATGATTTTTTGTATGATTTGATTTTTGTTTTTAATTTCTCAGATATGTTTAGAAAGCATTGTATGGTTCGCGTATTTACTACTTGTAAATGATGCTTTGTGAGTGTAGTTTCTTTATTTCCATGGACTTTCAAAAACTCCTATATATATTCTTTTTTGTTATCTTCTTTGGTATATTACATTGTTCTGCAAGCAATTGCCCTTTAAAAACATTCTTTCTTTGCTCTGTGTCTGACAATTACTCCAGAGAAGCCATCTTCAACGAAGACACCCACATACACGCCACACAACACAAAAAAAAAGCCCACATGAAAAGAAACATCATCTGGTTCAACACACTGTCAACAATATCGAAAAATTGTAGGAAAAATATTCATTAAACTTATAGAGACTTTCGCCCACCAAGCACTCCCCACAAGTTATTCAACAAAAACACAGCAAAAATCAGCTACAGTTACACCTAGAACAAATCTTTCTATATATAAATTTCTGTGACTCCCGTTAGTCCGTCTCTCATACCCTCTAAAATAGACAAACATTGACCGAATTTTGGGAAGTTCAAAAAGATAAAGAGGTAAGGAGTACAGTTGATTTTACTTGGGTGCGTAGCTTAGTGCAATAAATTTCCAATTATTTTTTTGTGGAAAAATTAAGTTTTATTATTTAACATATAAAATACTCCCACTATTTTAAAAACAATTTAAGGATTAAAATAACCGTTGTAACCTCGAAAAGGTTACTGAATGAGGAATAACCAAAATGGAGGTTGGAATTGAAATGGTAATCTTTATAACATCAACAAAATGCAATACTCACCAGCAGCATGAAGTAGTTAAACCACTGATAGGGGTGGGCTACTTAGACAGCATTTTACCCCCACTTACTACATTGTCCAACGTATTTGTTAGGACTGGGACATACACATTAGTGTTCATAGGTACGGTATATAACAAACTTATTTAATAAAAATGCGATAATGTTTTTTGCATATATTTTGTTTAAGTTTTTATATTTCATTGATTGGTTTGCAAAATTGAATAAAAACGTAGTTTGTAAATCTCGACAAAAATGTTAACGATAATTTGAACAATACTAAATACTGCGAGGATTTCAACCCAACCTTTTAGGTCGCCGAGGTAAGTCACCGCTACATTAGTTAAGACCAAGAAATTTTCAGCATCCTCATATATGCACGCGTCTCTGTGTGCGCTTATCCGAATTTTTTACATAATATAAACAAGAGAGACAATCATGTAAGAGACTTAGAGTTCAAATAGTAATAATGAATGAGGTGAGGGTTGTGAATAAAAGGGAAGATGATAAGAAGTGAAGATTTCGTTTGACCGCTTCAGAATTCTAATCCAATGACTAGCTCTATATGAACGATCCTAATTGACTTGATCTACGTGAACGGCCCCAAATTGGTTGGATGCGCACCCAGAAAAAGAAAAGTGGCGGAAAAAAGAAGTACGAGTCCTATAGGTTGACTAGGCAAAATAAATCCACCCTTCTCTCCTCGTCTCGATCTCTAATACGCAAAACCCGTTGAATGAGCGTACCATGTTTTTATGCACCTGACACAACCAGCATTCAGCGAATGAGCGCTCAGAACCAGCCAATGAAAATGGCTACAAGCGACATCATCACTTCCATCAGCACGAAGTGCTGCCCGATTCACCGTTCGTCCGAAGCTCGTCAATTCACCGTCTCCACACTCTCTTGCAAAACATACACGCGACTCTGGCCCTTTTGGGTCGCCAAGGTAAGTCACCGCTACAGTGGTTAAGGCCAAGAAATTTTGAGCCTCCTCATATATACACGTGTCTATGTGTGCGCTTATCCGAATTTTTACATAATACAGTGTAACCCGGATATAAGAGAGTTGTCGGGACCGGAGAAGAAGTCTCTTATATCCGATTTTCTCTTATATCCAGGTTTGGTCTATTTTATATACATTAACACAGGCTCTAATTTGGGACCAGATAAAATCTCTCTTATATCCGAGTTTCTCTTATATCCGGGTTACGCTGTATAACACAAGAGAGACAGTCATGTAAGAGACTTAGAGTTCAAATAGTAATAATGAATGAAGCGTGTGTTATGAATAAAAATAGAGACGTTAGGAAGGCCAAACACTTCAAAAAGTTGGAATTCGGCTCCAGAAAGAAATATTTATGCATAGCTGGTTGTATTTTGCATGCTGAAGAGTAAGAAATCATAATTTATTCTTCCTGTTAAAAGGGAAAAAAATAAATTTTCTTAAAAAAATATTGTTTACCATGAAGTCCTATAAAATAAATTAGATTATAGAAATTATAAAATCATGTAGTATTTTTCCAATTGAATCAGCTTATTCAAATTTCTTCGATTGGTTTGCGAAATTGAACGAAACGTAGTGTTTGTAATTCTCAACAAAAAATATTAGCGATTACTTCAGCAATTCCTCAATACTGTAAGGATTTTTAACACGCGTCAGCGTGTTGCAAAAACAATTCTGGTAATAAAAAAAAAGCACAATAAATCAACCAACAAACAACTTGAACAAATCAAAGCCACGTGTAACTGCAATTATTTACACCTGTCACCAAAAACATCGATTCTCACTGTTCCATGCAGACACACCTGGATACTACTGACTCTGATTTGTAATGAATATACTGTGCGGTTTGCTAATGCTGCTCTTAAATGGCATTAATCTTGGAGACTGTCCGTACTACATGGCCGTACAGAATCTAGTCTACAGGTGTAGTAATGTTTATTGAGTCACTGTTGCCAACAGAAGAGCCACTGAAGATTAACACTCAACACGCGTGAAGAAATGGCGTACAATCTGAAAACATTTCAACGGCTGTTATTGACGTGTGCCTCTGTGTGGCATGGCACCTGATTAATCTGAACTCTCGCGTCATCGCAGCATGCTACCTCGCCCAAAGCTTATACGTATACAGTGCGCAACAGTGAGTTTTATGATGTAACAAGATTTTTTAAATCGATTTCATCCCAAGCAAGGAAGTAAAGCCACTAAGACACAACGGTTTCATCATCATCATCATCATCATTTGTCGACCCGATCATCGGGCCAATACGAACGATTCTTTCTTTAGCTACATAGTATGTGCTACGCCAGGGCTATATACAGTTTTGAATTCAGTGTTACTTTCTCCAAGGCTATAGAACCCAGGCTGTCCTGCTATTTACCCATAGCTGGGGAGGGGAGAAGAGGATTCATACCTTTTCCAAGGTTAGCACATAAGTGAATGTAATGGATCCGACTGGAATTCGAACTCGGCTCTCCTCAATCCAAGCCACTATCCATTATTCCACGGGCTGTGAAAAGAATTAGAAAACAGAAACTTTACTAAGGAGCGAGAACAAAAGATGAGTAATCAGGAGGACATTAGAAAGCGATTGACACTGCATTTAAATTTTTGAAGATCAAAGTTGGATGGAAAGCTTGGAGCCGGAAGAAAGTTCCACAAGCCAGAGGTGCGAGAAAAGAAACTCTTAGCACAGAACTTACGTTTCCATCTAGCCAACAATAAGTTGGTGAAACCTCGTTACCAGTCTAGTACAGAGCTGGAATTCATAAAATCTAGGTACGATGGTGAAGAGCTCATCTGAACAATTACCATGAAAGTATTTACAGAAAAGACGCAAGAAGGCAACTGCACGGCAGTGGAAAAATAACTGAAGCCGAGATGTCAGATCAAGACCAGTAATATTGCTGATTCTTCTTTGGATTTTATCTAGGATCTCTAGATATATAGAGGGAGCACCGTACCATAACAACAATTCAGCAACAATTCTAAGCATAGACGAATGGTAGGTTTATGGATATATAAGATAGATACAGGAGAAAAAATATCTAGCACGATGAAGTGAACAAACTTTCGTGGATGAAGTCTGAAAATTTTATCCCAGTATCTACAGCACTTTAGCGTAAACATTCTCTACCTAATCCAGAACAGGCGTCGCGATGTGAGGTAAAGGTTGGACATTATTGTTGAGTGAGGGTTCGATCCTCGTCGGGTACTCGATACAAATTTCGACATTAATGACGCTGCAAAAAATGAGATATCTCAAAATCAATCAGCCAACACAATTAAATTGGCGCCTCGGTGTAGGGTAATGTCTAACGAAGCTAATTTGGTTGACCATTACTATTGAAGGAGTGTTAGATATGCTTAGAAAGCATTGTACTATGCGCATATTTACTATTTGTAAAAGATACTTCGTGTGCGTAGTTTCTTAATTTCCGGAACTTGCGCACGACATATATATATATATATATATATATATATATATATATATATATATATATATATATATATATATATATATATATATATATATATTCTTCGAGCAACACCAGGTGAGGCATATAAAATTCAACTTTAAAACAACAGTTGGCACCTTACTTGAAGGTATTGAAATTTGAATATCTGTCAGTATATATATATATATATATATATATATATATATATATATATGGATATATATATATATATGGATAAAACTCCCTGTTTTATATACTATGGAAACTTCAAACTATAATTTTTACAGGACGGGGAGTCCATCATGCATAAAATAGGGAGTTACTTTTCACTTTTCAATCAGCCTTTATCCCCCACTCCCCTCTCTCTCACTCTCACACTCCATATATATATATATATATATATATATATATAACCTACGTATAAAAATGAATTTCAAAAATGTGTCTTATACACAACAATTTTTAACCTCTTGTTATTATATATATATATATATATATATATATATATATATATATATATATATATATATATAATTTTAAACATAGCAAGTTTTAAACAATATATTGTTTACAATTAGGTTTGTCGGAATATCGGTTAAGGCCTGAAACTCAATTACCGAGCATTGTTACTTTTATCTCTCGAGATTGCACACCGTCTCTGTCTGTCTGCCTGTCTGTCCCTCTCTCATTATATATATATATATATATATATATATATACACGCAACAAATTTTTACTTTTTATCTGATGAAGCCCAAACGGTGAAATGCATAATGAGATAGTTTGAAACCCTATTGATATGCCCTATTTTGAATATAATATATATATATATATATATATATATATATATATATATATATATATATATATATATATAAGCCTAATTAACCATTTGTTGAAATGTATAATTTTTCTTATTTATCAGTTTTAGTTATATTATTTTACTTCAAGCACTATTTGATTATTACTACCACCAGTCAAACTGTACTTTATATATATATATATATATATATATATATATATATATATATATAGATAGATAGATAGATAGATAGATAGATCGATAGATAGATATAGATAATATTAGTGGTAAATATACATATATATGCAAAATCCACAGGTGCATACACACACATGTATATTTTTTGAATAAAAAATTCCGAGAGGATAGAATCCAGGTAGAACTCAATGTCCAGGACAGAGTAAGGATATAATAAAAAGGCTTAAATAATATTAGTGTTTAAGCCTTTTTATTATATATATATATATATATATATATATATATATATAGAGAGAGAGAGAGAGAGAGAGAGAGAGAGAGCGATTGATAAAAACAGAGAGTAAAAATAAAACAAACGATCTTCAGATTAGTTATTCAAAAACAAATAATTTTATTTGTATTTGTATACAGAAAAAAACCGATAAAAGTTGAAAGAAATATTGGGTTGGTGGATAATTATCAGGCGTGTTTTATACTATTTATTATGAAAAAAGAAACATAACCATTCAACAATATTATATTTAACTGATTATTCAGAAGCGTATGATTATCGACACGCATTTTTATAATCTGAAAATAAAATATTTTTATTAAAATTAGTAAAATAACAGCAATTTTTATTCAGAAATAACTCGCCTACAAAAAACGCCTTACACTTTTGCACCAAGCCAATAATAATAAGCAATATATATATATAACTTTAAATAAATATAATAATCATAACATATATAATAAATTAAATAAAATAAATAATAACTGAAAATACAGTGAATTTTTATGTTACTTTTAAGAAATATTTACTTTTTTCAGTTACACGTAAAATCCGTTAATTTTTTGGAGCTTCGAAAAACGCAACATCTTTCCTTGAGTTCAGAACATGATTTCTTATCGTTCATTTTTGAGCAATAGTTAGTTTAGGTTTTAGTAGTGTCAAAAAGGCATTATAAATTATTTTATTGTATTTTAATGACTTCATAATCTCCGAGTATTTAAGGCTTAAATCCCGATTTATATTTTCTTTTTTTGTTTTTTGTTTCTGGTATGTTTTTCTAAAACTAACAAACTTTTCGACATTTGTGTTTGTTTACGCTTCGTTTTATTCCGTAATTTGTCTTGCTTTCTTCTTTTTTTTTTTTTCTTTATACTTTAAAAAATCGTTAATTTTTTTGCAGTTTCTAAAACACTTAATGTATATAATGTTTATATACGTACATTATATATTATTATAAGTTTTCATAGCCGAAGGTGATAATGGGGACAAGCCACTACTGTCTACTGCTTTGGTAACATGGAGTTTGACAGCCCAAGAAACCAGACCATCTAAGGGAAGGAACACCCTAATTTGAAACCTCCGCTGCTCTGCGGTCAGATCCAAACACGGAAACAGCCATGGAAATAAATCCAGACAGACAACGCGGAATGGAGTCCCGAATGTGATTGGCGGTCGACACTGACAACTTTCTGACAATTCCTGCAGCCAAAGCCGTCCCACGTGTATTCTTTTAGATCTTGTCGGTACGACCAAGATGGTGGGCCATGTAGTCTGGGCAAGGTACAGACTCCATATACCTTTCGCCCAGGTTTGCACCTCGGAGAAATCACTCTAGTTTCACCCACTAAAGGACTGCATTTCAACCAAATAGGGTGCTGCCTTTATCTCGCGAGATAAATGAACTATGCTTACTATATATATATATATATATATTGATATAATGGAATATACGTACACCTGTGTTCCCCCTCACTGGAATATGATTGGCTGGTGTCCGTCATAAACACCGACGGACGTGTAGGAGAGTCAGAGCTTTAGTCTGAGAGCTATAACGACTCCCATTGGACTACGCCATTGATCTACACTTCTTACCTGCAGTCGATTACTGCTACCATATTCTACTTGGTTATAGTAGCCAAAACCACTTAGCTACTTCGTTCAAATATATCCCTTTCCGGGACATATCATATATATATATATATGTGTGTGTGTCTGTGTATGTGTGTGTGTGTCTGGCTTGAACAATAAAAAATGTTAAAAAATTAAAATTTTCAGACACACTGGGTTGTATATTAATATTTTTTGTTTTATTATTTAAATTAGGTTCCTCAACTAGTTTCGACCAGCATGGCCATCATCAGGAGAAAAACATTCCTGCTTGTTAGTAGCAGTGAACTACAGGAGTAAATGTCTGTCTCTGAAGAAAGTGAACTTTTATTGTAGTTTTCATTTGTTTTTTATTGTTAATTTTGGTAAGTTCTTGTATTGGTTAAACGGCCTCTTTTAAGTTTTTGTTTTTTTAATAGTAGCTGGGAGATTCACGAATCTCAAAATATTCTCCTTGGTCATTTTGACAACTTTATTAGTAGCTTGAAAGGGAATACGCATGTTCAGTGTATGTTACTTTTTAGTTTAAGGGTGGCGTGTATGTATGCGTATATATTTGTGTGATTGTGTGTATATGAAAGGCCTCACTACCTCTGCAATCATGTCTGTCTAGCGGGGGTTGAGAAATAAGGTGGGGTTGATCTTTGGGATTATATATTAATTCTACCTATGTTGTTTAGTCTGTGGTTAAGTCCGTCCGTACAAAGTGTTTTGGGGCGCAAAATCCATTTATCGTCATGTTCCTCTAGAATTTGTTAAGGTTATCTTTTGTGTCTATTTCTATTGTTATAATAATAGCGAATATTGCATGGCTATTAAAATCATGTTTTTCTAAGCGGAAATGTTGTTTTACAGGTAATAATCTTTCGTGCGGAGCCAATTTGATATATATATATATATATATATATATATATATATAGATAGATAGATAGATATGTGTGTGTAAGTGTAAAAATATTTGCTTAAAAAGAAACGATAAGTTTTGTCTGTTTAATGTTTAGTGTATTTTTCTAATTTTCGAATAAGTTATTGAGTATTGTGGTCAAAATTGTAAATACACTATTATTTATATATATATATATATATATATATATATATATATATATATATATATATATATATATGAAGAAATATACTCTTAAGGTGTGGTATATTTATGGGATAAAGTGCTCAACTTAGTGTTGACTTCAATGTTCACTTTTATATATATATTATATATATATATATATATATATATATATATATATATATATATATATATATATATATATATATATATATATGCGTGTGTGTGTGTGTGTTGATTGCCATGTCCGCACTATCTATATGTATACATATATATTTACATGGCCCTAAACAAAGAACTGGGAAAGGTCGGTCATCTCTTCTTTAGCACCATCTGAAGATCACACTGATGCGTGAAACTCACAGTCATCATGTATTGTTGATTCCTATGTCCACACTGTTTATATCCGTAAATGTTCTGTCTCCTTGTGTTATAAATAGGTGAAATTTTTAAACAACATATTTGTGTATATTTAAATCTGTTCTGTTATCTTGGAGAAACTCGCCAAAATGCTTTTAAAACATTTTTTTTTTTTTTTACAGAACATGTATAAGTGCTTCCAAAATATACTAAGTTTAATATATATAACGTCTGAATGTTGGTTTATATTACACTAATTTCAGAGTATGACCCCAAACCCTTCACGTGTATAAAAAAAAAAAGAAAAATATGCCTAAAATAAATCCTCTGGGAGGTTTGGTGCCTTCGTAAGGCATTAAAATGAAATGATACTGGTTAGTTACCATAATTTGAAACTTTTTTTTTATGTGGAGGGAGCGCTACTTTACATTCCCGCTTATAAATATAAATCATTTGAGGAGATGACATCGTATATTTGATGTGTTTACTGAAAATTTTGGGGACTAAAAATGAGGAATGGTTTCCTCAAAGAAAGAAGAAATTGGCTGAAAATGTGACAGTGATTTCCAGAAATGTTTCAAATTTTCGGCGAGACACGACCTGTTCTACCTCTCCAAATATTTATTATCACTTATTTCAAGCTAATATATATATATATATATATATATATATATATATATATATATATATATATATATATATACACACACACATATATATATATATATATATATAGAGAGAGAGAGAGAGAGAGAGAGATTCCTGTTAGTAAGATGTAGAATAGTATTCGAAACAAAAGTGGAGATAATGACACAATGTGGAAAAGCTATTTAACAACACCTTTCACTGACGTATTTTGCAAATATATATATATATATATATATATATATATATGTGTGTGTGTGTGTGTGTGTGTGTGTGCGCAGGTAAAATGAGAACAAATAGTGAATTTAGCGTAGGTCACATTCAATTGGTTAATCTTGGCAAAACTCATAAGACTGTTTTTTTTTAAGTATTCTGCTTTTGAAAGTAAATTAATCTTTCACTCGCCAGTAGTTTAACATCGTACGAACAGACACATTTATAGTGTTGAAACATAATTGCCATTATGTAGCGATTTTTAACATGTTTTAATATCCTTAAAGAAATTACACACACACACACACACACACATAATGACGGTTTCTTCTGTCCATGAGGACGCAGGTTCGAATCCTGATTGATTTCTCAAATATTCAGATCGGTAAGCAAAAATACGTACCACCTATCCGATCAGAGAAACAATTTAAACACGCACACAAACTTACCAGACTCCATCAGAAAAATACAAACATAACTTCATCCACTTGTAAAAAATAAAGATTAAAAATAATGGAAGCTTTTATAATAAAAAAGAAAAGGCCAATACTCAATAATTTTAACTACGAATACGGCCAGAATGTGCTATGTTCGGAAAATAAATGCATCCCTATAACTCTAGAAATATACATACAATCCATACACCCAGCTAAAAGTAAAAATAAAATCATCCTTGGTAATGGCTAAAAGTATAGCTGAAAGCCCTTGGAATTATAGAACATTTGGATAGTTTCTACACACTCTGTGTCCTGAAAAGAAAACACTTGTTTCAACACAAGAAAATTAAATAAAAGGCTTAATCGTAGTATCTTGTCTGTCGTCTTTAATGAAACATGTATAAATTAGGGATTGCTGCCCAAACACACACAATATATATATATATATATATATATATATATATATATATATATATATATATATATATATAATGTATATTTAGGCAGAATTCATTTAAACATGCTGTATTAAATTCAACTGACAAGGTTTGCCTGTTTAATTGTTTTGATCGTCTTTTTCCAGTTTTTGTAAAGGTTGTTGCACACCGGGATGAAAATTGGGGATTAACTTTCCAAAGTTCCAGTTTTTATTCTTTCCTTGTTCGAGGACTTTCGAGCGTTATTAGGAAATTAAAAATTGTCATTACGGTTATCAAACGTTAACTACATCTTGGCATTCTTGAAACACTGCATTTCAAGTTTCAGTTTATATGTGTCACATAAGTGACTTCCTGTGTAGAACGGTTTCGCAGACCTCGACAATATTGGAAACGTGTATAGTGGAACATCGGTTCGCGAATTTAATTCGTTCCTGAAGCCTGTTCGTAACCCGAAATGTTCGTAAACGGAAACTATTTTTCCAATAGGAATCAATGTAAAATGGATTAATCCGTTCCGAATATGATTGCTTATTTAAACTTTAACAGCAGTACTTTGTGCACAAGTTTATACACAAAAGTAATGAAAATTATTAAATCTAAGAAAAATAAATAAACCCAATCCTAAACAGATAAAATATAGATGAACACTTCAATTTTGCCATACCTGCATGTAGAAGTGTTGATGGCTTAAGTGGAAGGGGAAGGAAAGAGATGTTATTGTTTGGAAAAGGGAAGGAAAGATATGATTGTCTCTTTATTTCTAAGAATAGTATAGATCGTTGATTTTACCTTATGAAACTGGGTAGGAAGAGGAAATCATCAGGCACAGTCGAATAAAATTGGAAAAGAAAAGCACAGCACAATACACGAATGTATACAACATGGCGGTCGACTAAGAAATGATTCCGTTCGGGTTAAGTCGGTACGGCTCTTTTCGCCAATGTTGTTCGAGAACCGAAATTTTGTTTGATAACCGAGGCATTTTCATCTCGAATATTCTGTTCGAAAACCAATTTGTTCGACATGTAAGACCTTCGAGAACCGAGGTTGCACTGTATATGAAGATTTATACGCATTTTAAAATGTGTATAATTATTCATATATTGTGGTGAATAGAGACTGTTTCATGCCTTTGCCCAGGTCATGACAGTAAGCGAATTCCATAGACTAGGCCGGAACTTGAACTTGCCAATCTGAATTTCTTCACCGATAACAATTACGCTACCTCCACCTCCAATATAATTCTTCTTCTATGTACAAAGTCCCTTGAGAATGTTATCAATCATGGCTCTCCACAACTTCCTGTCCTTTGTAGCTTTTAGTAAGGGTTGACTTTTCAACATCCCTCCCGGTCCCTCTTCTGTAAACCATTTTGCTCGCTGTTTTCCTTCACTATGTCATGTGTGTGTTAAATTCTACAAGCCTTTGCTTCTTATTATGCATTCTAGAAATTTCAGCCGTCTCTCTCTGATTGTAAGCATAAGAGTCACTTATGTTTTCATTTTTCTTAAAACTTCCTCATTGCTCACATGTTTTGTCTATAGTATTCTTAGCATCCTTCTGTAGAACAATTTTTTAATTGCATTAAGTCATTTTTTTTCATCTGCATTCACTACCATAAAGAAAGACTGGTATTACGTAACAGTTTAGTACCCTTTTCTTTGTTTCTATCGAAATGTCCATGTTTCTTAATACTTTGCATAGCTTTTGGAAGGCATCTTTCGCTATCCGAATCCGAATCCGACTTCGGATTTCGGTGTCAGATTTTCTCGACTGATCTCCGAAGCTAAGCAACGTCGAGATCTAGAGAGCTGACTGCAATGGAATACCATGTGCTGTAAGTTTGGATGTGCGGGTGGTGTAACAGATAACGGCTCGTAATTGAAAATTGAAGAGCCGAGTTCCAATTCCAGTCAAGTTCGTTATATTCACTTACGCACAGAATAGCCTTAACAAAGGTATGAATAAACCTCTTCTTCCTCCAGTAGATGATTTAGTAGGGCTGGTATTAATAAATCATTATTATCTTTAAAAAAAATTCCTACAATCCAAAAATATGTTACAATTCAAAATATATTTTCGAAAAATGGTGTCAAGATGGCTAAACCTTTTATCTGAAAAACTGGGAAAAAAGAAACTTAATTAGTTTAATGGTTTTCTAGATATTAAACATTTTGTGGGATGGGCAGTTATGATATTACACGATTTGGACAATTTTGCTGTTACACTCGGTATATATATATATATATATATATATATATATATATATATATATATATATATATATGCATGCATCTAAACAAATTTACACAGACACATGTATATATTTAGTTGGATTGATGCGAGTTTGGGACCCTAAAAGACGAAACGTTTCACGCGAATAGTTTTTCTACTTCAATGAAACACCCTTATATTTATATATATATATATATATATATATATATATATATATATATATATATATATATATATATATATTGACTAGGGCAATAAAGAATAAATGGAAAACGTATCAATCTAATATGTTTCCCTTTTATTATAGTTTTCTCGGAGATTGAGAGAAAACAGACAAAAAGACAAAAACACTTGTATCTTTAATTTTGTTTGGGTCAGTTCTCATTGGTCAGCCAAGTGTCACGTGCATTAAATTAAAAAACGTAGATAATTCTATATGTATGTAAGTGGGAGTTCTAATATCTATTAGATATCATCTTTTCAGATCAGGCTAAGATAAAACTAATAATATTAAAATCGATGCTGTTTAAATATCTTAATAAAATTTTAATTATACATTTTAATTTAATTATATGTTTTCCTAAACACCGAAATAGTATTATCATCAATTATAATTTGAATGAATTGCATTTACAATTTTCTTCAAATGTACACGATTTATTTTACTTACCATAAATTTATTTTATAATCCAACAAGAAATCATTATATTTCTTTTCCTTTTTTTCATGGATATCTATCTTAAGTCGAATTAATTTTTCTGTTTTTTTTTTTTTTATCAGTTATTCTGATTATGCTCTTAGTGAAGGAAACGTTAATGGCGTAATCAAAATCTGATTTTCACATATTTTCATCTCGCATACATTCTCTAGATATTACAGATCAGTTATCATTATATAAATGTGTGTGTGTGTATGTTTATTTAGGCAGCAATCCTTCATTCATGCACATTTCATTGAATACGACGATGTGCTTTGATTTAGTTTTTTATACAATTTCTCATGTGATCCTAGATTTAGAAAATCCTTCTGATCATCCGTTAATATTTGACTGGATAGGTTTATGTATTTTTCACGGTTGCTGGGAAGTGGAATATTTCCTTGGTATAATAATTATAAGAATTAATAATGATGAACTTAACCATAGATGAATAATTACAAAAAAGTTGTGCAACTTATACCAAGGAAATATTGTACTTGCCAACAGCCATGATAAATATATAAACCTATCCAGTCAAATATTAACGGATGATCAGAAGGATTTTCTAAATCTAGGATCATATGAGAAATTGCATAAATAACTAAATCAAAGCACCTTGTCTGTCGCATTCAATGAAATGGGCATATATATATATATATATATATATATATATATATATATATATATATATATATATATATATATATATATATATGGGGTTGTATACTTACCTTTAAACAAAGTAACAGATAAGAGCGGTTGCTTTTTCGTCACTTCTTTTACTCCCCCAATGAACTTTTATATAGAGCCCGCTAAAGATGTGGCGGAAGTTTGCACTGAGGTGTGAAACAGACAATCACCATACAATGTTTATTCCCATGTCCACACTATATATATGTATACATACTTACTTGGCCTTAAGCAAAAAAAAATGAGAAAGCACGGTCACCTCTTTCTTCTTCCCCACTTATGTTAGTCTCCATTTGAGCTATATATAGAGCCAGCTAAAAGAGTATTAGAATTTAGTCTGAAGATTGCACTGAGGTGTGAAAGTGTTAAGCACCATACAGTGTTGATTCCGATGTCCACACTGTCTATATCCATAAATGCCCTTTATCCGATACTGAGCAAACTTCTATTGTATATATGGGAAATATTTAAATAACATATTTGTGCATACTTAAATATCTTCCACAAGCAATAAATAGCTGACTCAACGGACATGAATTTGAAAGACTATATTGAATCCATTGCTAGGTTAGCTACTAAGAAAGTTGGTTCTCTGTGTTGTGATATACAATTTTTCCCTCCAGAATCTATCTTCCATATCTATATGTCTACCATTCGTCCATGCTTTATATAGCTGCCACATATGGTCCGGGGCTCCTGCTTTACATCTAGGGATCCATAGTAAAAACCAAAGAAGAATCAGCAATATTACTGTTCCTGATCTGACGTCTCAGCTTCAATAACTTTCCCACCGTCGTAAAGTTACTTCTCTGTACCTTTTCTATAAATACTTTCATGGTAATTGTTCGGAAGAGATCTTCGCTATGGTTCCTAGACTCTGAATTTAAGCGCAAAACTAGATTGGAGAAGAGGTCTCACGTATTTACAGTTGAGTTGGCTTCATGTAACCGTAAGTTCTATGCTAACAGTTTCTTTTCTTGAATTTCTCGCTTGTAGAACTCTATTTCGGCTCCAAGCTTTCCAGCCATGTTTAATCTGCAAAAGCTCTAATGCAATGCCAATCGTTATTTTCTGTCTTCTTGATTACTCTTTTTCATTCCAATTCACTAGTAATGTTTCTGCTTTCTAATTCTCCCATATTCAATTAACTCTTGAGTTTTAGTGGCTTTGCTGCCTTGCTTGCGGTGAACTTGCTTAAAAAAACCTGCATAGACGCTTTTTAGATTTCTTTAATATCGTGCAAATGATACAGCTGTGAACTTTTGCATCAGCCTATTAACATTATTTCCCAAACGTATAATTCTATCGCATAAACAGTCATATTTATAACCCAATTAAGCTCGGAGAAAACAAACTGAGCCATGACCTATTTTTTCTCTCTCGCGCCACACAAATGGCACCGGTAGCATCTGGATATAATTATAATATTGATGTTTTCTAAAGAAATGTTCTCTTTTGATGCGATGACGTCATAAATTTACGATTCGGTAATTCGTTGTTCTTTGATTCGCAAAAAACCGTCGTTGGTAAAAGAGTAACTCCCGAGGGTACGCTATTTAGTCGCAGAAACCTTGCACATTTGTGATTTGACTTATCTTTATGTGTTTTTCCTTTTGATAATGCTGACGGGGTCGGTGATCCGGACGGAGAGAGGAGTTGACTGGACTGGAAAAGAAAATGGATACAGTTACGATAATGGGAAACTTTTATTTGACTAACAGCGCCATCTATCTTTTCATAGCTTCCTGTAAATCAGATCTTCTTTAAGTGGGAGATATAAAGAGAGAAACTAGAGATAAAGAAAAAGAGACATTTTTACGACTTGGAAATTACCATTTTGGTGATATTGAAATCATAATTATTCAATGTTGAATTTTTGATTACGGTCATATCACATTGAAACATTGGTTCCTGAACGATCACCGAAGTTAAGCAGCGTCGAGTCTGGTCAGTATCTAGATGGCTGACCGCTTGGGAATACCATGTACTGTAAGCTTGAGGTGGACAAGAGATTTAATGGATAACGGCTGGTGATATTCATTACGCGCAGATACCATTGGAAAACGTATGAATTCACCTCTTCTCCCACCAGCTATAGTAGGGATTGTATCAGTAAATCATTATTATCTTCGAATAGCCTGGAATTTTAAAGCTGATTTTCATGGTTTTCTTTCCTTATTTCTATCTATCTATCTATCTATCTATCTATCTATCTATCTATCTATCTATCTCAGTGTGTTCATTATTTCTCTTTCAGTGTATCTATCCATATATCCATCTCAGTGTGTTCCTTATCTATCTACCTATCAATCTCAGTGTGTTTATTATATATATATATATATATATATATATATATATATATATATATATATATATATATATGTATGTATCTATCTATCTCAGTGTGTTCATTATATATATATATATATATATATATATATATATATATATATCAGTGTATTCATTATCTATCTATCGATCTATCTATGTATCTCAATATGTTCATTATCTGTCTAAGTGTACTCATTATCTATGTATATATCTATCAGTGTGTAAATTTGTTTAATTTTGTCATCTAAGTGTACACATTATCTATCTATGCCTCAATCTAAGTGTGTTAATTATTTATCTTTATATCTATCTATCTATCTATCTATCTATCTATCTATCTATCTACCATACCATCAGTGTGTTCATTATCTATCTGAACTCACTGTGTTCATTATCTACCTATCTCTCTCTCTCTCTCTCTCTCTCTCTCTCTCTCTCTCTCTCTCTCTCAGTATCTATCTATCTAAGTGAATTCATTATCTATCTCAGTGTGATAATTATATATATATATGTGTGTGTGTGTGTTCATTATCTATCTGGTTATCCCAGTTTCAAAATCTGGCCATATTTCGTTATAACATCAGTTCTCGTACAATCGCCGAAGTTAGGCAACGTCTAGCCTGGTGAGTACCTAAATGGGTGACAGCTTGGAAATACCAGCAGCTGTAAACTGGATGTAAGGGGAGGTGAAATGCATAGAAGCTCGGAATTCGAATTCGGAAAGCCGAGTTCCAATTCCAGTTGGGCTCGTTATATTCACTTACACGCGCCTATACACTTGTGAAAAATGTGAATCCACATCTCCCCCCACCAGCTATTGGTTCACTTGTAGCATTTGCATCAATAACTCGTTATTATCTCCAGAAATTTATTACAATCTAAAAGCAAAAGATTGATAGCCTGGAAAAAAAAAACGTAAATCAAATCAATCAGTCAGTGTTGAATAGAATTTTATTTGTTTGGTTTAATATTCCGTTCTAATCTATTCCAAACCTTTCCAAAGACTCGGCGTCACGAGGACAAATGAGAAATATTTTTCTCATTTTATTTTCTAGATTAAGGATATTATTTATTCTCTCAATACAAGAGCCACGTAAGGTAGAGGGTTACTGAAATGACAAAAAGTGAACGGCTAACTCTAGACTTCAAAGTTCAGTCGGCGTTGTTAGAAGTATAGAGCGGAAGTAAACTTTAGAAGGAACCGGAAACCCAATTCTAAACAAGGAACAAGAGATAAACCTCTAATCCTGTTCAAAAGATCGGGGAGTCGTGTAAACCGAGCGATAGGCGAACCTATCTACTCCTATTGGAAGAGAAGTAAAATAAATAAATGCATAACATTCCGGAGTCCAGTTTGAGTCGTTAGAAGTATAAAGGTGATGTAGACTGTAAAAGGAACCAGAAACCCACTCCTAAACAAGGGATAAACATTGATATGTCCCGGAAATGGATATATTTGAACGAAGTAGCTAAGTGGTTTTGGCTTCTATAACCAAGTAGAATACGGTAGCAGTAATCGACTGGTACGCGTCGTAGTCGCAGGTAAGAAGTGTAGATAAATGGCGTAGACCAAAGGGCGTCGTTATAGACTTAGCTCTCAGACTAAGGCTCTGACTCTTCTACACATCCGTCGGTATTTATGACGGACACCAGCCAATCGTATTCCAGTGAGGGGGAACACAGGTGTACGCATATTCCATTATATCAAACATCTACTCCTGTTCAAAAATTCGGGAGGAGTGTGAACCGAGCGATAGGAGAACGAATCTACTCCTATTTGAAGAGAAAAAAGTAAATAATATTTCAGAGTTCATGCGGAGACTTTAGGAGTATAGAGTTGAAGTCGACGTTAGAAGGTACCTGAAACCCAATTCTAAACAAGAAACAAGGGATAAAGTTGGACGATAAGCGAACCTATCTACTCTTATTTCGAGAGGGAAAAAATAGTGAATAAAATTTCTGAGTTCAGGTGGAGACGTTATGCGTATTTCGTTAAAGTAGGCGTTAGAAGGAACCGGAAATCCAGTTCTAAACGGGAAACAAGGGATAAACTTCTACTCCTGTTCGAAAGCCCAAGAAGGAATATGAATAGGACGACAGGCGAAGCTTACTGACTGCTGCCATTTTGTCCTGAATAAAATAAATCTTTGCGATTCTAGATTTCAAACGGAAATAAATCTACAAAACGAATAAATAATCGCGCCGAAAAAATTCCGCCATATTAATGTCAAAACGTTTCCTATTTTAGTTTTAATGTGACGTAATTTCAGAACAGCCAAAGCGACTCCATCCCTTCGAATGATTTCAGATAACGGAACACCCAAAGCGACAACCTCCCTCTTAATAATTTTAGATAATGGAAGTCATAGCAACTCCTTCCCTCTGAATGATTTCAGATATTGGAAAACTACAACTACAATATTTATCTTCATACATCTTTAATTTGTCGCTTCCCCTAGAATACAGATGATCATAGCTCCCCACAACTTCCTATCCCTTACCAGATTTCTCCTTTTGCTAAGGCTCCCGCACCCTGTTCCGGCATCCATTGACAAAAATTTTATCAGGTGTGTGGCTCGATGCCTTCCCCTATCTCTGTTGCTATGGGTAAATAGCAGGACAGGATGGGTTCTATAGCCTTGGATGGCAACTGGTCTAGAAGGGAAACTCTGAATTCAAAACCTGCGGAGGGTCGTTAGGGTACCTTGTGGCACGTAGTGCACCAGGTCTCTGTAATCGGCCCTTCAAAAAGTGTGGATGGTCCTGCACGAAACCTTCACCACTATAATCAAATCTCATGTGCTATACATGCGGGTTGGGGACCGCTTGTGAATTCCAAATTCCCATGAAACTCCAATATTGGAGCCGGCTCAACCCACCCCGGCTGAATGCCGTACAAGAATAAGAAGAGAAGTATCTCTGTTGCTATCAATATGTTAAGTTTTCTAAACCCGCCTTTATCATTGCTTGTCCAAGGGATTTCAGCTGTCTTTTCCTGATTCTGAGTAGAAGTGTTCTTTCTGTTGCCATTTTCTTTAAAACATATTTGTTGCTTACTCGCTCCATCCATGGAATCCTTCTGTAGAACCACATTTCTGTTGGCGGGAAAAGAGATGAATTTCCGTGGAGAGATTCTTCGACATTCATTGCCAGAGGGTGGATAACATACTACTGAAGTTATTTCATTTTCAAGTTAAATTCAAGACTTTGCATCATCGATTCACATGAAATTGTAGGTAAGTAGAACACGTGAAACCGCTTCGAGGAATTTTCCTTCGACAAAAAAGAAGGGACGTGAAGCTACACTTTTCTTATTTCTAAATTATAATTTGAAACTATAATTTTGGAAAGTGAAAACTTCACTGGAATATATCAGAAAGTTTCCAAGAAAATATGAACTTTAAGCAAAATGGTCATAATAAAGGCTGTTCCAATAACTTGGACCGATTTTAAATGTGGATTAATTTTAAGCGTCTATTGGGTTTTTTTTTTCTTTTTCTTTCAGATTTAACAACTTAAGTCTTTGACAATTTCAACCATGGAAAGATTAACAATCAAACAACATGTTAAAATTTCAAGAGTGCAATTGGAAAAATTGTTCGTAAATTCAAACAAACTGGGTCAGTAGCAGATGTGGAAACACCACTGCGTGCTGGTTTACGCCGTTCAAGTGAAAACATTGCTGCAGTGCACTAGAATGTGGCCAAAAATCCAGACCCCTCTATTCGTCATCATGTGCAGGAAATGAACCACTCCACAACAACATTACATCGTTTCCAATTGCACTCTTGGTTGGTCGATTATGTTGAGCAAAAAATCACGAAATGCATTTGTGTTTGATCGTTCATTTTCGCAATAGGCTTCGATAACTTTAACATATGTACCTCCATGAAATCGCTAAAAAAAAGAGCACAGCATGATGAAAAAGACGCCAAAATTGACGAAAACAAAATTTTAACGTCTAAATGCTTATGTTATTATTAAGAGGAAAGATCAAAGTTTATTTTAATTATTATTTAAATTTTTTCCTTCTTTTTAGAACATTCTAATTTTTGATTAAAAAAAAAACCTTGTTTCTCTTTGTATCACCGGAACTCGTAAAATAACATATACAATTTTTAGCACGTTTTTTCTTTTTTTTTTTTTTTTTTGTATGTCGGATGTTAATGAAACTTTCAGAAACTATTCACAGATGATCGAAATGTTTTTTTTTTGTTATTTTTTTTTTTTTTTTTCTTAAAGTCATGGCAGAAATATTTCTTTTGTATCACCCTCCAATAACTAATTTTATGAAAACGCTAGAAATTCGATCGCGGCGGATTTAATGATTACAATAGTTAAAATCAGAAGGCTTTGAGAAATGCAAATCATGTTTTTTTTTTTTTTAATCGGACCCCCTCCCTGAAAATCAGCTCTGAATTGTAACATACAAAACTCAATAAAACAAATATATTATTTAATTTCAAATGCTTTTATTTGCTTTTAGTTGTTTTTATGAATATGGACAATATTTTCTGAAAGCAAAACAATTTTTTGATGAAAAATGAATTTTTAATACAATTATTTGTTATTTCTGTAATTATAATAGATTTTTACATTTAAGTTGTTAAAATGTTACAAAATCAGTTAAAAGCCGCATCGGGTTTCCTAAGTCTCCTTATAAGATAGATCTTTTTTTAGCGCGTTGTAAATTGTATCATTTTGACTAATCAGAAGATCCGCAGTAATTAAGAAATGTAATTTTGTGTTTATAATGAGGCTGTAATTATAAAGTACGGAAGACCAACCAGAATACAATTAAGTTGAGTTATTTGAGTTAAGTATTGTTCTCCGCTGTTAAGGCCTTTACTTTTGCGAAACACGCGTGGAGAAGTTAATTTGATTTTTCAATTTCAACTGAGAAGGGTAGCTACAAGTATCAGTATCATCTTATGAAATTTATATGTTCTTATTTTTATATTAATCTCAGTTATGACATTTTTCCATAAATGAAATATCAAAATTAATAATAAAATGAATGGAAATACAAATAACACAGTAAAATGTAATAAATGTACATAAAATTATAGTATTAGGTTGGTGCAAAAATAATGACGTAATAATGTCGTTTTTTGACGTAAAAAATACTTAAAAAAACGACATTATTACGTCATTATTTTTGCACCAACCTAATATTTTATGTACACTTCTGATAAAATATGAAATTTAATGTCACTCTTAACAGTCTTATTTTAATTTTTTTATAATATATTTTCTATAAAGCATCGAAAACATAAAGGTGAAAGCTAAGTACAAAAAACAAAAACAAATTAGAGCACTGAAAGTTTTCCTTAAAAATAACGAGGTAAATAATTTGTTCACTTAAACGTAAATAATTTCACTTTTCACCTTCTGTAGAACAAATTATCCTCACAGAATCCATCAATATGTCATTCATCACCTGTCAAGTGAAGCGAAATTTTATGACCTGCTTTGTTTTATTTTCAAATTACATCTTTTCGGTGCAGAAGCTGACTCAAAAAAAAAACAAGATTTTAACGAAAATTTCGGACGTGCTAGGAACGATTTAAAAATGTAAAAAAATACCCCCAAAATACTTTGATCTTTCCTCTTAATAATAACATAAACATTTAAACGATAAAATTTTGTTTTCAAGTTAGGCGTCTTTTTCATCATACTATGCGCTTTTTTTAGCGATCTCGTGGAGGTACCTACTTTAACACATTGTTTGACTGTTAATCTTCCGATGGTTGAAATTGCCAAAGACTTAAGTTGTTAAATCTGAAAGAAAAAGAAAAAAATCATTAGATGCTTAAATTTAATTCACATTTAAAATCGGTCCAAGTTATTGGAACACTTTTTATATAGAAAAAAAAAAGAAAGCGTCATTTTAACACATATCTCTGGTGTCAGTTTAAAATTATGCCTTCTTTTTCCACATATCTGTACTATAATTAGAAACTATAATTTCTGAAAGTGAAAGTTTCACTGAAATATGTCAGAAGATTTGCAAGTTCCCATCTAAAACCAAGAAAATATAAACTTGAAACAAAATTACCATTACATAGTGATTGTCCAAGCGTAGCTTAGATGTGGCACAAGGCCGAAATTAGGGGGCATCCAGTGAGGATTGAACTCACTACTCAGTCGTAATTGTTCTAGCGAGCCAAGCTGACTAACCATTACACCGCCTCGAAGTGTCCCAAATTACCAGTATATACGGAAAATGGCGGTGTCGCTATAACACATATCGACCTGATGGCTTCTGGGCTTTTGGGGTTTTTCTTTAAATATCTAAACTATAATTTTTGAATGTGAAATTATCTTTGAAATATAATGGAACTTTTCCAAGTTTTCACCAGAAATCTTCAAGTTTCATTATGTATCCTACATATCTGTACGATATTTTTTGATCATTTCACTCCAAGTAAGGCAATAAAGCCACCAAGAATGCGAAAGAATAGCAAAAAGAAAAAGCATTATTATAGGGAGAGAACAATAAAAGAAGAGGAATCAAGAAGAAATTAAATGACGATTGATATTTAAATTTTTGAAGATCAAAGTTGGCAGGAAAGCAAAAAGCCGGAAGAGAGTTCCACAGGCGAGAAGTGCAAGAAAAGAGACTTTTAGCAAATAACTAAGGGTTTCATCTAGTCAATTCAACTGTAAAATGATGAGACCTTGTTGTAAACCTAGTACTGCGATGACGTTTATAAAAGTCGAAGCCCTATAGAGAAAAGTTCATCTGAACAATTAACGTAAAAGTATTTCTAGAAAAGACACAAGATACATTACGGCTTTGGGAAAATGATTGAAGACGAGATGCCAGATCAGGACCAATAATACTGCAGATTCTTCTTTGGATTTTTATGCCTTTTGTAGCTTATTTAAAGCCAGAAAAGAGATAATAATGATTTACTGATACACGTCCTACTAATTAATCCATAGTTAGAGGGAGGAGAAGCAGAGTCATATATTTCTCATGGATATTTGCGCGTAAATGAATATAATGAACCCGACTGGAATTGAAACTCGGTTCTCCGACTGACAATTTCGAGCCGGACATCCAAGATTACAGAATCTGATATTCTGAAGTGGTCAGACATCTAGGTATTGACGAAGCTCGACGTTGCTTAACTTCGGCGATCGTACGAGGACCAATGTTTCAACGCGGTATGTCCGTAAGCTATGTGAATATGTGTGTACATATGAGTGTGAGTTTATATCTGTAGATGTGTATGTGTATCTGTTTATGTATATACATGTGCTTGTGTGTATGTGTATAACATTTCTTAGATATTTAAATTGTTGTATTTATTTTTATTTTGGTATCTCCAATTTGAAATTAGCATGTTGCGCTATTCCTTTTACTAACAACCATCCATTTTTTCTTCTTAGAATTGATGCTTAGTCCTTTCTTCTTTCTTTCCTTTACTGTCTTCTGTAGGAGATCCTGTATTTTCTTTTCTGTGTCTGCTATAAACACTGTGTCATCTGCATAAAGTTATCATCCTCTATGAGGGGAAATTCTAAAATGCTTTATAAACGACACAATGTTGGTTATAAAATATGATAAACTAATACTCAACCAATAGCAATGTGGGTCTAAAAATACGGAGACCTACCCACAATTACACTGCTATTGTGGATGTTAACAAGGTTGTGGGTTTTGTGTGCATTTTTTAGGTGAAGGTGCCTGTTCAATATATAAACAAAGATGATAGAAAAAACATACAAAAAAGACTTGAGCTTCTGCTACGGACGTTTATTCCTTTTATGTTGACTGTATTGAAACAAGGTTTCTTAAGTTGTGAACTGATTTATGGAAAGTAATGACACGAACGGGTAAGGCTGGTCGAGCTCAAGTCAACCTTGCGCTGAGTTAGAAAGACCGAACCTCTGATGTCGTTGGTAAATGGAAAGTGTTCAGTCGTCAGTGGACCGGGGAAACTAACATTTTCCGGTCGGAACGCTATTACTGCGTGGTTTACATCTTGAAGCCTAGAGGAGAATGAAAAAGTTTCTCTCCTATCCGGAAATGGGGTCATAAAATCGTACATGTGACAAGAAACACTTTCTGGTTTCTTTATAACTTGCATCATGGGAAAATGTTTTTTTTTTTATTTCTTCGTCTTATTTATTGGTCTTACTTCATTTTACACACACTATCATTTAATTTTCATAAGAATAAAATGTTCAAAAAATACATATGGAAGAAAGGTAGACAATTAAATATTTTGTGGAAAAAAGTATTTGTTGGACATTAGTGTACACGTAATGTAAATATTACTGACAGCAGATAACAAATGTAAATACAGAATGATATAATATTATTTAAATTTTAAGTCATTGGTTGGTATTTTCAAATAGTTTACTTCACGATTCACACATTAACAGATAGTTCAAAAGCACAAAATCGCAATTGCATTCAGTCCACTATATTATGAGCAATCGTTTGTGTTCACTAAATGATTGTTCTAATCTGCCAATAATTGTTTCTGCATCTAATTCATCTAACAATTCCTTTTCAATGGATAGCAACATGTAAGATTCTAAATCCTTCTCAGACAGCGAATTTCTTAACCTTCTCTTTATGATCTTTTGCTTTCAAAATGTCCTCTCAAACTGAGTTACTGAATTTGTGCCGATGACTTTATAAAGTTCATATTCCTTTCTATTACTAAAACGGATGGTTTAGTAATAAAAAAAAACAGTGTTTGTTTATTGCATTGTTATTTTATATAGGGTGCCTACTTGCCATCGGGGAAGCTGACACCCTGGCCAGTCCACCACATATTCAATCTTGGTTCTGTATTTATTAGTTGACCCCCATAATTCATAACAGTGAAATACGTAAATACTTTCTGAACACCTTATTATTTATTTCATGGTTTATGTACCCCACATTGTTTCAGAATGAATTTTGTTTAAATAGAAGATATGCTTTCGGCTGTATATAAACGTTTAAATGTGCGGTATGAATTTATGCTTTGCGCATTCTTGTACACGTGTATGTAATTTTAAAATATATTTTCTTTTTTAATGTCTAAATGTACGTCTTACGACACTCGTACTGAGGAATGTGTGCGTATATGTAAGTAAATGAGTATATGTCATGTTACTTTGTTCATGCCTATATACGTATCCAAGTATATATATTTGTGGTCGTATATTCTCAAGCTTAAATCACACCACAGGTTAATTATTAGACATATGTTTATCATTAATACGTGAATCTGAATTTAATCAAATCCACTTGTCATGAAATACTGTTTTTGGCTAAGTCTGTTTCCACTCAGTAATTTATTGCTATTCATAAACAGCAAGGTAACCATACGTTTTGAAGACCCTAATATCCTGAGAATCGGTATTTAAAACGTTGATAGTCAAATATTTACTTATATCAAATAAACTCACAAAATTGGTTCTGTTGGAAATGGCTCAGTAGTAAATCACAAATATGAACCCTTCACCTGTCCTTTTTACCTTTACGTCCTGTAAATGTCAAATAAAAATAGCAAAAATGTCTTTAGCAATGGGATATTCTGTTAATACATTTAAAATTATTTATAAATAAGAATTTCTGTTAAAATTAATTTCTATGCCTAATAAAATCCTGACACTCACAAAATAAACTATTATCAATATTTTCAATAAACTAGGAATAAACTGAAACTCTCATAAGTTTATTGTTGGTTATCGCTTGGTGAATACCAGTTTTATTGTGAAAACATGGAACGAGGGGCATTAGTAGGTTAGGAGTCAAAACCTATAATTAATAACTGATTTTAATTTTAATCCTTATAAGTAATACCAGAATTTACAATGGTAATCATTAATGGATTAATGAAATATTAGATAGATAGATTGATAGATAGATAGATATGAACAGACGTAAATAGATAGGTAGACTGTACAGATTTAGATAGATAGATAGATAGATAGATAGATATGTACAGACATAAATAGATAGGTAGATGGTACAGATTTATACACACACACACACACACACACACACACATATATATATATATATATATATATATATATATATATATATATATATATATATATATATATATTAGCAGACTCAAGTAGATAGATTTATATTTCAATCTATAAGCATTTACTTGGTTCGGGAATAGGTAAATAGTGGTCGTTCAGTCTATAAGCATTCACTTCTTTTGAGAATTGGTAATTAATGATCACTAAATCTAAGACGATTCTTTGGAAATTATCCGGATGTTGTCGGTCTTAATCGTTTGATGTCCCAATGTTTTGTTTTTTTTTTGTGCTCAAAAGAAGCTTTTCTGGTTGCCTCAAAATGTATTATTAGATCTGAATTGAACGGTTATTTACATTATTTACATTGTTCGGACTGTTGTCCTCATTTTATTGCCATATTGGCGACATTTCGGCCGTTGTACTCTCCAACCTTCTTCAAGTGATTAGAATTTCGAACTGAACCCTTTATTTCCTTCACCGGGGTAGAGTGTCCTAGTTCCACGTGCCGTGCCTATTCCGGTTATCTCCCTTTAACTCAACTCGTCAGTGATTAAAGGCTTTGTCTGGATCCAGTGACTTGGCCCACAGTGACTTGGTCCAAAGAGCTGTGAGTTCAATCCCTGGCTACTGCAGTGGTGAACAAAATCTCGAAGAGATGAGTTGAAGGGAGATAACTGAGACATCCGGACTCACCTTTATTTTCCCGCGTATTCCACATGTGAGATGAAAGTTTACTCACTTTTTCTCCCGAGATTTGCTACCTTGTAAAACAGACTGCCGCGTCGATGCTTCATTGAACACTACAGTCTTAACCTCTCTAAGTTAAGAATCAATCGTTATCTTTTTTTCTTTTTTTTTTTTCACAGTGAGGTTCACTCTGTATCAAAAATAGTTATGGTTAGGAATATCGTCTTCTGTAGTGCAGAAAAGTGTTCAAAATTTGCATTTTACTTGGCCATCAACAAGCTGGCATCTATTTGTAAAACTTTCCTTAACTATAACAAGCCAATTTATGAATGAAATGTTGATTTAAATTTTATGTTTCAAGGATATAGTGAAAATATCTTACTTTGCGAAGCGATTGCGAAGCGATTGCGAAGCGATAGCGAGCGGGGGGGGGAAGCCTGCTTGTTGTATATAAATATACGAAGTGAAAGTACAAAATGATTGTGGATTTAAACAAAAATAAGGTTTAAATATTTGGTGAATTGATTGAGAAATTTATTGTAGTTAGAGATCCATTTTAGCTATTGCTGCTGTTGAAAGTAATGTGGTTTCTGTTATTTGGCGCAGTTCGCAAACAAAGAATTTTACCAAATAACAGAAACCACATCTCGCGAGGACTTTCAACAGCGGCAAGAGATAAAATGGATATGTCATGTAACTCGAAGAGAAAATAACGAAATAATCAATAGTTTGACTTTCCACACTACTTCAAACAAAACAAAACGTTAGGAAATAAATCTCCATCAGTAATGGAAAGAGCGATAACAGATACTGGAGTTGAGGAACCTATTTTTCTGAAAAAATTGTTTTAATAGAAAAATTTTATAAATTTTAACTGGCAGTAGTACAAGCTTCTTGGTTAATGAATGCCGAATGTTTCCTTATAAGGAAACGGCTAATATGACCATTACCAAACTTTCTCTTTTACAAACGTTAACCTATTGAAGCTGAAATTAGAAACGCGTGTACAGTGTTAAATGACGAAATTAGTAAGAAAAGTAGTATAAAGTGGAAGACAAAAGAGAGAAAACGACGTTGGCTTACTTATTTAAAATAATACCAGCCGAGACACTTGGCGGTTTTTGATAATCTGAGACGATCAAATATCACTGCAATCTGGAAGTATTTAAAATAGCGATGAGAACAATAGATAAAGACAATATGATCAAGAGTAGGGGGTAGTGTATGATGGGAATAACTAAATAAATACTTGTGTTTATCTGATGAAGGTTCGTATGCAAGAGGAATGATTTTGCATCGACCGAAAACTCTTTCACAGATTCAATTATATATTATAAAATTATAAATATGCTAACTGATTTATATGTGCATTTGAATCTAACCACATTAGCAGCTTTTTTCGAATGAATCCAAGACGTCATAGCGGTGTTCGGAAACTAAGCAAAAAAAACCCCACTAAGAATGAAATTACTGCTAAAAAAATGCCACTCACACAGCATAATATAAGAAAAAAGAAACATATTTTAACAATCCTTATTACCATGAAAATTAACATCTCTAGAAAATGACTAAATATTAGTCGAAAGCGCTTGGGACAATAAACACTATGCATAATTTCTCCCCATATTTAACGAAAAATATATAAAAGATTGATTATTAGCTATATATATATATATGTATATATATATATATATATACATATATATATATATATATATATATATATAGAGAGAGAGAGAGAGAAAGAAACAGAGAGAGAGAGGGTGTCATCCACATTTAAGTAAATGCTCTGTTTATAATAAACAGTTTTAGCAACACTTACCGGCCTGAATGTCCGATAACTTTCACAAAAAATATGTGTCCTCCAACAGGAATACGAACCTGTACCCTACACGAAACCGTCATATAGCCTGGCGTGCTATACCATTTTAGTCACCAAGGAAGCGTCTGGTCAGCAAGATCGAATTACTACTTTAACTACAAATTTCCCATGATTTCTCTCGAACGCTCATATCTGCTCGAAGCGTATCTTAACGTAAACAAATGACGTCATATATTATGAAACGGACTAAGTCCGACAAGTCTGTAGTTAAATGGTATAGCACGTCAGGCTATATGACGGTTTCATGTAAGAGACATATTCGATTTTCTGTCGGAGAACACATATTTTCTACGAAATTTCTCTGACATTCAGGCCGGCAAATGATGTTAATACTATTTATTATAAACAGAGCAATTACATAAATAACTGTATCTATAAAAATAACGTATAAACTATATATATATATATATATATATATATATATATATATATATATATATATATATATATATATATTAGGTTGGTGCAAAAATAATGACGTAATAATGTCGTTTTTGACATTAAAAAATACGTCAAAAAACGACATTATTACGTCATTATTTTTGCACCAACCTCATATATATATATATATATATATATATATATATATATATATTGGGTGTATTTGCGCAGTAATTTTTAATTTGTAAAAATTTGGTTAAAGACAAAAGATAGTCGTTTTTGGGGTTTTTATTGTTTATTTTTCTATATTTTTAAAATTCTTCAGGTTTTTGGGTAAAGTTTAAATATGAATTGTCCAATGTCAGAGTTTCAGGAAGTATGCCATAATATTTTCTTTCTGCTTGGTCATGTAGTTTCAATTGCATTTATTTGGCCAGTAATTTTTCAATAAAAGACAAACATGACTGTGTCCGATATATAGATAAAATACAAAAAATATATATAAATATACATGTAAAAATAAAAAATAAAGATAAAACAAAAAAAAAACCTTAACAATGAACTTTAGTCAGTCTTTAACCGAATATATATGTGTGTGTGTGTGCGTGTGTGTGTGTGCGTGCGTGTGCGTGTGTGTGTGTGATAAAATATAGTTTTAATGTATGCTATATTTATGGGATGAATATCAGGGATAGAACGTATGTAAATATAAAAGTGGACATTAAAGTCAACATCCAGAGGCGACAGTCTGTTTCAAGTCAAAAGCAATCGTCAAACCAAGGCCTGGCAACCACGCTTAGATGTACTGGTGGTATAATGAATAATGGCTCAGAATTGTAAGTTGGGGAGACGAGTTTCTATTCCAGTTTGATTCCGTTTGGTTTGTTCGTTTTGTTTTACGGCATATCAACCTCAATGAGTTATTTAATGCCGACAAGAATTTTTATGTTCGTAATATTTTATTTTTCAAAAATGTATTTCTGGTAATTTTTATTCAAAAATATATCGCTGGTAATATTTTTTCTTCAAAACTATATTGCTTGTAATATTTTTTTTCAAAAATATATTGCTGGTAATATTTTCTTTTCAAAAGTATATTACTGGTAATATTTTTTTTTAAATATATTGCTGATAATATTTTTTCTTCAAAAATATATTGCTGGTAATATTTTCTTTTCAAAAGTATATTACTGGTAATATTTTTTTTTTAAATATATTGCTGATAATATTTTTTCTTCAAATATATATTGCTGGTAATATTTTCTTTTCAAAAGTATATTACTGGTAATATTTTTTTTTTTAAATATATTGCTGATAATATTTTTTCTTCAAAAATATATTGCTGGTAATATTTTTTCTTCAAAAATATATTGCTGGTAATATTTTCTTTACAAAACTATATTACTGATAATATTTTTTCTTGAAAATTAAATTGCTGGTAATATTTTCTTTTCAAAAATATATTGCTGGTAATATTTTTCCTTCAAAAATATATTGCTGGTAATATTTTCTTTTCAAAAGTATATTACTGGTAATATTTTTTTTTTTTAAATATATTGCTGGTAATATTTTTTCTTCAAAAATATATTGCTGGTAATATTTTTTCTTCAAAAATATATTGCTGGTAATATTTTCTTTTCAAAAGTATATTACTGGTAATATTTTTTTTTTTAAATATATTGCTGATAATATTTTTTCTTCAAAAATATATTGCTGGTAATATTTTCTTTTCAAAAGTATATTACTGGTAATATTTTTTTTTTTAAATATATTGCTGATAATATTTTTTCTTCAAAAATATATTGCTGATAATATTTTCTTTTCAAAAGTATATTACTGGTAATATTTTTTTTTTTTTAAATATATTGCTGATAATATTTTTTCTTCAAAAATATATTGCTGGTAATATTTTTTCTTCAAAAATATATTGCTGGTAATATTTTCTTTACAAAACTATATTACTGATAATATTTTTTCTTGAAAATTAAATTGCTGGTAATATTTTCTTTTCAAAAATATATTGCTGGTAATATTTTTCCTTCAAAAATATATTGCTGGTAATATTTTCTTTTCAAAAGTATATTACTGGTAATATTTTTTTTTTTTTAAATATATTGCTGGTAATATTTTTTCTTCAAAAATATATTGCTGGTAATATTTTTTCTTCAAAAATATATTGCTGGTAATATTTTCTTTTCAAAAGTATATTACTGGTAATATTTTTTTTTTTAAATATATTGCTGATAATATTTTTTCTTCAAAAATATATTGCTGGTAATATTTTTTCTTCAAAAATATATTGCTGGTAATATTTTCTTTACAAAACTATATTACTGGTAATATTTTTTCTTCAAAAATACATTGCTGGTAATATTTTCTTTTCGAAAATATATTGCTGGTAATATTTTTCCTTCAAAAATATATTTCTGGTAATATTTTTTCTTCAAAAATATATCACTGGTAATATTTTCTTTTCAAAATTATATTACTGGTAATATTTTTTTTCAAAAATATATTGCTGGTAATATTTTTTCTTCAAAAATATATTGCTGTTAATATTTTCTTTTCAAACCTATATTGCTGGTAATATTTTTTCTGCAAAAATGTATTGCTGGTAATATTTTTTTCCAGAAATGTATACCGGTAATAATTTTTTCTTCAAAAATATGTTCTGGTAATACTTTTTCTTTCTGAAAATTATTGCGTGTTATTTTTTTTACTAAAACGTATTGCTGGTATTAAATCCTATTTTTACACTTTCATAGTGTTTTGACTCCAGTTTGGTGGGGTAACTATTTGCCCATAGCTGGAACCCTAACAGGTGCTACCACTCTGGTTCACGATGGACCTGGGAACACTAGCAATTAAGAGGTGAAGAAGTCTCGGTGACGATGACTTGAGACCTCATGCTAGCACAATAAACAACGAATCATGCCGTCTGCTCAATTTCAATTACAAGCCTTGTGTTAACATACTTCCACGCTGGTATCGCCTCCCCAGGCTAATAGCATCAAGAAGTCACCTACCTGACAAATCCACCATGGTGAGATTTGAACCCAGGTCTTATGGCCGGAAAGAAAACGTTTTAATCACTTGGTCAACAAGCGTGAATGATTTAAGAAAACAGAACCGAGATATGACTATTGATTTGAGTTGCGTTTAGTAATTATCTTCCATGACAGAATCAGTTTATGCGACGTCCATGTAAGGCGGGTTCTCGAGATGCGAATTCATATGCCATACTGTTCTATTCCAATTTACGGTAATTTTTTTAACGATCGGAAATTGCAACAATCTCCAGTACTGTGATAATTGAGCCAGAAAGTCAATGTTTCGCATTATTTATTTTGCACTCACATTCGTGTGCCGAAATAACTATTCCGCCTTCTTCGATTTTCTCTATGCTATATTGTTTGTTTACACAGTATCTTTTAATGGCGTGTCCCTTCAGGATATAAGTGATCATGGCTAATCACAGATTATTTTTCTTTTTTATCTGTGAATTAACTATGATTTCTTGGGAAATATATTGGAGTAGTTTCCTGCTCTCTTCTCGACGGTTTGGAATTCGGAGCTGACATTCTCCTAGACTGGTTGCCAACAAGGGCTAGACAGATATGTATCCATCGCTTCTTCCCCTTATGGATTAAATAGGGTGTATAAGAGATTAATTGATAACTTTCGTTGTCCGTTACAGTGTAACGGTTACACCACGCACAATCACCTTACACAGAATAGTCGTAAAATGTATTTTCCTGTTTAACATGATATATCGTAATTAACGTCTTCTCGCCACTGTCAAACAGAGAAAAATGGTGTGGTTTGGGTACAAGGCACGACAGCTTGAGCAAGACCATCATGCAAGGCACCGTTAAAGGTGGACGTAGGAATGGACAAGTATGACTCTACCAGAATTGCTGATGGCTGCCGTTGATAGACCGTTGAGGAGGAGATTCAATATGGCTTCTGCATTCTGTTCCCCCACTACGATTACAAAATCAATGGGGATGATGATGATGATGATGATGATGATGATGATGATGATGATGATGATGATCGTAATTGAAAAAGAAATGGATAAAAATATTGGACCAAATATTGGATCAAATATTTCATCTTTGAATTCCGATAACTAAAGACTATGCAGTTTTAAAACAAACAGCTTATATAAAAACGACTAGCTTTACTTTGTATTAGCAAAGACGGACAAAAAATAAAACTCCTAAATCTCACTGTTTACACTTTCTCGGCTGGCCATTAAAATATCCTAACAATCGCTACTATTAAAAGCGTCATATTTCTTGGTCTAATTATTCTATCCAATGATGTGACGTCTGATAATTCTTTCTTCATTTCGCATTCATGGAAAACATCAACTTCGTTAATGAATAATAATAGACAAGCAATATTACACATGGTTGTAATAAATATATTCGTGGAGAAACCTATAGCCATACCTCACATATGTGAGTTATATATAGTATATATAGGGATGGTGGTGTAATGGATTGTGGCTAGGAGTGAAGAAACAGACCTGAGTTCGAATTCCGGTCGAATTCATTACATTCACTCACGTTCTAATTTCCTTTGGGAATGATATGAATCCATCTCTTCTCCCCAGATATGGGTAAATAACAGGACAGACCGGTTCCGTATAGGATGCAGGTTCGAATCCTGTCCAAGGACTAATATTTTCTATGAAAATTTCTCGGACATTCAGGCCGGTAAATGTTATTTAATACTGTTTATTATAAACAGAGCATTTACTTAAATACTTGTATCTATAAAAAGAACGTTAAACATAAAAAATGTCTTTAATAAATAAATTGTCGGACTCTGTCCATTTCGTAATATATGTATATATATATATATATATATATATATATATATATACACACACACACAGAGACATAGAGAAATAGAAATGCACTGTATACGAATACACTCACATATACCTTCACACATACACATACACATATATATAGAGAGAAAAATTTAGAGAATTGCACTTTATACGGATGTACACACATATACCTTCATACGCCAGTACCTACACACACGCATGCATACACACACACACATATATATATAAAGGGAGAGAGAGAAAAGCACTCACACAAACCTTCACTCACATGTACTTACACACACAAACATATATATATAGAGAGAGAGAGAGAAAGAGAGAGAAAAAGGTAGAGAAAAGTACTGTATACGGATGCACACACAGGTACGTACATACACACACTGGTGCAAGCTCTTCCTTCTATAGAGAAACATTCTTAAGCTTTTTAACGAATGATTCCTTCTTCTTGACGCCCTCAAAAATAAATAAACGTTTATATTTTTTTAACAAAATTCGTTCCTTTTAAGTGTGTGAAAATCTGCCAGCTAGATAGCAAAGTCCAATAAAAGTCTCCAGATCCCCGAAGCGAGAATGTGTCGTTCCAGCGGAAACTTTAGACGTTAACATTATCTTACAATTGTACATAAAATACCGTCTTGACATTAGACATTTCGTAATTAAAGACTCACTAAGAATTTCCTTTTTTTTCTTTTTTTTTTTTTGTAAATTGATGCAATTGTCCGTTTGAAAGAGATCGGGAATTTCTGAAACTCACTCTCTCTCAAGTTTTTTTTTTTTTTTTTTGGAGGGTGGGGGTTACCATCGCGTCAACTTTTCTTAAATAGACTTCGAATAACCAACAACAACAACAACAAAGAGATAGATCACCTAACAAATACAAAATTGATCTCATTGCTATTTAGATTATTAGCCATGCTTGACTCTTAATACACACATTCGTATGGCGCAGAGCGCATGTTTTTCTATAATCGGATTTCTCGTACATTCAGGCCGGTAGACGAAAATAAATAAATATACTCTTTAATAAATAAACGGAGTGTCTACTCAAATATTAGTATCCACTAAAAATAAGGTTTAAAGTGATAAAAATCTGTCGGATGTATAGAAATCTATATAATATTATATGAAAAGATTACTCAACTTTTGAATATCAATTTTATCCCGACTTCAAGATTTCTTCCTAAAATTTCCAATCTTCAAGGGGTTCTGGTTAGAAACGATATTTTCATATTTTTTTTCAATTTTTTCCATTTTCGTTAATCTTACATCTGATATATATATATATATATATATATATATATATATATATATGGGAAAACGTTATATCATTTTTTACATATCAAGAACAATTTTAAGGAAAAATTATGACAAATTTATTTTTTTATAAATATATGTTTTGTGTATATAAGAAAAAGAAAATAAATTAAATTAGTTAGATTATATACCCAAAACATATATTTATTAAAAAAAAAACAATGAAAAAGTTTTACATTTAAATCTAAAATTCTCAGCATCCCCTCGTCTTCATGCGTATGTGTAATCACATCAATGTAAATATAAATTTAGTCTGACGAAGTCCTAAAGAACGAAACGCGTCAGACGAAAACTTTTCCATTTTGCCATAATATATATATATATATACATATATATATATATATATATATATATATATATATATATATATATATATATATACTAGAGGTCAAAAGATTGGGACCATCGTCTGGATTTTAAAGAATCATCTAAAACCTGAATGTTGTGTGCTTTTTTTCAAAACTAATTTACTTGCTCATTTTGAGCTGCAGGGGTCCTCAAACTTTTTCGACCAGAGACCCCCTTTTCTTTTACTTCCTACCCCCATTTAAAATATCTTTGAATCTTAAAACTAGCACTGATGTTGGCAATTAAAATGCTAACTACAATATATGAAAAGTTAAGCAATTTGGATCAGTTCAAAATTTTCCTCCCAGTGTTATCAGGTTCAGAATTTTCCCCCAAAATATATTAAATAACCCGAATAAATCAAGCAAATAATATATGAAATACACCAGTCTAAAATACAGCTGATACTATTAAACAGAAATGCATAACTGCTACTAATATCCAACTGCACAACTGTACTAATTAAACTGACTAAACAAATATTGCAACGTACTAAATGCAATCCAACCAATCAGGCCAAATGACCTTCACAGTCTTAAACTCTATTTTTGAGGTTGAAAAAAGGTAATTGTTATCCAAAAATCAATTTGGAACAATTTAAAAAGAAAAGCAATATTCAATGTAGCGTGAAATAAGTCTCATCACTATAAGTTAAAAGCTACTTGGATAGATGTGACTAAGGTTTTTAATTCTGTTGATTATTGAACTCAGTGCCTTTCTTTCATCTGCCTTACATAAAACCCGGCCTTGTGCCACATCCTGCCTTGTAGAGAGATTTGGTAAATACCAAGAAAACAATATACATGTACACTAACTAAAATTTAGCTCAGTGTCATTCGCACACCGACCCCTGTTAGATTCCTTCATTATCATCGCTCTTTTTACCTAATCAACTTTACTGGCAAATGTTAATAACTTTGTTACTGTAATGATATGACACATAACTGACTGACTAGTCAGTTACCTGCCATGCGTGATACACGCTTAGGCGATCATGTATCTTTCGATATATGACTGACGAGGCAGATTTTTTCCCGAAGTAGGTTGTCATGTTTTTCTGTGGTAAACCAGTTGCCATCCAATGCTATAGAACCCGGTCTGTCCTGCTATTTACACATAACTGGTGGGAGAAGACGAGGATTCATACCTTTCCCAAGGTTATTAGCACATAAGTGAATGTAATAGATAGATAGATAGATAGATAGATAGATAGATAGATAGATAGATAGATAGATAGATAGATAGATATCAGCAGATTGTGATAGATAGATGAATAGATGTAAACAGTCCGAGATAGATCAGTTATGTGCCCTGCGTGATACACGCTTAGGCGGTCATGTATCTTTCGATAACCTGGAGAAGGCAATGGGAATATTTCTTAAAAAATCAGTCATAGTAATGTATATTTCTCTAGCGTATTTCGTGAAAGCATTCTACGTCGTCTGACCGGTATGTATCCTACCAAGTGGAATATCTCAGGATCAACGGCTTTCATATAACTTGGGAAACAATCAGAAGGGATCTTACTACGTATTCAGGAACAGACACTCTTCTAGCGGGTTACTCAGTTATCAGTGAAAGGTTATTCACAATAGGTCCATACTTAACATCATATGCTGACGTTTTTCTTGTGTTTTTTGTTTGTTTTATTTATTTATAAATTACCACAAACCCTAATTTTCCAGCTCAACTTCAGATATAGTCTAAATTGGATTTTCTATAAATTCTGGCTACTGCCGTTAAAAGGGAGGATATTTCCGACTGTGGACGAGATTAAGGAGAATTAGATGGGCCAACTGATAGCGATCTCAAAAAAGAACTTTGAAGAGTATATCGAAAAGTATAAATGGACGGTGAGATAAGTGTATAAGTCTTGGAGTGGATTATTTTGAAGTGGACTATGGTGCCACTGCCCTAGGCAGTCTTTTTTTTCTTTTCAGTATTAAACGGCTGGATAGTTGATAATACATTCCTCTTTGTTGTTGTTATTGCTATCTTTTCTTTCTTTCTTCTCTCTTCCCAGTTCACTCAAATCCGTGACACTATAACAGGTATTATTATTCAAAATGACACCAATACGCTCATGTTTATCCAGGTGTGTCTCGGATTTAATTTACCTGACAACAGTAAAAAAAAAAAAATGGAAGAGGAACAAGAATATGTGTGTGTTTGTGTGTGTATGTGTGTGTGTGTCTTTTCATATCGATCCCAACGACCGGGAATGTGATTTTCCTTTTTCGAATCGATACAGGTTTTAAAGGAACGTCACGTGCTGCAGAGATAAACGTAGTTTTGTTAATAAGCCCCTAATGATGAAAAATAAGCACTTTAACAACAATTTTTTTAACATTACATCCACGTCGCTGTAGGAAGATAGTCAGGGAGGGGTATCTTCAGTCCCTTAACTCAACTACAACTTTTCCTGGAACTGAGAACTAAATCTGTCTTCATATCCTCAATCTATGGCAAAAGCTATTGAGCTGTATCAATTGTCAAAATCATTACAGCCATTTTTGTAAAAAAAATCAGAAGTTTTTTTTATATATATATATATCGAAACATTAGCGCGTAAAATTTCTTTTACAAGCTAATGTTACTCGGATATTTGAAAACATAAGAATTATCGCACATGAACGCCGACAAATGAAAGGATAATTCTTGCGCTTTCAAAATCCGCGTAACATTAGCTTGAAAAAGAAAAATATACAAGACAAAAAAATTGCATATTTAAAAAGAAAGTTACCAGTACGTTAATAGATCTTTCTTTTTATCATTTCACCCCAAGCAAGGCAAGAGAGCCACTAGGTTACTCAGTGTGAAAGAATATAAGAAAAAGAAAAACTTTATTAAGGAGCGGGAACAGTAAAAGCACAGGATTTAAGAATACATAAGGTAACGATTGGCATTGCTTTTAAATTTTTGAAGATCAATGTTAAGTAGAATTGAAGATAACGAAAAAGAGTTCCACAAGCGAGAAGTCCGAGACAAGAAACTGTTAGCAGAGAACTTGCGGTTACATCTAACCATTTCAAATGTAAAATGATGATATATCGTCACCAATCTAGTTCTATGATTAAATTATAAATTTATCATAGAGTTTAGTACCATAAAAGAAATATATATTTATTGTGAAAAATACAAATGGCCGAAAGGAAAGCTGGAAGAAGGCTGGTCTTCAATTTGTTTAATCTTAAACGTAGCTAGCCACAAACACTGACCCAAACAAACTACAATATTCCTTGCACCAAGACAATACATTCTTACTTACCATTCTTACTACAATCACCATAATACCTATGAGTTTCTATGAAGTCTTAACTAGTCTCCATTTGTCGGTAGTGTGGGGAATAAAAATAACAACTTTTAAAACTGAAATCCCATTGAATATTTACCATAGATAAAAGTTCATCAGAACAATTGCCATGAAAGCATTTATAGAAAACGCATATGGAAGCTACGTTACGGTGGCTGAAACCGAGATGCCAGGTCAGTACCAATAACATTGCAGATTCTTCTTTGGATTTTATCAAGGATCTCTAAATATACAGCAGGAGCACTGGACCATATGTGGAAGCAATATTCGAAGCACGGACGGATGGTAGACTTATAAATATGTAAGATAGATTCGGTCGAGAAAATGTGTCTAGTACGTTACAGTGAGCCAACTTTCCAAGATATCTAACAGGAAAACTATTTATTTTATGTAAGGATCAGATAAAAAAAAAATACGGAAACAGGAATCATTAAAAATTATAATCAGATTTATCGCCACTCACTTTTTTTTTTCTTTGTCAATGCACTTAACACTTACGTATAGATTACATAGAGCGGACATTATTGTGTAAAACTTCGAGATATAAATTTTGGCAACTAATTACGCGATAGGCTGCGTATTTACTGATCCATACTTTTTTTTAGCAAACATATCTTCACTATATTTGTTCTATGATCGATACGTGTGTCGCCTTCTCTCCTCCAGCACTACCTAAAATAAATACTGCTTTAATACTGAACACTTTACAGCTTTAATATTGTCTTCATTCTGTTTACATATGCATGTACACAGATGTGGCAGCACGCGTAAGCAAATGTTTGGGTTTTTGCTTAGTATGGATTTTGCAAGCAGTGAGATGATGAATTCATTTGTCGAAGACATTGAATCTCAATGACTCAATACTGCAAGTTGCACATTTTAAACTTTTAACACTTTTATTAAATTAGTTTAGGCGGGCACGCGCCTAATAAGAACGATTCAGCACACATCGAATGATTTGATTGGTTGGTGCAATGTGGTATAACTGTTTACTATTTAAGTGTGCTGAACTGCTATGTAATATCAGTCGTCCAATATTGCAGTGAATTCTGGACAGATTCCTCACAGATGAAGAGGAGTCATCTGCTAACAGAAAATTTCATTAGAAACAAAGAGGGCTGGCCTACTATGTAATATCAATTCTCCAGTATGGCAGTGAATTCTGAATTCTGCACAGATGAAGAGGAGACATTTGACAATAGAAAATTTCATTAAAAACAAAGAGGGCTGGCCTACTATGTAATATCAATCCTCCAATATGGCAGTGAATTCTGAATTCTGCACAGATGAAGAGGAGACATTTGACAACCGAAAATTTCATTAGAAACAAAGAGGGCTGGCCTAATATGTAATATCAATCCTCCAGTATGGCAGTGAATTCTAAATTCTGAACAGAAAATTTCATTAGAAAGGAAGGATAAAGGGCTGGCCCACTATGTAATATCAATCCTCCAATATGACAATGAATTTTTGACAAATTCCTCACAGATGAAGAGGAGACATTTGGAGAAAAATTTCTTTAGAAACAAGGGAAAGAGGGTTAACTTGCTATGCAATATCAATCCTTCCGTATAATAGTAAATGCAGGTCAACGGGTGAAGAGGTGACTTGAGGTAAAAGAGATGTGGTTCTATAGAAGGATGCTGAGAAAAATCGGACAGAACTTGTGATCAAAGAGAAAGTTTTAAGGAAAATGGAAACTAAATGACACTTTTTATAATCAATTCATCCCAAGCAAAGCGATAATGCCTCTATGCCGAAAAGGATTACTGGGGGAGAAAAAGAATGAGAATTTAGAAGGAAACGGAAACCCAATCCTAAACAGGGTACAATGACTAAACCTCCTGCTAAAAAAAAAAACAAGGTGGCGTGTGAACTACGCTGATCTTTTGAGAGGGTAGATGTTTATCCTTTGTTCCCTTTTTTTGTAGGTTTTTTTTTTTTACCAAGCAAGGAAATAATGCTAGTATGACGCAAGCGGGTACTGAGAGTGAAAGAGAATGAAATGACTTTAGAAGGGACCGGAAACCCAATCTTAATCAAGAAAGACGGTATAAACCTCTACTCCTGTTCAAAAGTTCGAGCAGGGGTGTGAACCAGACGAGAGATTAGGATAGGTTTTCCGGTTTACTTCAAAATTTTTCTCATTCCTAGAATCAGAAAGTGATTGGGGTGCTCTGCAGTATGTTATATTATCCACTAATATTTGTCTTATGTTGATATTTTGTTTTTTGGTTGTACGTAGTGCGCTGGTTGATATGTGCACGGATTGTACTGTGTTTCGACATGTGACAAGTTAATCTATGCTTGGATGTGGCTGATGTTTATGATTGTTAATATTACAGGTATCTCCCAGAAGACATAAGAATTCATAAGCAATATATATATATATATATATATATATATATATATATATATATATATATATATATATATTACACTGGGGAGAAATTTGAGGTCTGTTTATGTTAATAATGAGAAATCGATGTTTTGAACTTTTTATAGTAAATGATAAGTCTACTGTTTGTTAATATCGTTAAGTGATATGTACCTATAAATAATATTCTTAATTGATTTTTCGTTCTGTTTATAATTAGGGTGCACCTAATTGTAGAATAAGTTAATGGTGTCTTTAGTTTTGTTTATATCAGGGTGATATCTCGTGTTTTTTTGTTTTTTTTTTGTTTTGCTGTTTTTATTTGTTTTTGTTTTCTAAATTTCGTGAAGGCTAATTTAATTTATTCGTCAATGGCATGATTAAGAAAGTTATTATTGATAAGAGTTTATTTACTGTTGCTTATCTCTTGATGAAATAATGTATCCAAAGAAGCGATTATTATAACCCGGCAAACCATTTTTTTTATAACAGCAATTTTATATTGGTGAGGATATTCACGTTTGTAGTTAAGAAGACACGAATTTCTGTTTGTGGGATTTTCATAAGATGTGATAAAATCAAGATTGTTAACGTCAACTGAAACATCGAGGAAAGGGAATTTACTATTAATACTGTGTCCATAACTCAAGTGTTCGACCGAGTTAGTTTCGAATGTCTCTTTAATTTTTTTTTCCGTCTAAGCTTTTTTGCTAGTATGAAAATGTTGTTGATATAATGAATGTATATGGGAGTGGGGCATGGCAGAAGTATAGAAGACTAAGTTTTCAATATATCTCATGTGGAAATTAGATAAATGTAGTTCCGAAAGGCGGACTTGTGAGTGTTTTTTATACATGTCGAGAGTCACTAAATGATATGCTGAATAGTATGTTTTTCGTACGTCAGAGGGCGCCAAATGATAACGTCTGTCATGGGTCCTTACCTATAACTACAGAATGAACTCTTCCTAACACTATGTATACTACGCCTCTCAAGAGAGAGGGTCGAATCGAGTCGATCCGATAGTAGTTCACTCCAAACCAGACTGACAGTCATACTAACACCTGCCACATCTTGTATTATTATTTCGTGTAATATACCTTTGTTATTTCTACTCTTGTGTTCGTGTTGTTCTTCCTTGGTTCTAACCTGGACCATAACAAGGTCTTACTCACATCATACAAGCAGAAATATCCTCGTGTTCAGAGGAATAAAAATACATAGACAGGAATAACCCAAAAAGCATGTTAAATTATAAATTAAAATCATACAATTTATTTATTTTTGTGTACTGGTGTCTGTGTATTTTTGGCTACAGATATTTTAAAGTTGCATCATGTGCGTAACGAGTAATGTATAGCATGTCACAAGTTCGGTTCTAGAGATTCTTGGCGGCTCTGCAAGAGTGTGCTGAACAACAAAAAATCTTCAATCCCCACCCCTATTCAATTAATTCGAAGTCTTGACTTCTACAGCAGGTAAGGTTGAATGCTTTGCTCGGAAATTCTCTTCCAAATCAACACTTGACTCATTTGGAGTACGCACAGCTGATTTCCCCACCCCCAGTACTGAGGCTCCTCTGAGGGATATTCGAATACTCTCGGAGATCATTTCTAAATTAGATTCCCAGAAGGCAAGTGGAGGTGACGGGATCCCAGCAGTCGTCCTAAACAAATGTGCCCTAGAGCTGGTTCCAGTTCTCTCGAAACTCTAGAACTATAGACTCACTGCTTCCTGCTTTTCAGCTTGCTGGATGTCCTCCCCTATAGTTCCTGTTTTTAAGAACTCTGGAAAATCTTCTGACCCCTCTAACTATCGCCCTATTAGCCTCCTACTGTATTTCGGTGAAGTATTCGAGGCTTTAATCAATGCTGAAGTGGTTAACCATCTTACCTCTCATGACCTACGCTCTGACAAACATTATAGCTACCGCTGACGTGCTTACGGCCATCATTGAATATGTATATCAAGCTCTTGATGATAACGGCGAAGGTGTTGGACAGGGTTTGGCATGCTGGTCTTCTACTCAAGCTTCAGGGCTACGGTATTACAGGACGATTGTTTGATTTAATCCAATCTTTCCTATGAAATCGCGAAATGAAGGTCGTTCTGAACGGGGTCGGTTTCAGATCCTTTCACACGAATTCGATTGTCTCCCAAGGATCTATCCTGGTTCCTACGCTGTTTCTGATCTTCATAAATGATCTTCCTGATATCATCAGTTCCCAAGTAGGCATTTATGTAGATGACACTACCATTTACTCCTGTCTCAATTGCAAATCCATCACCTGGCCACTGCTCTTGAAAACGACCTTTAATGAGTGTTTAACTGGGACAGAAAATGGCTTGTAAATTTTAATGCCACCATAATTAAACTTCTCTCATTTAACCACCACAGAGAAACTTCCCTTCCCGCCATCAGCATGGCTGATACTCGATTCTTGGATATCGTCTCGTTGCACCTTCTTGGCCTCATATTTTCAACTGACTTGAAGTGGAACGGCTACATTAAATCAATAGCTGCATCTACTGCAAGGAAAGTTGGGTCACTGTGGAGTGCCAGAAGGCTTTTCTATTCATAGTTCATCTCGTACATTTACAAATCTTCCATTCGGCCGTGCATTGAATACTGCTTCCATATCTGGTCTGGCGCTCCTGTTATTCATCTCGAGATCCTTAACAAAATCCAAAGAAGGGTCTACATTGTAATAGGTCCTGACGTGGCATCTCAACTTCAGTCACTTCCTCACCGACGTAATGTGGCTTCCCTCTGTCTTTTCTACAAATATTTTCATGGCAACTGATTTGGAGAGCTTTATTCCCTGGTGCCCCAGTACAAGAATTTAAGCGTGCTACTAGACTGACATCTACGTTCTACCCGTTTACTGTTGAAATAGCTAAATGCAGCCGCCACTTCTACTCTCTTTCCTGGCACTTCCCGACATTGGAACTCCCTTCCATTTACTTGCTTCCCTGATAACTACAATCTTCAAAAATTTACATGCAACGTCAATCGGCATCTTCTGACGTCTTGAACCCTGTTTATCTTATCCTTTCCTCAATCTCATCTGTACCCAGTCTTTTTTTTTCTCATTTTCCTTCTCTGTAACCCCCTGCGTACTAGTGGCATTCTTGCCTTGCTTGAGGTGAACTGATTTAAAAAAAATAAAATAAAATAAGTCACTTCGTATTATGACAATGTCCTGGAGAGTGGTGTTGGACGTCTTGACTTTCCAACGATCAGTGGCGAAGAGACTGTGTTCAATGTCTTTTGGCGGGAGATCCGTTTTCCCAATGTAACAGTTTCTGCTGTATGCTGGGGTAATTTTTATTATTTTTTAATTTAATTTATTTTAATGTTATTTGTTTTATTTTATTTTATTTATGATATTCATTATTATCATTATTTTATATATTTTTTTTTAATAATAATAATAATAATAATAATAATAATAACAATAACATCCCTACAAACTTATCACTACGCTGTCAGTGTGTGTAGATATATAATGATTGGGAAAAGGTCCTTGTTTCGTGCAAAATAGAAGACGTTTGTGCACAATAGTTGGTCTAATTTTAGGTGGATGGATATAAGGGGTGATAGTCTACATTCTGTATTGTTATGTCTTTGAGTGGGATATTGGCGAATGAACCTTCAATGTCTCACGTGGCTATTTGCTTTATTGGATTGTAATATGATGAGGAATTCGTTAGTGGCACTAAAATAAAGGTATCCGAATATGCCAGTCTACTAGGGTGGCTAGCTAATTCCCATTGCAGACGCATGCTCAGGCACATTTGTGTCTGTTCATCACCCACTGAGTCCGCCAATGGATTAAACTGCAAGTATGCTGAGCGGAATTTAAGCGGAATCTAGCGTGAGCGTGTAATCTAGCGTGATCAAAACTCTAAACAAGTGTATCAAGCTCAAACCCTCGGTCATGATGACTTGTGACTTTGTGCATGGTTTCCAGGCACTTTCCAAGTATGCCGCAGGCTGGGATTGCTTCCTCCAGGCCGATAACATCAAGTCACCTTTCTGAAAAATCGACCATGGTGAGTTTCGAACCAGGGTCTCTCTCAGAAAGAGAACGTTCTAACGACACCGCCACGTACTCATATGTTAGTGGCGTTAATGTTGTACTTCCGAGGTAAACATGGCAGTATCAGTTGGCTTAAGATTTTTGTTACGTGATATACAGGGGCTTGGATTTGTGAAAATATGGGACGTAGCGAGGCGTTAGGTTTTTATATTACCCGGCTACCTATACGGGCTTGTAAAAACACACAATGGGAGTCAGAATTCACTTACCTTATACAGGGTGCGATGGATAAATAGTCGTCTAAATGACGCAAAAATGAAAATTATACTGACATCTCATTTTAACAGAGTAAATTTATTCAATATCGCCATTGGCTTCAACCACGGCCTCCAGACGACTTCGGAATCTCCTGCAACTTTTCTGGGCGGTCTCTTTGTTTAAGTTGGTGAATGCTGTCAGAATCGTTCCCTTCAGTTCATCTTTGGTGTTACAAGGAGTTTTGTTGGTCTCCTGCTTAACTACAACCGACACATAATAATCAAGTGGGTTGCAGTCTGGGGAGTTAGTTGTCCAGATGTAAGGGATGATGTTGCAACAGAAATTGTCCGACTGATTGTGTGGCATGGTGCAGAGTTCTGTTGCCATAAATAAGGCCTTCCAGGAGTCACCTTCTTAACCCAGAGCAGCACTACCTCCTCAAATCACTTGATGTAGGCGCCGTGAGTCTGAGGCCCTTACCGACAAATTCGGGAGTTTTTTTCTTATCAGAACAATCAGAGTGAGTTTTCCGATCTGCCTTACCTTCGTAATCACCATTAGACGAACCTAACTCTTTCCGAATCCTCTACACTACCTTCGAATTGACATCCAAATACTCTGAAATGTTTGTATTGGAGCTTCCGGCGTGAATGCCAAGCAGTACAGCATGCCGTTTCCAATTTTCTGGCGGAGTGAATTTCGTCATGGTGCTCTTTTTCCCACAGACGGTGCACAACAGATCCTACTATACTGCGAATTCGACAAAACCAAAAACGAACAATGCACATGGGCGAAATTAAAAATATAATATGGCGATAATTTACCCATCGCAACCCCAGTCTTTTGAACACGAGTAGAAGTTTATCCTTGCTTCCTGTTTAAGATTGGGTTTCCGGTTCCTTCTAAAGTCTACTTCAACTTTATACTCCTAACGTCTGCACCCGAGCTCCGAAATTTTATTCACTAATTAAATCTTGACCTCTTCAAGTCTAAAGTTAGCTGTTATTTTTCCTGTATAACCCCAAGAACTTCACTTCTTGTCCTTTCTTATGCACATACAACAGCACACAGTAAACCTCTAACTTAAGAGGCTCTTATGCTTTGTATTGTGCGAACATTTGTAAAAAGTAAGTCTATAAGCATTTACTTAGTCCGGGAGTAGGTAAATATTGATCGTTTGTATTTGATTCTACAAGTATTTATTTGATTCGATGATAGATAAATATTGGTTGTTTATATTTGAGTCTGTATACAATTATTTGTTTCGAGGATAGTTAAATATTAGTCTTTTATCTTTATTTTAGGTGGTCCCTTTTGATTGGAGTTTTATTATTCTGCAATGGATGCCGCTTGTGTGATCTACGAGCAGCTTGGTCATGGATGGATTAGAAGTGAGTTTCCTGGTATAAGTTATTTCCAATAAATAAACTTATTGATTTGAACTAATGAAAGCAGCAGTGAAAATCACCAGAATTTCATAAAAGATTGTAATGTTTCATCTAGATAAAACTCGACTTTCTCTTTTTTTCTTTTCTTTTTTTTTTTTTTTTTTTTTTTTTTTTGATGACCAGACAAAAATTGTTAGAGTTTGGCTTGGAAGTTTTCACGAATCCGACATATTCATCAAGTAATTCACCTTCCGATTGCCATTTATTCTAGTCCTTACAGAATTCTCTTCATAACATGCAAAAACAACAACAACAACAACAACAATAATAATAAGAAGAAGAAGAAGAAGAAGAAGAATTCTATGGAGTACCACAAATTACAGCGAGAGTTCTTTACAGATAGATAAAAATTCTGAGGAATGGCATTATCAAATGACTTGAAAAACAGCCGACGATAGTTAAACAGATATGTTGATGAATTACATTAATCTCTTTAAGTGCCATATACCTTCAGCACGTACTGAATCATAGCTCTCCACAGCTTCCTTTTCTGTAAGATGCGGACTGCCGTTACTGTTCTTTGTTAAGTTAATTACAGTGGCTTACCGGTTTTTCTCCACTGTTTTGACTTCAAAATTATCCTTCTCCTAGATTAAGTGCCAATAAAGGCGAGAGAGTCTGGTTTGCTCTTGTATTTTATCCATATATGAAGAAAGAAGAGATGGACTTTACTGTGAAATGAACAACAACTGCCTCACACAGAAATTGAACTCGTATCGACGATTCCACTTTCGTCGCTGTCACCCATTAGGCCAGATGCATCCTCCACAAATAAGTTAATGCATAAAATAAAACTGGAATTGACTTTTAAGAGTTTTTTTCGGGGGGGGGGTAAATTAAGGAAAAAACTTTTTACATCATTCAATATTTGCGAAATGCAAATCCTACTTGAAGATAATTTAGGGAAAGACATGAGTCCGTCTCTCCCTAATATCTGGAAATTAAATAGAAGCGTAGACGAGGTTCTATCGCCTTGGTTGTCAAACAGTCTAGGAGAAGGCAAACTATGAATTCAAAACCATGGAGTTAAATATAGGCCGTTTATATTTTAATTTAGTGTTATACTGGAACATACCTATTCTATTGTTAATAGACTCTCCCACATATAATAATAATAAGTAGTAGTAGTAGTAGTAGTAGTAGCAGCAGTCGCCAGGGAGCTCAGAGAGTTGGTCTGACTTCAGTCTGAAGTCGGACGACAGGCTGACCGGTTGAACTCTCTACCTTCGGGCGGGGAGGAACCCGAACGAGTCTACGCCGAAGGGCGGAGTCTCTTTCGGGGAAGTAGACCGACTCTGAACCCGTTTATACGGGTTCAAAGGGCATATTTTTGGCCGAGTCCATGGGCTTGGAGATCCCACGTCAAACCGGCCTTGTGCCACATGATACCCTCGTGGTGGGGTGACTAAATACCGCTCAGTGAGTTGGTCTGATTTCAGTCTGAAGTCGGACGACCGGCTGACCGGTTGAACTCTCCACCTTCGGGCGGGGAGGAACCCGAACGAGTCTACGCTGAAGGGCATTAATGATTTTTAGTTTTTGCTTATTATTGTTTTTATGTACTATAAATGTATTTTCAATATCTGTCTAATTTGTGAGTGTAGGCATGAGTGTTCCTTTAAATGCTGAGTTATTGAACTATACTCAGGCAAATGAAATGTAAGCCTTTTTGTTAGCATCATCGTAGTGAATTTTAATATTTTTCTTATTCAGTTTTCTAAGGCTATCAAGAAATTAATCCGTGAACTCGAAAGAATCACAATGAAAACTGACATGATATCTCTAAATTATTTAATCAAACCAGTCTGAATAAATGGCATCTGATGTTGAAAGCAATCTCAAGTCCTTCGTTAACTGGGGCAAAATATGGCTTGTTAATTTTAACGCTTCCAATACAAAACTTCTCTCCATTAATCATCTGAGAGACCCCTCTTTGCCTTGCATCAACATGGCTAATGCTAACCCCCCCCCCCAGGAAAGTAACTCTGGCTAACGTTCTCACCTAACATGAAGTAGAAAGACTATACTGAATCCATTACTAGGTCAGCTGCTAAGAAAGTCGGTTCACTGTGTCGTGCGATACCATTTTTCTCTCGAGAATCTATTTTACATATCTGTAAGTCTACCATTCCTTCTTGCGGTTACATATGGTCCCGTGTCTCTGCTATTTACCTTAAGCTTCTTTATAACATCTAATGAAGAATCAGCAATATTATTGGCCCTGATCTGGCGGCTTAGCTTCAGTCACTTTCACACCACCGTATGATTGCCTCTCTTTGGCTTTTCTATAAATACTTTCATGTTAATTTTTCGGATGAACTCTTCGCTATGGTACCTAGATTTTGTGAATTTAAGCGCAGTACTAGACTGGCGTCGAGATATTATCAATTTATAGTTAAGCTGGCTATATGTAACCGTAAGTTCTATACTAACAGTTTTTCTCGTACTTCCCACCTGTGGAGCTCCTTTCCGACTCCGTGCTTTCCAGCCATCTTTAATCCAAAATTTAAACGTAATGTCGATCGCTATCTACTGTCCTCAAACTTACTCTTAACCCTTCTAGCTCATTATTAATGTTTCTGTTCCTAATTCTTCCACACCCAGTAAACCCTTGTGTCTTAGTGGCTTTAGTCTCTTGTATGGGGTGATACCGATTAAAAAAGGAGAAAGTCAGGCAAAGGTACAGATAAGTCAAAAGTAGAATTTAAAGAGAATTTACGAGCAAAAAACTCTGCTTTATCAGCAGAAGATGTTAACACCTCAAATTGAGTGACAGGACTTACTCTTATTTAACTCATTATTCCAAGCCTCCAGTTGTCACGCGAACGAAGCTTCTAAGTACCTCATTTTATCAGCAAACAAAGACTTAGCCTCTTTGGTGATACTTTTACAATTATTTCGGGCAGTCACAAATAGGCGTCTATTGAGATCGGAATTATCACGCTGGTATACCTGGAAAAAAAGTTATCATATTGGCTATAGCAGCTGAACAGGCTGGTGAGAAGCAAGGAGATGATTTTGGTTTCACTTGATATTTACAATAAGGTACAAAAGCATCAATGCCGGTTTTAACTCAGGAAAAAAAAAACTATGTGGCACAAGTCTCAATTGGATGGCTAAGAATATCAATCCAAGGGGCGTCTCGAATAAAGTCACGAAATGAATCACAATCTGGTAACATTGTGAATAGGAGTTACCTTTCTAATAAACGACTAACAACAGATACTCCAGCGTGATCCGAATTGACAAGAGGACGGAGTTGTGGTGTTCTACAAGAACAAGGAGAAGAGGTAAGGAAAAAATCAATTAAAGAAGAATGTTGAACAGATTTATTAAGGAAATAAGTAGGGAAATCCACTATTTAACTGAAAGACTGAGTAATGGAAAAATTGAAAATCTGGATACCGGCAACATCAGTAACATTAGCATGCTTAAGCCACTTGACGTGATGTGCATTAAAATCACAGTCAGCATAAATATTCGCAGATGGATGAAGAGAAAGAGTCATTTCTATATTATCAGATATTTTGTTTAATATATTACAGTCTCGAGAAGGAAAACGATAAAGGAAAAAGAAATAGCCTACAGTATGCAATAACGAATGCCGCGAGCACATGAAAGAATCATCTGGGGACTCAAGAGACAATTCCTTTACAATTGGGAGATTTTTCCGAATATAAACACCGAAGTCATGCATATGTATGCTAGAAACTTTTCGGCAAAGAGGATGATAGCCTGGAACAGAGAATTCATTAGTACCAATGGAAGCATTTAAATTAGTTTCACAATTATGCGAATACACCTGGAGATCGTTTCACGAGAAAAGATTCAACACTATAGAAATTAGAACGAATGCCCCAAATATTGGCGAAAGAAAGGTTGAGGTGTTTAAGTGATTTTTTTATCTACTGCTTTACACGTACAGTGGAACCTCGGATCACGAATTTAATTCGTTCCTGAAGGCCGTTTGTAACCCGAGATGTTCGTAACCCGAAACTATTTTTCCAATAGGAATCAATGTAGAGAAAAAATGTCAAAGTACAATAAAATTGGAAAAGAAAAACACGAAACAACACACGAATGTATACAACACGGTAGTTGACTCAGAAAAGATCCCGTTCGGGTTAACTCGGATCGACTCGGTTCGTCAATGTTGTTCGAGAACCGAAATCTTGTTCGATAACCGAAGCATTTCCATCTCGAAGTTTATGTTCGGCATGTGAGACGTTCGAGAACCGAGGTTGCTCTGTATTTCTTTATATTATATGTGTCATAAGATGATTTGTTTTAATAAAGACAATTACATTGTGCTGATAGAATTGTAAATATGGTTAAAATCAACGGTTCTTAGCGATTAAAATAATTCCAATCAATTTAAATTCGTTTTGAAAGTATTTTGCTTGTTAGAAATACTAAATTTAATCTATTAGTTTGAAATTAAAACTAATAGGAGTACATAGGTTTACCTATCACCGGGTCAGCGCTCCTTCCATGTCTATTGAACAGGATTAGAGGTCCATCCATTGTTTCCTGTTCAAGATATGGTTTACCGGTTTTTCTTTCTTTCTTCTACCAGTTCTACCAGGGCCATAATGATTTAACTGTCTAAGTTTTTGGTGATCAAACTAACCAGTGTCTGTGACTTTCTATTATGAGGGTACCAGGTTGGCAGTTTGCTGGCTGCTGCTTCCGACTGGTCGTTAGTAGCCCGAACCTTTTGGTAGTGCTTAGAGAGGCTGCTCTGATTAACAGTCGGATAATTTCGGGGTATTTGTTATGCCATGTCGCGCATGGGTAGGTGTCCCTTCACATATTTCCGGTGGGCAACCCTGAGGCCACATTATGCTCTGTTCTCAGCCTCTGGCTAGTTTGTATTGATATGGACGACAGATAGTGATAATTATTGCGGTCTTTAGTCTTTTCTCTTCCTGCCCATTAATAATGTTTCTGCTCCTAATTCTTTCACATCCAGTAACACTTTGTGTTTTAGTGGCTTTACTATCTGGCATGGAGTTGAAGCCAATTAAAAAAAAAAAAGCTTCCAGAAAGATTTTTTTCTTAAACCTTTGGTATCGCTTTTCTTTGGACGTATCTATTTTAGTCTATAAGTTTTTATTGGGCTCCGCAATTGTAAATATTGATATTTGATTGGTTTGGTTTGGTTGTTTTGTTTTACGGCATATCAACCTCAATGAGTTATTTAATGCTGACAAGATTTTTATTGCTGGTAATATTTTTTCTTCAAAAATGTATTGATAGTGAATGTTTTTCTTCAAAAATGCAATGCTGGTAATAATGTATTGCTGGTAATAATTATTTACAAAATTGTATTGCTGGTAATATTTTTTCTTCAAAAATGTATTTCTGGGTATATTTTTCTTCAAAAATGTATAATATTGCTGGTAATAATTTTTCTTCAAACAATTTATTACTGGTATTAAAACCTATGTTTACATTTTCATAGTGTTTTGGTCCCAGTTTTGGGGTTAACTATTTGCCCATAGTTGGGGCCCTAATAGGTGCTACCACCCCACGCCAGGGTGGACATGGGAACACCAGCAATTAAGACGTGGTTAAACGCTTATCAAAACCTCCTGATCAGAGGCCTTGCTGTTGGGCGTTGTTTATCGTCTTACCCGGGACGCGGACGTAGATTATGGACTTACCCAGGACGCGACATTTGATTGTAGAAGCATTTATTGATTTGGAGATAAGTAAAATGTTAAGACGAGACAAGACTTCCTCGACCCATTTCGTAATATTAATGCTTCATAACAATTTTCATCATACGACTTTATACTTGTAAGCCTCCTTAAGACTAATCTCTCTTTACAGTTAGGAGAATTAGAAGAAAAATGTAATAAAAAGATAACATGCAGGCCAGCAACAGACAGACAAACAAACAGACGGAATAAAAATTATGAAGGTAATCATGAAAGGATGATAGTGAGGTTGTCAGTGGATCACTGATGGTGGTAGGAGTCGCGAGTAAATGGCGGTCGAGTGTGGACGGGGTCTGGACAGGAAGGAACGTGTTCAGAAAACGAAAACTCGGTCAAGTTAATATCAACAGAGAAGACAAGAACAAAAGCCTTCTGAGTAAGAAGCGTTGCCTTCGACCTCCGTCTTCAACCCCGACGACATCCTGTGCCATCTCCAATTCTTCGGTAATCCATCCCGCTCCCCGACCCACACTGGACGGCCAGCTTTTCATCCCAGTTGGATTCTTTACTTAACTAACACTTGACGCCTACACCATTGGCCTCGCATCCTTCGCTTAAACTTCCACCTCTTGTTTTCAGGCTCGAACAAATCTCAACATTGTAGAGGAAGAAGAAAGAGTATAAATAAAAGAAAGACGGGGGAGGAGTAAAGCGATGTTGAAAGAAAGAAAGAAAGAAAGAAAGAAAGAAAGAAAGAAAGAAAGAAAGAAAGAAGAAAAGAAAAGAATTATAGTAACGACAAAGAAAAAAGAAAGAAAGAAAGAAAAATGTTATGATAGGGATGTAAATTAAGTGAAAAAAGATGTTCAAAAGAAAGAAAGAAAAAGAAGGAAAAATATTTATAGTAATGACAAAGAAAGAAAGAAAAAAAGAAAAGAATTATAGTAACAACAAAGAAAGAAAGAAAGAAAGAAAGAAAGAAAGAAAAAGAAGAAAAGAATTGTAGTAACGACAAAGAAAGAAAGAAAGAAAGAAAGAAAGAAAGAAAGAAAGAAAGAAAGAAGGAAAGCATGTTATGGGTGTAAATTAGGTGAAAAAGGCGTTCAAAAGAAAGAAAGAAAGAAAGAAAGAAAGAAAGAAAGAAAGAAAGAATTATAGTATATTGGCAGAGTAAGAAAGAACATGTGTTAATAATGAATGAAGGAGGGAAATAATATTGGAAAAGAAGTGAGAAAAAATTTCAATGTAGATGAAGGATCAAAGATACGAAAATTAAAAAAAATCGAATCAATAGAGAGTTTGTAGGAAAAAAATTATTTAAAAAAAAAGCAATGCAACCTGGAGACGAAGAAACATTTTCCTTTTTCCTTTCAGTCACAGACTTCTAGAATCGGGTCCTTTCTGCGATACAAATGGTCTTAAGACGTCGGATAAAAGCACGTGGATTCACCAAGAACCATGAGCACAAATATTTAAAGACAAATATTTTTTATGCGAATAGGATGGGGAAAAGGGAATAAGGGCAAGAGAAATAATGGGAAATAAAGATGATAAGAATTGCAAAGTGTAAATATATATGGGGGTAAGTTGAAAGTGATAAACAAGGAGAATAAGAATAAAACTTAAGAATAAGAATAGAAAAAGAAAGAAAATTGCTAAGAAGGAAAATGACTCACAACACTGGAAGTGAATGCGGAAATTATAATAGGCCAATATAAAAAATTATAAAATATATATATATATATATATATATATATATATATATATATTTACGCAAATAGCAGAAAATATGTGGTGAAAGAGAAAGTAAAGAAAAAATTCTATGAAAAGGGGAAAATTAGGTTAAGAAAGAAAGAAAGAAAGAACAACTGAAAATGAAGGGTAATATGCCAAGACTAAAAAGAAGAAAACGTCCAAACGAAAGAAAGAAAGAAAGAAAGAAAGAAAGAAAGAAAGAAAGAAAGAAAGAAAGAACGGAAAATGAAGGGTAATAGGCCAAGACTAAAACGAAGAAAACGTCCAAAAGAAAGAAAGAAAGAAAGAAAGAAAGAAAGAAAGAAAGAAAGAAAGAAAGAACGTAAAATAAAGGGTAATATGCCAAGACTAAAAAGAAGAAAAACGTCCAAACGAAAGAAAGAAAGAAAGAAAGAAAGAAAGAAAGAAAGAACGGAAAATGAAGGGTAATATGCCAAGAAGAAAAAGAAGAAAAACGTCCAAACGAAAGAAAGAAAGAAAGAAAGAAAGAAAGAAAGAACGGAAAATGAAGGTAATATGCCAAAACTAAAAAGAAGAAAAACGTCCAAACGAAAGAAAGAAAGAAAGAAAGAAAGAAAGAAAGAAAGAAAGAAACAACGAAAATGAAGGGTAATATGCCAAGAAGAAAAAGAAGAAAAACGTTCAAACGAACGAAAGAAAGAAAGAAATATCATAACGAAAACGACAAAATTAACGTTGATTAAAATGGAAATGAAAATGAAGAAAAATACTTTTAAAAAAGAATCACAATGAGAACGAAAAAAATGTTGAAGGAATTATATATTTATAATATTATAATGGAGAAAAAGAAAAAAGAATGTACGTTTTCAAATGAAGAAGAAAGAAAGAAAGAAAGAAAGAAAGAAAGAAAGAAAGAAAGAAAGAAAGAAAGAAAGAAAGAAAGAAAGAAAACGTATTCTAATGCAGATGAAAAAAACATTGAACAAAGAAAAGTCATTCTGATGATTCATGAGTGAATTCTTTCTGGATCAAATCTTTCGACAATGACAAGAACAAAGACAACCATGTCTGTTTACGTAATACTTTCCTAACATTTTTTTAAACAAAAAGGTGATTCTTTCTACTGAAAAAAAACTGTTAAAGAAAGCACTTCCTGGTTCAACCGCTTGTCCGTCAGTTTCAGGATCTTTTCTTTGTCTGTCTGTTAAATCGCCCCTTTTCTGGAAATATATGACTGCGAAAACATACGACCACAATATTAACATAAATGCACAATTTTATTTCAATAGATAGATAGATAGATAGATAGATAGATAGATAGATAGATAGATAGATAGATAGATAGGAACAGACTGAGATAGATAGATAGATAATGAACAGACTGAGATAGATAGATAGATAGATAGATAGATAGATAGATAGATAGATAGATAGATAGATAGGAACAGACTGAGATAGATAGATAGATAATGAACAGACTGAGATAGATAGATAATGAACAGACTGAGATAGATAGATAGATAGATAGATAGATAGGAACAGACTGAGATAGATAGATAGATAGATAGATAGATAGATAGATAGATAGATAGATAGATAGATAGATAGTGTATGTATTTATGCAATTGGATGTGCAGGTAGTGTAATGGATAGCAGCTTAGAATGAGAAATCGGAGAGCCGAGTTCAAATTCCAGTCGAGTTCGATATGTTTACTTAAGCACAAAATGCTCTTAGGAAAGATATGAATCCATCTTTCCTCTCCCCAAATAATGGGCTAAATACCAGAGCAGACTGGCTTATCTGATTTGGCAACCAGGAGAAGGATAACACTGAATTCAAAACCGTAACTAACGCCTTTGTCCACTGTGCCATGTGTGCTTGAGCACAGTAGATAAAGACGTTAGTTAGATCCAGTGACAGGACCCGAAATAGTGTGAGTTCAATACCTGGTTAAGGCGGTGGAGAACCTGGAAAGAGGAATTAACAGGAGATAACGGATAACTGACATCTATTAGACATGGCACGTGGAACTAGAACAGTCTATCCAGCGAGTGAAATAAAGGGTTCAGTTCGACATTCCGACCACCTGAAGAAGGCCGGAACGTACAACAGCCGAAACGTTGTGATAAATATGGCAACAAGGATGAGGATGATAGTCCGAACAATGTGAATAGTGTACATGATACCTCATCTCAGAAATATAGACAGATAGCATGAAAGTATTAATAGGAAAGGCAGGTGGAAGCTACGTTACGGTGATGGGAAGGGGACTGAAGCCTAAATGCCAAGCCAGGACCAATAACAACGCAGAGTATTCTTTGGAATTTATCAAGAATCACTATATTTGAAACAGGTGCACCAGGCCAGATGTGGCAGCAATATTTAAAGAGAAATATTGATAAACCGTAAAAAAAATCGAATCAATCAATGGAAACCTTTCACTGATGAATTGATTTTAAGTATATTTTTAACGAAGAGGATTTCACGAATGTTGCTAAGCAAGCGCGGGAAAAGAATGAAAAATCTCATATACGTGAATCGACTTTTTGTTAAGATTCTATTCCTTTTTCTATAACTAGCTTCTTTTATGTTCGTTTCCCTTCAGGACGAGGGCGATCATAGCCCTCAATACTTCCTATCCTTTGTGGTACTAAGAAATACGTGTCCTCTTACTAACCCTCCCACTCCCAGTTCAGTTATCAATATATGCAAACTGGTTACGGGACGTAATGGCTAACAAGCTTGTCTCGTTAGATCAATTACGACTGAGTTGTGAGTTCGATTCTCACTGGGTGCCCCACACTTTCGCTTATCAAATCATTATACAAGCTCATTAAGTAGGTTTCTATATGTTTCCCGCTGTCAAAAAGGTCTTGAAGTTGTAGAAAGCCATTACTGTCCACATCTTGAAAGGACACAGCATATAGAAGAAGTCCTGTGAATGTAAAATTAAAATGCTCTTTTTTCTCATTGTGCATCCCAGACATTTAAACTATCTCTTTCTTTTTCTTTAAAAGCTTCCTTTTTTGTTTGCATTTTCATTAAAACTTCCTCATTGCTCACATCATCTACGGAACAACGATATTTTTTTTTAAAAGACAAAACTGACATAACACACACACACACACATATATATATATATATATATATATACATATATATATATATATATATATACATTATGTTATAGTTGCACTGAAAATTTAGAAAAAATTATAAAAAATCATAAAATTTTAAATAAACACTTAAATCAAAATTATAATAATAGTGATTGCAGAACGAAAATCGATAATATTAATAATAGATTATGTAATTGTAGAAATCTCATAAATTGCCCATTGCAAAATAAATGTCTTACAGAATCTGTAGTTTACTAATATACTATTTCAACCATTCAAAATCCAGGTATTAAAAAGTTTTATATTGGTAGCGCAAGAAATAATTTCTTTCTTCCTTCAACAACAATGGGTATTGTAACCAAACATCCCATTCTAAACATTTTTGTATTTAAAAGAAACAAATAAAAAACCCACAGCAAAATGCAAATTAATAAAAAACGAGAATTTGTAGGTCATTAAAAATTCTATAACTGCATGAAAATCTATATATTATTAAGTTTCTTTAAAATAAAGATTTATTAATTCAACAAACGAACTAACCGTTTTTGTTGACATTGCACCATGTTCACATTAAAACATAATTAATAGGATTTTTCTTAAAAAATTCTATACATCATAAGTATATATCTATTATTTGATTACATATAATGATTCATATAATATTTACTTAAGTCCTTGATTTTTAATTTTAACATTTTGTCATCTCTAATGTACCATTGAATATAATAAGTATTGCATTTTAAATCATAATAATTAAATGTATAATAAAATGATTTAATCATACTAGAGGCTCCTTTAAGACAGTCCTAAAGTATAAAAAATTATTATAAAAATAAAATGCCAAAATGAACACATTGTTCAATACATATACCTCTCTGTATTTCAATGTATCTCTTTTCTTAACAGGAAGCAATGGTGACGTGTCTAATACAAGACGGCTCATCTAGACAAGCATGAATTACATGCCCACACCTAACCTCTAACCTACTTTCTTTCTTTTTTTACTTTTCTACTTTAACTTAGACCTGTCTCTGGATTCGTCAAATAAGACAATACCCATAAAATAATTTTGAAAACTACTTAAAATCTCCAATTTATTACTACATCGGCTTCAAAAGTAAATCATTTTTCTGAAATTATTGAATATCACTTGAAGATGCAACAATAATTTTAGTTCCGAATCATTGAAATTTTTGTGTCGCGATGAAAAAATATTTTAAATAATATATATATATATATATATATATATATATATATATATATATATAAAGGGAGAAAAAACAAAACCCTAAGATCGACTGGAAAATAATAGCGTTTGCCCGCACTCCTAGTAAAATTTAAGGTTAAATGCAGTCTATTAAAAATTAGGAGAAAATTAAAATTATCAAATTTGAAAATCAAAAGGTACTCTTAAACCAAAGGAACGAACTAATTTCCAAATACTGTCACCGCAGGATATTTGAGCTTACGTAAACTCCCATCGATCCAGCATGAACTGTCATAGGACATGCGTCTGGGAATCTCTACTCTTCCCCAGTCCGGACTGAACTCAATTGAACTATTATCCCTTAACAAGAAAATGAACTGATCAATGAACTATCACATTGCGCATCTAACTTCTCCTCCCTTCTTTGTATACACTTACCAATTTCACATCTGCTTCCGTTCATATATACACATACCTCCTACATCAACAAGCCACCAGTAAATCTTGATGACTATCAATAATTTCCCTACGGAAGTTTCCCCTTCTCTTTGCTTAGGTTGTCCTAAAATTGTTTCGATTTTCTTTTCTCATCCTTGACTTTATCTATTGAGTTATGCTTGATATCCACAACATGTGGGCATTAAATCTCCACCAAATGCGTTATGACATAATAATAAATGATTAGATAATCTCTGGGCTAATTAAATACCATGTAACAACAGGTTTCGGGAGATTAAATAAGTTCTTAAATTTGGATACATATGCGGATATATATGAGTGTTGGGGTATGTATGCATATGTATGGGTATATATGTAAATGAGTGTAGAAGTAAGAATGCGTGTGGAGACACACACATATATATGTATATATGTCAGCCTTATATCCTATATATAATTATTCTACATATCCAATCTTGAGTAATCAAATTTTACTAGCATTCGAAGACTTCCTAATATTTAACATATGATAAATACGTTAATACAAGAATAATAGGTAGTGTCTAAAGGGTCACTTACTGATATATATATATATATATATATATATATATATATATATTAGGTTGGTGCAAAAATAATGTCGTTTTCTGACATAAAGTTGAACGTCAAAAACGACATTATTTTTGCACCAACCTAAATATATATATATATATATATATATATATATATATATATATATATATATATATGTGTGTGTGTGTGTGTGTGTGTGTGTGTGTGTGTGTGTGTATGTATATGTAATAAAAAGGCAATATTAGTGTTTAAGCCTTTTTATTATATCCTTACTCTGTCCTGGACATTGAGTTCTACCTGGATTCTATCCTCTTGGAATTTTTTTTATACAAAAATCTATATGTATGTGTATGCATGTATGTATATATATTTTGCATATGTATGTGTATATTTACCACTAATATTATCAATATATATATATATATATATATATATATATATATACAAGTATATGATTGGTGCATATGTTATAAAATATGTTATAAATTTTTTAAATAAATAATTATATATATATATATGTGTGTGTGTGTGTGTGTGTGTGTATTAGATTAAAGGTTGAAAAAGTGACCTAAGTATATATATCTAGGGAAATAATTAGTGATTATACATTCGTACCGAAGAATAATTTTAATTCATTCTCACTTTTGTCTGCTAATCCCATCTAATCTATTATTATATTCGTTAATTCCTGGGTTATCAATGTATGTCTAAGTATATGTTAGTGTAGACAGCTATGCGAGTAGATATTCTTAACGTGGACAAACGCATACATATATATCCAAATTCGTTCAAAATCTTTGACAACACTCCTCCAAACTTTGAGCGCTGATATATGGACGAATGATTCCGAATTAACTCTCTTTCATTTTAGTAAAGTTAGCTCTTGATTGCTTTTTCCCGTTTTCGTTAATTTCCGTGAATTCCAGTCGAATTAAATTTTGGCCGTGTAACCATTAGGATGTAGGTCAGCTCATCGGTCTCCCCCTCCCTCCCCCTACTCAGGCTCTCCCACTACCATAATATAATTCCAGTAACGGTGCCTTCTTCCTCCATACCTCCCAATAAATCCCCGATAACATACTCTCTCTATTTCTTTCTCCGAATAAAGAGTTTCCCACTACTAACTGATACCATAAACAGTTTGAAAAGTCTTGCGAATTTTAAAATTAAAATTCGGGGGTAAAAATGGTCATTTACTAAAGGTATCTTAATAAAATAAAAATTGGGAAAAAACAATTAATATTCATATTCATTTATAATGCATCTATTTACAGGGACATAAAAAATTACGACAAAAATGCTTTTTCGTTTCGATGCGCAGGTAAGAAACAAACGTGATTTAAATAATTATTTCTCTACTTAGTATTGAACTCTCTTTTGAATTAATGCTGTGACCGTTAGAATTTATATTATTTTCATCCTTATTACTTTTGTGTATATATATATATATATATATATATATATATATATATATATATATATATATATATATACGTTTATTCAAAAAGAAAGAACGGATTTCGAAAATTTAATAGTCACAAATACTAAGTGTCAGAAACACATTCAGCACATTACTAGATAGGAAAATGTTCAACGTTATTAAAATAAATGAAAATCTTTTTCAATCTTGTTTAAATGCTTCTTTTTGACTGACTGTTTTTTTTAGATTTTGTATAAATTTAAATTGTTATAATTTGTGTTACCCCTTAAAATTGACACTGCACAAGAAAAGTCGTCTTGTGTACTGTAAATCCTGCGAAGTGTAGCCTTAAAATAAACTTTTAATTTTTAATAATGAACTTCCAGTTATGTGTTGAACGTGTTTCTGTCTCGTAGCATTTGTTTTTATTAAATATTCAAAATATTATCTTTCTATTTTTTAATAACTCTGTATATATTTTAGTTTGAGTGATGAATAATTTCCGTTTTAGGATATCAACTTTACTCTTCAAAAGATGAAGTAATATCACATTTTATTCAATTATATATTTCCCATTACTTGCAAGGATTTATTGCCAGTTATTAAATAGCTGTTTGATACTTCTTGGCCAGAATTCAGCAGATTGTAATGTGAAAAATTTTTTGACGAACTCTTGATTCTGTTTTACATTAAAGGAAATTTTTTTTTTTTTTTTCATCAAAGCGCTTTAAAACGATCGTAAAAATAGTATTTGACTATTGCAACGTCAAGTGAATAAAGTGAGTGGGACAGAAAAGATCAACGAAGTTCCGATTTTTTTTTTTTTTTTTTTTTCGCCTGTGTCATTCTTGATGTAAGCGGCCTTGAACGGCGATGGTGGAAACAACACTTTTCTTTTTATCCACTGTGTACGCTGTCACTACCGTTGAAAAAAAAAGGAATGTTTACTCCAAAGTTATTCTTAACTTCCACATAGGATGTCATGTTCATCATTACATTTGACTATAAATGCTCTAATTTCTTTCTACTTTCAACTTTTATACGCAATTATCAAAGTGGTTTTCTTTGTTGTCGTCCATCTTTTTCAACTATTGCCTCTTCTCCTCTCATTTTTGAAGTCTCGCGTATTCACGTGATAGTTCCTCTTATCGTGTTTTATTTTAATTTATTTTACGCTATTATACATACAGGGCTGAAAATATCTTTCTGTCTCTGCAGGAAACTATTAATTAACCTAAATGAAAAGTAATTAACCCCCAGGCGCTTGTAGGTAAAATGTATGGTTTAAATATTCATTTTCCAGGAAACTGTATCGCGATGATGAACATTTCACACCATAAATTCTAGTTGTCAGTAGATACGCTTACTTGTAAAGTCAGTATTAACCATGTGAACATAAATGCATGTCTATGTTGCAGATTTTCTCTATATCTATGTTAGGAAACCAGTATGAATCATTACTTTGTAATTTTCTCTTTTATCAGGTCCATCTATCGTTTCTGTAGATGCATGCATACACATATCTAAAGTTTCTGAGATAACAGTGAATAATATATATATATATATATATATATATATATATATATATATATATATATATATATATATATATATATATATATATATAATAAGTTATTGGCCAGAGTTGAATCAAACCAGAAAACAGTAGTATTAAAAAGTGCTTAATATACGTATAAAGAAAAGAAAAGAAAAAAATTTTAACATGCAGAGCTTTTAAATTTAAAAAAGAAATGAGATCAGCCCATCATGTTACCATGGTTTCAAACTTTAGGTATCTTCAGGCGATCCAGGCTAAGAAAGTTTGAAATCAATGTTGCGTGATCGGCTGATCTCCTAATTTTTTCACACACACACACACACATATATATATATATATATATATATATATATATATATATAGAGAGAGAGAGAGAGAGAGAGAGAGTTATAATATATCGTACATATAGTGCTGATGTTAATAAAACCGTGCTCGATGTAATACAACAGACTCAGCAACTGAAGATTGCGGTGTGCATGGAACTCCAAGTCATGCTATCGGTGAGGGATATTTCTGTTTACTGGGACTATAAAAGGACACTATACGCGAACTTTGTATTCTCAGTTGAATAAAGCTTTCTTAAAGTCTATACCTGCGTACTTTTGTCATTCACATATTAGTATCGTATTATCAAATACAATCATAGCGAATAAGCATATTTTCCAACGTTTATAAGATGTTTAGCTGTTTCTCGTTCGGTTTTTTATGGCTGTACGCGTTTACGCAATGAGTATAGCGTTACTAATGATACTTTTATCAATCTCTTTTACTTTTTTTACAACCTAATATTTTCAAGGGAATTATCGTATATACTTACGTATCATGCAACTTTTGAAAACCTAATTTGGAAGCTAATTTTAAGAGGGTCGCATCATACAGGAGATATAAAATTAGCATATGTACTGCTGGCCCTGGCTACGCCGTTGACCAAACTATATATCCATTTACTGTAGTCAAAAAGTACAGCTGTATTTTAAATAAACATAATTTTGATAAAACTGATGTTTTGCTTAACTTTATCCATTAATAATGCATGTAATTGTTATGAATAATCAAGATTGGTCTCCTTTTGTCTTGTTACTCTACTCTTTAAAAGAGATAATTTCTTTTTACTGGGACTATAAAAGGACAATATACGCGAACCATGTATTCTCAGTTGAATAAAGCTTTCTCAAAACCTACACCTGCCTACTTTTGTCATTACACCATCTTCTGCGTTGAATGATATTTTATTTAAGGCGGACTGTTTATTTAGTATACTAATACCATCTTGAGTTTTTAATTTTTACTTGCATTAGATGTTGTAGAGTATTTTGGCATTATCTACTAATATTTGCTTTAGCTTGATAGTTGTACTTTGGTCGATATGTGCTGGTCGATGTGAGCTTGGATTACACAGAGTTTCGACATGTGACAAGTCAATCTGCGAGAGAGTGTGGTGCATGAGTGTCCAATGTAAGTATTTAATAGTGTTTTTTTTTTATTGTTATTGTTGGAGGCGCAATGAGACTTCATAGACAACATTATATTTATGAGGTCCGGTGTTGTTGGTAATAATTAAGTTAGATGATTTAAACCATTTGTAGTAGATGATAAATCTTAGGTGTTTGTTAGGATCATTTAGTGATATGTACCGGTTAATTATAGTTTTAATTGCTGTTTCATCCTGTTTATGATTTGGGTGCATTTGGTAACGATATAATAAGGTAATGGTATGTTTATTTTTGTTTGCATCGGGGAGCGGTCTATTGATATATACAGGGTGTATAAAAACTACTTTTACAAAATTTGGGTGAGGTGCTGGATCTTCACACCAAACCAGGTACAAAAATCCATATACATATATGTCTGCAAAGCCTTCGTTTTTGAGTTATTAAGTTTAAAGTTTACGGTAGATGTTGCTAAATATACAATCGAAGATACAATCCAAAATAACATTTACAAACTTGGGAGGGCGTGTTCCTTACACCAAAACAAGGTAAAATGTCCATATAGACATATTTCCAAAAGCCATCGTTTTACCTCAACACACCAACTCGTAACAAATGTTCAAAATGTTTTCTGTTTGCTCAACACACGCTTGCACCCGTCAAATAATTGACTGGCACGAGCCCTTTCAAATACTCCCGGTGTTGAATGGTTTTGCAGGCCTTCATGACACGTTGATGAAGCGTATCTGCATTATTAATGTCTGCTGCATAAACCAATTGTTTTAGGTGGCCCCAAAGATAAAAATCCAAAGGACTGGGGTGAGGAAAATGTGCAGGCCATGGAACCGGTCCTCCCCTACCTATTCATCTTTTATGGTAGATGCCAGCCAGTGAAACGTGAACAATGTGACTAAAATATGCTACAGCCTCATCATGCATGAACTATATGCATCTTCGTATTAACAGGGGTACATCCTCTAGCAGGTCTGGAAGTGTGTTCGAAATAAAGTCCTTGTAGACAGCTCCTGTAAAATATGTTAGGAGAACATATGGACCTACCAGACAGTCACGTGCAATTCCAGCCCATGCATTAATCGTAAAATGATGCTGGTGTCTAGCCTGTATTTGTTCCATGGGGATTCAATCCACCTATATATATATATATATATATTTGTTACAACGTTTCGGCCGTTGTACGCTCCGGCCTTCTTCAGGTGGTTGGAATTTCGAACTGAACCCTTTATTTCGATTCCACGTGCCATGTTTGATGGATGTCAGTTATCAGTTATCTCCTGCTAATTTTCCCTCTGAAAGTTATCCACTGCCTTAACCGGGTATTGAACTCAGACTCTTTGGGTTTGTCACTGGATCTAACCAACGCCTTTATCCACTGTGCCATGTGTCCTTGAGGACAGCTCTGTATGAATTTCTGGCTATGAATTTCTGTGTATTATAAACCTAATGTTTTCAGCAACCATTTTTGCCAGTGCTCATATTGCAATTTTGCTGTTATCATTGCATGTTTTTACCAGAGCTCATATTGCAACTTTGACATGTTTTTACCAGAGCTCATATTGCAACTTTGTTATCATTGCTTTTCTCTGGCACTCCTTATTACTGGTTCCCATAACTGACATCCAACAAACATGGCACGTGGAACTAGAACAGTCTACCCCAGGGATCGAAATAAAGGGTTCAGTTCAAAATTCCAACCACCTGAAGAAGGCCGGAGCGTACAACGGCCGAAACGTTGTGACAAATATGGCAACAAAGATGAGGACAATGGTCCGCATAATGTAAATACTGTACATAATACCTCATCTCAGAAATATAGACAGATATATATATATATATATATATATATATATATGATACGATAAAGAACAAATAAGAAATGTTTATCAATCTAATGTGTTTCACTTTTATTAAAGCTTCCTCTTAGACTGAGAGAAAACAGACAAAAAGATAAAACTTTGATATTTTCAATTGTTTTGTTCGATTGACATTGCTCAGTCATATATCATATGCATTAAAATTATGGATAATTCTATATGTATGTAAGTTTGTAAAAATTGCATGTCTAAGTGAGCATCGGATGGTAATGTGTATCGGTAATTGTATAACAAAGTTGGCCATAACTTTGATTGTACTAATGTCACCCTAATTAAAAAAAGATTATTAAAGAAAAAAATATTAAAATTATTAAAGAGAAAAATACTTTGAAAGCTTAATAATAACATTATTACCAACTATAAACACGCAAGTAAAACGTGACATTACATCGCCATCCTTTTTTAATGTGTTATTAATGAATCTAACGTATATCTATTAGGTACAGATAGTACGTACATACAAACAGCCCCAGATTAGTAGAATACCACCTACTACGCCGACTGACTACAAGAAAATTGAAATATTACAACTCCTCATACTAAGCAGACACATATACACAATTATGAATACACATTACCATTTGATGCCCACTTAGACATATTAGAACATTTTACAAACTTACGTACATATAGAATTATCTATGGTTTTATTGCACGTGATACACGACGAACCAATGAGAATCGAACCAAACAAAATTGAAAATACTAAAGTTCACACACACACACACACACACACATACATACATAGAAAAATAAAAATTCAACCTACCACCAATAAAAAGCGCCTGAGTTATTTGTTCAATTTAATATAAAAATAAGGAAAATGAGAAAATCGACAGCTAGATGAAAAGACAGAAATAAATAAGAGAAGACATAGATAGATAGATAGATAGATAGATAGATAGATAGGTTAAAGAAAGAAAGACAGAAAGATAGAAAGGGGAAGGACGAACAGATAGATAGATAGATAGATAGATAGATAGATAGATAGATAGATAGATAGATAGATAGATAGATATTGTCAGATGACTGCACAAGGCTTGAAACTGTCAAAAATATTGATCATTATGCAGTGCTGATTTTTGTGGCTACACTGCTTACATCTCAAAAGCCTCTATCTCCGACATTAAGCCCTCGTTCCCAATAATAACATATTTTCAGTAAGATATATAAAAACATATATATATATATATATATATATATATATATATATATATATATATATATAGCATAAAATAAAAATGCTAGCCATTAATACAAACAAATAACATACGTTAAATTATAGTAAACATTTTATATAACTATTTACATTGTTTGGACTTTGGTCCCCGTATTTGTTGATTGTCGTATCTACGACGTTTCGGCCATTGTACACTCCGGCCTTTTTCAGGTTTCAGTTATTTACCAAGGACACTCAGCCCAGTGGGTAAAAGCGTTGGTTGAAGAAATTGCTTGACTTGACCTAAACAGTTGTGAGTTCAATACCTGCTCACAGCAGAGGTGAACATAAAAATTGGAGAGTTATTGAAGGGAAATTACTGAAACTAAGACATCCAGAAGAGACATGGCATGTGGAACTAGAACAATATACCCCGTCGGAAGAAATAAAGGGTTCCGATCGAAATTCTAATCAGCCGAAGAAGGCCGAAGCGTACAACCGCCGAAACGTCGTGGATATCACAGCAAAGATGTGTAAAACAGTTCGAATAATGTAAATATTGTAAATAGTGTAAATACCTCATCTCAGAAATATAGAGAGAATTTATATAGCATTTAATAGAATTTCCGCTAATAAAGTATAAGAATAATCTTTCTGCGAGCAATAAAGGCAATGTTAAGTCCCGAGGGATGATCTAAATGTTACGAAACTCTGTTGACATTCGATAGATTTCTATTTCGCGCATGCGCATTGGTTGTTTTTTCATTTTGTTGACTTCACAGTATAGTAGGGTCAGTTGGGCACCGTCTGCGAGAAAAAGGGCACCATGACAGAATTCATTCAGCCAGAAATTTGGAAATGGCATGCCGTACTGCTTGGACAGAACGTTTATAAAAACGTTTGTCTACAAAATTCTGGAGTCGAGATGATGAATATAACATCAATTAGTTAAGTGAGAAATTTTATGAATTATATATATATATATATATATATATATATATATAATATATATATATATAATTCAAATTTATAATATATGCATGTTATAACATATAACATGTATATGTTATAAATTTGAATAAATATTATTAGGTCTACTTTGTATTGAGGACTCTTTTAAGAATAGTGTTTTTTGGTTATTGGAATTTTATTCCATGTACACCAACCTTATACTTAGTGGTGATCAAACATAGTTATATAACTACCTTTGATAAACCACCTGATGAGATGTCCGAATTGGGCATGAAAACAAATATGCATTTTTGTAGTGGTAACTTAAATGTTCGAATGTAATAACTTGTACATGCTGCGTGAAAGTAAGTAGGCATTAAAATATTAATAATGGTAATAAAATTCATATTCTTATAATAAATTTATTGAAACAAATGATACATGTTTTTTATTACATAGGAAAATGAAAGCAAATCTTCATATTTCAGCGTTAGCACCGGTGGCGCCGACCAGTTTCCTCAAACGGCCGGGGA
>OZ010605.1:53407179-53417179 GCA_963932145.1 Acanthosepion lycidas
AGACAAGTGTTGTCTATTTATTTTATGTAAATTTTTTTCGTAACACCTGATAAGTTTAATAACATTATCGTTGAACGAAGAAAGAAATTCATAATAGTGATCCATATTTTTTTTAATACAATCTAAGTTTTCGGCTTACATAAGCCATTATCAAAGATGTCAATTACAACATATTAAACAATATACGGACAAGACAGTGATGATAGTCTGTCATTGTTTACATAGATGATTTCTAAGCAACGATAAACACGCGCATATATATATATATATATATATATATATATATATATACACACAATATATATATATATATATATATATATATATATAAGATATATATTATACATATTAGGTTGGTGCAAAAATAATATCGTTTTCTCACATATGTTACTATGTGAGAAAGCGACATTATTTTTGCACCAACCTAATATATTACAATGAATCATTCATACAAAAAGTAAATGAGTAAAGTTAATGATATAAAATGGCGAAATCCCTTCGCTAACTAAATTTTAAAGATCCATTAACCCACTAATCACTCAATGAATGTTATGATTCTTGTTTGTTTTTTTAAATTATAAACTGTATTAGGTCTTCGTTAAATACGCAAGTACTATCGACGGTTCCTCCAGTCATCTTCAGGCATGGAAATTATTTTGTTTTTGGCAAAATTCAGGTAGCATCCGAGTCGAAAAATATAATGCGAATCGAAATATTTTTTTTTTTTTTAGATGTGTTACATCGGATACAAACTTGTGGAGCGTTCTGTCGCAACGCTAAGGTGGAATTTTTTTTGAAAATTTAAGTGAGTGCGTTTTTTACTAATATGGCAATTTAACTTAGTTCATGCCACGTTCACTGATAAACTCCTACAACAACAAAAAATTCTTAAATTGCCATATTATTAAAAACTAATTTACTATTTATATGAATGATTTATTGTAATATAAATTAAACTTCACCACATATTTGATTTAGTTTTTATACAATTTCTCATATACAAATATAATAGCATCATCTACATGCAAAAAAGGCTAAAAATAATGGAAGCCTTATTAATAAAAACAAAACAACAACACTCAATAATATTAACTATGAAAATGAACACAATATCTTGCCCGTGTTTTGAAAAATGAAAACATTTTATAAATCATACATGCAACAAACTATTTCTTATTTAACAGTTAAAATATTTGATCCTTGAAAATGGCTAAATGTATAGCCGAAAGCGCTCGGAAAAAAAAACAACATTCGGACAGTTTTTATATAATTTATCATCTGAAAAAAAAATTATTAGATCGCATGAGAATTTGTATGTCTTTGGGTCCTCAAGAACACATGGCACAGTAGATAAAGGCGTTAGTTAGATCCAGTGACAAGACCCAAGGAGTTATGTGTTCAATATCTGGTTCAGGCGGTGGAGGGTTATTAACAGGAGATAACTGATAACTGACATCCATTTAACATGGCACGTGGAACTAGAACAGTCTACCCCAGCGAGCGAAATAAAGGGTTCAGTTCGACATTCCAACCACCTGAAGAAAGCCGGAGCGTACAACGGCCGAAACGTTGTAATAAATATAGCAACGTAGATGAGGACGATAGTCCGAACAATGTAAATAGTGATTTAGTTGTATATTTCTTTTTGTTGTGATTTCCATGTGATTCTTTTTGAGGAAAGGGGAAAATGCCACCATAATTGTTACTATTTGTCATCAATGGCATCGCAAACTAGCCAGGGCGTGGCTGATAATAGAGCATAATATGGACACAGTATTTCCCACCTGGCCCTACAGGTACCCCGATATTATGGGACTGTTAATCAGAGCAGCCTCTCTAAGCGCTACCAAAGAGTTCGGCTCCTAACGACCAGTCGGAAGTAGCAGCCAGCAAACTACCAACTCGATACCCTCACCATGGAAAGTCACAGCCACTGGTTAGTCTTATCACCAAAAGGTTAAGACAGTTAAATCATTATGACCCTGTTAAAAGAAAAAAAGAGAATCCGCAAACCATATCATGAACAGTGAATAAGATATAAGCCCCTACTACTGTTCAAGAGACTTGGAAAGTGTGCGAGCCGGGTGATATCTACTCCTATTAATCTGTAAAAAAATCACTTTCCAGCTATTTAAACTCATATACTTTGATTTTGACATAGCTAATTCGTTGTTTTTTTATTCTTGTTGACAACTATTGATATAATGGAATATGCATACACCTGTGTTCCCCCTCACTGGAATATGATTGGCTGGTGTCCGTCATAAATATCGACGGACGTGTAGGTGAGTCAAAGAGCCTTAATCTGAGAGCTAAGTCTATAACGACGCCCATTGGTCTACGCCATTTATCTACACTTACCTTCGACTACGACGCGTACCAGTCGATTACTGCTACCGTATTCTACTTGGTTATAGTAGCCAAAACCACTTAGCTACTTCGTTCAAATATATCTCTTTCCTTTCAACTATACATTTTTACAATCTATGATTAGTCCTTTCTTCTCGCTTTCCTTCCCTGCCTTGTCTATGGTGCCCTGTAGTTTTCCTTATGTATCTGCCGTCAACACATCATCTGTGTAGCGTCTGTTGTTACGATTGTGCCCAACGATAATAAATCCTAGTCTGGTCCCCGACTCCATTAGGATAGCCTCGCTGTAGAGGTTTAATAAATTCAGTGAGACGATACATCCTTGTCTTACGCTCCTTTCTACGTAATTCCTTTTTCTATCCGCATGCAGGGGGATTGCCCCCAGTGTAAATTCTAGATTATTCTAATATCTTTCCCAAATAGATCTAATTTTACGAGCAATTCAAATAGATCTTTGTACAAATAATAAAGAAATATTTTATGATATTCGGTTGTTTTCAAATTTGCATTCCGTCACTTATTCGTGACGACGATGAGGGTGGCAGGCACGGGTAAAATGGCGAGATTTTTTGTTTTTTTTTGTTTTTGATTGATAATATTGAATGCGGTATTACGACTCGAGGGGTGGGGATAGGCAAGACAACTGCTGATTGATGACCATGTTCATCTGGACTTAACTCCTGGTAGCCAAAGAATTCCTTTCAAAAAACAAACTAATTCATTACGTTTTCGTTCTTTTCTTTTTTCACAGCGTTGATCAGAATTCTGAAAGAAGTGAATTTTGCTCCTCTGATTACTTCCGTTGGGGTTGAATGGGGCCAAGAACGCCTAATTATTTTCTTTCTCGCATACATTATGCATCTATCAGATAAGAAAATAAATGTTTTTTTTACAGTTTTCAATGTCCTCTTTTTTATCATCTTTTAAAAAAAATAAACCTTTCCATTGGTAATAGTCTGTAAACATTTTCGGCAATATGAGAACGTATCATTTATTACAGAATGTGTATACCTACAGTAGTAACGAAAGAACATGGCGGCCCAAAAGTTTGTCTTGAGAGTTCATCTAATATGCTCATTAAATATTAGAGAGATAAATACTAGCATAAAACTCGAAAGATCTGTATAAAATGGTGGTTTTCTAAGCGTAGCTTAAATGTGGCACAAGACCGAATGTACGGGGCACCCAGTGACGATCGAACTCACTATTCAGTCGTAATTGGCAGACTATATATATATATATGTAAATGTTTGGTGAATGCAAAGTGAAAAGTTATCGGGGTAATGGCGAATAAGTATCGACGACTAAATTTTTCAGACCTAAAATTATTATATATTCACTTCTGGTTTCGTCAATTATTAGTGGCGGGAGGGTGTGTAGTTCTGAGGAACTTTCTTCGAACGTTGATCTTCTTACGGGAATATTATAGACCCTGGCTTTTCCCTCTCAAGTGTGGCGCGTATATATATATATATATATATATATATATATATATATATATATATATATCAATTCTTGTCATACGTATGTCCTGCTTGTGCACATGGGTTGACTTCTTGTTTATATATCGGGACAGCCAACATGCAACATCCTTTGAGGCCCGATTCTGCACGTGACAGTTATGATGTTACCTTCCCGTCCAACCTTTAAAATGCACCTGGTTATTTTGAAGTTCTGATGTGACACCGAGTACAAAGCTTACTTTGGTATCTCTTAGGGTGTCTCTTATTGGCTTCACTGGAAATCAACTATGTTAAATACGATTTATTTATTAGAAAGTTTTACAAGATTTAAGAAAATGTGTGAACCAACTACAATGCAATATTTATCATTTATTATACTATAAAGAAATAACTATGAAAAATGCCTGTGACCTATAGGACAAGAAACCTTATATGTATATGTCAAAACAATAAAAAATACTGAGAGAGTATACATTAATAGCGGCATCAAGGGAAAAACAGTCCTTTTTGTACGCCATCTTTTTGTTTTGGTGGAGTGCGTTTGTTAAACTTTGCCGATATATCACCCTGTTGGATGAATATCGGCCCTATAGTGTAAAACCCACAATGAATAATTAAACGTGGGTCCGGTTCCTGTAAACAGAACATTCAAACGGAAGGAGAAAATCTGAGCGCCCAGAACTTCAATTTAAGGGCGTTTGTAAACAAACCTCATATCATATAATATCAACCCTGTCACCCGAGAAAACATCGCAGCTCCCCCATTGGTAGCAATGAGCTGTTGATACATACGACCTCAGAGAGGCCAAGAGAAGAAGACATATATAAAAACAGTGGAAGGACACAGTCAATTCATCAGTACCATCCGACAGGCTTTTACATGCAACATCTATGATTTTGTCTGCCTGTCATATATTGTCTTTGTAACCATATGAGACGAGGTATGAGAGTCTGATTATTGAGCACTGAAAACCAACTGTCTCCTGAGTCTACGATGCCGATGATGATATCTTTTTCTTTCGATTTTTAATCAATTTAATTTTCTTTCTTTCTTTTTTTTAATCAATTCAACTCTAAGCAATGCGATAATGCCACTAAGACGAAAGGAGTTACTGGGAGTGAGAAAGAATTAAAAGAAGGAACCGGAAACCTAATCCTAAGCAGGAAACAAGGAATAAACCTCTCCTGGTGGGGATAAACTGGAAGATAGACTAACCTAATCTACTCCTGTCACTATGAATGGTAAAATCCCAAAGAATAGATATCATGCCTTTTATAACTGGTTCAGTTTGATTTTAATGCCATTTTCCAACATGTGGAATATTGTAATAGTGATATGTCTTCCAATGAATATATTTCTTAATCTTATCGTGTCGACTTCATTGTATTTCTTCAATATCAAGAACGGACAACCAGACATTAAATGGACAATAGTCTCAACATGTTTACATAATCTACATTGCACTATTGTTATTGCATGCCTGTTAATTCCTGGCGAATAAATTTGGGTCCTGTTTAGCTATTATAAATGCCTCCGTCTCTGCTTTTATCCCTGAACTCTTTAAACACTGACGTGTTTGTTTTTTATCTACATGGGTATCGTTACTTCTGAGAGAATATTAACCATGTTGAGATTTTTTATCTTAAGTGTTTTGGCATACTTTTTTTTTAAAAAGATTTTGACTGCATTTGTCGGTTGTGTACACTTATCTATTATTATTTAAGACTATAAACTCTTGTTCTCTGTTTCCCCCTAGTTATCACGACTACAACTGCTACAGTTAAAATGTTGTTATTCGTTCAATTCTTTATATTTTTATTAACATCATCATCTTTATGATTATTATTCATGGGATCTGTTAAAATGGCCAGGAGTTATTGTTTGCCGTCCAATCATACAAGAATTTACTTTATGCATGGAAAAAAAATCATTGGTGTTAGAACTACTTTAAAAAAAAAGAAAAAGAAATACTTCTCACGGTCTCTTACTTAACGCGGTTGTTTCTGGCATGAAAAGCCGAAGAACACTATGAGAAAAAAAAATTGCCGAACAATGGATGCAAGTGGGTGCGTATAATTGAAGACAGAATTATGAACAACGCAATAAATATTTCATTGGATTTATTCGCCTGCTTGCGTATAAATTTAAACAAGTTATTATTATTATTATTATTGTTGTTATTGTTTATGTGTGGTATCATATTGCCAGTGAATAATTTTAAGTGCCTAATTATCAAGTCCCCTCCGGGGTCTGTGAGTAAAATGGGACACCGTCAGAGTGTTATCTATGAACGTTTGAGACGTTTTGGATAGGATTTTACAGATGACATTCGTAGTTCTGCACAAAGCAACTTTTTATAGCTCTGAGGTACTGATGTGTCCAGGAATTGTACTGACGTTATTTTCGGTACCCTTCTTTATCATGCTTAATGCCTCTATTACAGCAGAGAAAATCGGTGTTTTACGTTTCCACATTTTTGCTACTTCGATTTGAAGGTCCTTATAATTTAACAATTTTTGAAATTCTTGTTTTTTAGAAACATTGGAATCCTGTGGGCAAATCATATCAATTAGTTGGCAGGTTCCTTTTACCGAAATCATTTATGACTAAGTATTGTCTATTTGCAAATTATTATTATTATTAGTAGTAGTAGTAGTAGTAGTAGTAGTAGTAGTATTAATAATAATAATAATTCCTTTGATCTCTGTTGTATACACATTTCCTTCCAGACCCCAATCAGAGACCTAAGTTCAGAAAAGGCTTCATGACAAAAACTCTTAAGTTAACACACACTTTTACAAAGATAAAGCTCTTCATAATGTGCGATCTGTACTTGTGAGTACAATGTTTTGCATTTCTTTAAGACATGGACTACCAGGAATCCCTTCAATGAGTCTTTCGATACATTTTACAATCAATCCGAGTGCTCCAACTACAACTGGAATTATTGATGTCCTCATGTGCCACATGTTTGAGGTTTTCACTTCAAGATCCTTGGATTTTGATAGATTTTGATGATCTTCAAAATCTTCAATTTTTGTGGTCTTGCGATGTCTGGGCGATTAGCTTTGATTGTTCTGTCTGTGCATATCATAATGTCCCATAAGATTGTTACAGATCCTATTTCTGTAACCTGGTCTGGGTGATGTTCATACCAGTTTCTTACAGTTTCCTTCCAGTTGCATATTACCCAGTACAGATATTGGCCTACCCTATCATGTCGAATATTATTAGGTTGGTGCAAAAATAATGACGTAATAATGTCGTTTTTTGACGTTAAGAAATACGTCAAAAAACGTCATTATTACGTCATTATTTTTGCACCAACCTAATATATTCAGTGGATGCTAATATCGTGCAACCTGATACAAGATAGTCAATTCTTTCTGGATATTTATCACAGTATCTGCATTTTGGATTAACACAATTTTTCAGTATATCTGCTTGGTAATTTTTAGTTAGCAAACATTGACCCTGTGCAGCAAGAATAAATCTTTCGGTTTCAGCTTTTAATCCTGCATTACTTAACCACTGATGGGTACGGGGTTTGTCTAAATCAGCTTGTTTGATACGAGCAGAGTATGGAGCCTGAAGAGGCTTGTCATGGTATCTGCATTTACTACATTGCATTTGCTTTTGCTTTCATTTTTAGGTTCTTTGCTGCTTCCGTAGGTGCAATATGGTTTATTTGTACTTCTTTCTTCTTTTTATGTACCGTGTTCTTTCCGGACGTAGGCGATCATAGCTAACCACTTCCCCCATCCCTATATATATAATCAATTAACCACAGGCTTTCGACAATTCTATCAATGAAACTGTTATGGTCCGGTTCCTTGTACCACGGTGATAGTCCAAAGTAGAACCAATAAAGAAGAACACGGCCACAGGTATGGAATAACACAGATATATTACAAACAGGAATATATACAGAGAAGTAGAAGTGTTAGTATGAACAATCAGGTTTAGTAGAGAGAACAATGTAGTCTCGACCAGTATCACTATTCCCCCCCACCCGAAGTCAGAGAGTTCAACCGAACAGTCGGTCAGGACTTGAGCGACTGACTATATTTAATCAAGACACGTGGGCATCATGTGGCACAAGGCCGGTTTAACGTTGGCTCTCCGAGCCCGTGGGCTCGGCCAAAAATATGCCCATTGAACCCGTATGAACGGGTTCAGGGTCGGTTTACCTCTCCAAAAGAGAATCCGCCCTTCGGCGTAGCCTCCTTCGGGTTCCTCCCAGCTCGAAGGCAGAGAGTTCAACCGAACAGCCGGTCAAGACTTGATCGACTGACGATATTCAGTCACCCCCCCCCCCCAACTGGGGCATCATGTGGCACAAGGCCGTTTTTAACGTGGGTTCCACGAGCCCGTGGTCTCAGCCCAAAAATATGCCCATTGAACCCGTATAAACGGGTTCAGGGCCGGTTTACGGCGTAGCCTCGTTCGGGTTCCTCTCCGCTCGAAGGCAGAGAGTTCAACCGAACAGTCGGTCAGAAAGTGAGCGACTGACTCCCTGCCTACTCCTGAGGTGTAGTATTTATTAAGTATGAAATAGTCCATTATTATTATTATGGGTAAGATCCCATAACAGAAACCATATTCAACGTAGCTAAGAAAGACTATAAAACAGCCGTAAAAGATAGTGGGTTCCCAGCAATACACCCCTCCAAAAAAAAACCAACAGAAAGAGAAATATCATCAGGTTCAACCGACTGTACAACAAAAAACATAAAAACAAACGTTGGAAAAATATTCATTAAACTTATACACAAACATTTCCCCGAATCAAACACTTTCCACAAGATATTCAACAAAAACAATAAAAATCAGCTCCAGTCGCACCGAGAACATGACACAAATGATACGAAAAGCACAAGAAAATAATCAACAACCCACCTGAATAAATTGAAATCCAGTGTATCTGCAGAATAAACGGCTATTGCTTGCAGAACAATGTAATATACCAAGCCACTGTAAAATCAGCAAATAGCGAAGAAAAAATATACATAGGAGTAACTGAAAGAGCCTAGAAACAAAGAAACTACACACACGAAACATCGTTTACAAATAGTAAATACGCGAACAGCACAATTCTTTCTAAATATATCTGTCAGATGAAAAATAAAAAACAAATAACACGAAAAATATGTTGGAAAATAAAGAAAAGAACATCACACTACAACAATCAATTCAAAAACTCTAAACTCTGCCTGGGTGAAAAATAATCATAATTACCTTCCCAAACCAAAACAAACTCCTAAATAAACGATCGGGACTCATCTCAAAATGCAGACACGAAAACAAATCTTTACTAGATCACTTAAAAATCGAAAACTGAAAACTAACGAGAATAAATGAAAATAAATAAATAAAACAAAATTAATTCAAACAAATATATAAGTAAATAAAGTAAATAATTAAAAATTAACAAACCACGCCGACCAAAATAACCGTTAGAATAATACAACAGACTACCCACAATGCAATAGACTACTCACAATGCACTACTGACCTTTATAGATAAAAGTCGAGCAAAAACAGTGCACATGGCCTGACAATTGCGTTTAGCATGAAACAGATTATCGCCTCTAGGTGTTGACTTCAATGTCCACTTATATATATATATGTGTGTGTGTGTGTGTGTGTGTGTGTGTGTGATTATATATTCCTCTGTAACTTATATTGAGCCATTATTGAATTAAGTCCTACTTGAAATAAGCCCTAGCAATTACAAATTTGTATTTTATACACACACACACACACATATATATATATATATATATATATATATATATATATATATATATATATATATATATATATATATATATATATATATATATATTCGCTGACCGTATGGTCCTTTTTTGATAAAAGGCAGGTTCGAATCCTGACGGACAACGCAATTTTTTTCTTTAATAAGATTTTTTCTTTTAATAAGATGAAAATAAATAAATATAGTGTTTAATAAATAAAGGAAGCGTCCACTCAAATAGGATTAACCATTAAAAGTGACGTTTGAAGTTCTAGAAATCTGACGGGTTAATAAAAAATCAATTCTAAAATAATTCTTTTTGTTTACGTTTGGATACGAAACTATGTGCAAATATGAAAAAACTTCGAGAGATTCTATCACAGGAGAAATTTCGCTGTCAAAAAACAA
>OZ010605.1:53422179-53479679 GCA_963932145.1 Acanthosepion lycidas
CGTATTCTGATCGATGAGGTTTGCTAGGAAAAAAATCAAATGACTCGGTATGCGATTTCAAGGTTTGTTTTAATCTATCTCAGATGGTAACGGGCAAGTGACAGATTGCAAAACATTTAGCAATGGCTGCAACCATCCGGGGTTTGACAGGAGGGAGGTGTGAAATAAATGGGAAAATAGAAATTAAGAAAATGATAGAAACAGAATGAATGACAGAAAGAGAGAGAGAGAGAGAAATGAATAAAAAGAGGAGAAAGAAATAGATATTTTAAGAAAGAAAGAAAGAAAAAAAGAAAGAAAGAAAGAAAGAAAGCGACATGCAGAGAGCTTGAAAGTTAGGTAATGAGAGGCAAGAAACAAAATAGAAAGAGAGAAAAAGGGTTAGAGGAAAAACACAGTCAGAGAGGAAAAAACATAGATAGATAGATAGATAGATAGATAGATAGATAGCAGAGAAGCTGGGTGGGAGACCCAGTGAAAGTCATTTGGAATAAATAGACGATTAACAAGAACAAAGATTTCAAATGGATAAATAGATTTCAATCATATATTAATAAAGTCCTGATTGATAGAAAGATATATATATATATATATATGTGTGTGTGCAAATATATAGAAAATAGGAAAGAACTCGTTAGGTAAATAATCCAAAGTTCTTTAGTATTTTTGTTATTATTTTTAAAAAGTAGGGCTCGATACAAAAGTAGTGCATAAATATATGTAGCGTGTTGGAATCATATTTTGAAATAAATAATTATATATATATATATATATATATAGTGAAAGAGAGACAGACAGCGATAGATAGATAGATAGATAGATAGATAGATAGATAGATAGATAGATAGATAGATAGATAGATGGTCTATCAAAAATACTTTTACAAACTTTGGAGGCGGGTTCCTCACACCAAAACAAGGACAAAATTTCATATAAACATATGTCCCCAAATCCTTCATTTTTGGGTTATTAAGAAAGTTTACGGTAGATGGAACTGTATTGTCATGTAGATCAGGTTACATTTGTCATTCGTGTACATTTTTAGCTAGTCTGTCTTCAACGCTTAATGTGTTTAGTAGTGAGTTAACTGAGAAGTGTTCCGTTTAACAATAGCGGGATATTTATATAATGAACAGGTAGATATGATTTTTACACACGGCCGCGCGAATGGACGCGAGAGTGCACGGCTGTATAAGTTTGCGCTTCCAGACGGAAGACAGCCGAGTCATCCAAGCTTTGCTGCCGTTTTTCGTCGCGTTGCTGAAACAGGTTGCGTGGCACCACAAATTGTGGATTGAGGAAGACATATTGTATATTTAACAACGCCTACCGTAAACGTTGAACTTAATAACTCAAAAAAGAAAGATTTGCGGACATATGTTTATATGGAGTTTTGTCCTTGTTCTGGAGTGAGGAACCAGCCCCAAAGTTTGTAAACGTATTTTTGAAAAACCCTGTACATTGATAAACAGCGATAGATAGATAGATAGATAGATAGATAGATAGATAGATAGATAGATAGATAGATTACAACACTGGTGGCTATTATTTACGCGTACGCAATGTTTCATATAGTGTTTCAAGCGTATTCAAGATGTTAAATACATAACATATGTTTCCACAGGCGACAACACCGGACACCTTCTTTTGTGCTTTCTATACACAAAAATCGTGCGGGGTAATATAATACACAGCCCAATTATATTTAAAACACCGACTGCATATTGCTTAAGCGACCGTCCAGTTACACATAACAGTATCTACAGGCGCACACGTGTACAAAATCGAGCACAAGCAGTTAAAGGAACTTTGGCTCGGTTATCGAGACGCCTGCATCATGCGACGGACGCACTCACGAGAAAGTAAACAGTCGGATTCGGACCTTTTTTTTTACTCTTAATTTCTAACTCTTTTCTCCCTTTCTTTACCCTCCACTCCTTCTCTCTCCCTACCCTTGAAGCATATATATATATATATATATATATATATATATATATATATATATATAGATAGATAGATAGATAGATAGATAGATAGATAGATAGATAGATATTGATATATATATATATATGTGTGTGTGTGTGTATATATATATATATATATATATGTGTGTGTGTGTGTATGTATGCATGTATATATATATATATATATATATATATATATATATATATATATATATATATATATATATATATATATATATATATATATATATATAGATAGAGAGAGAGAGAGAGAGAGAGAGAGAGAGAGAGAGGAGAGGTACCAGCGCATATTCGCTAAAGAATGAGCATTACAGATACCTTATTAGACAGATCCAAAGCACGTCAAATCTAATGATGTTTTTCCCTATGGGAACCCAGGTTCGAATCCTGCCGGGGAGCGCATATTTTTCTTTCATAAGATTTCTCGAATATTCACGCCAGTAGACGAAAGTGAATACATATACTATTTAATAAATAAATGGGGCGTCTACTCAAATGCGAGTATTCACTAAAAATAACTTTTAAGTAATAAACTCTGTTGGATTTTATAAATAAAAACTCCACACTTTTCTTTTTTATATATATATATATATATATATATATATATATATATATATATATATATATATATATATATATATATGTGTGTGTATAACTAACAGAGGATGATAGAGAGATAACGAACAGAGATAGATAGATAATGAAGGAAGAAAATGAACACAGGAATATATATATATATATAGAGAGAGAGAGAGAGATAGATATATAGATAGATAGAAAGATAACTAACAGAAGGTGATAGAGATATAGATAGATAAAAAAAAAACATAATTTAGATAGGAATAGACTGATATATATATATATATATATATATATATATATATATATATATATGTGTGTGTATAACTAACAGAGGATGATAGATAGAGAGATAACGAACAGAGATAGATAGATAATGAAGGAAGAAAATGAACACAGGAATATATATATATATATATAGAGAGAGAGAGAGATAGATATATAGATAGATAGAAAGATAACTAACAGAAGGTGATAGAGATATAGATAGATAAAAAAAAAACATAATTTAGATAGGAATAGACTGATATATATATATATATATATATATATATATATATATATATATATATATATATATATATATATATATATATATATATATATATATATATATATATATATATATATATATATATATATATTGGCCTGGAATGCAATGAACTAAAGTTTACTTTTTATTTTTTTACATTATTCAGACTGTTGTTCTAATGTTTATTATCATATTCCCGAATTTTCAGCCGTTGTACTCTCCGGTCTTCTTCAGATGGTTAGAATTTCGAACTGAACCCTTTATTTCGTTCAGGTGGGTTGATTGTTGTAGCTGTTCCACGTTCCTCAAGGACACATTGGATAAAAGCGTTGGTTGGATCCAGTGACTTGACCCAAAGAGTTGTGAGTTCAATACCTGGCTACGGCAGTGATGAACAAAAACTTGGAGAGTTGAGTTAAAGGGAGATAACTGAGACATCCGGAAGAGGCATGTCACGTGTACCCGAAACGGCCGAAACGTCGTGAACACGTCAATGAAGATGAAGAAAACAGTCCGAACAAATGTAAATAATTACAGTACCTCATCTCAGAAATATAGACAGATATTTTTTTATTACTTTGAAATATATTTGATTATTTTAAATTTTCATTCTTAAAAATAAATAAGAAATGTGTACAGTTTTATAGTTTATAGTTTTCTTACAATCAAATACGAATTCATTTTTAATAATTCATAAATTTTCTTGTATAAATAAATATCGATCGAGAACAAGAGTGATCCGATCATTTGTATTTATTGTTACTTTTATTATTGAATTTGAAATTTCCACGGTGATGATTTCAGACAACGGAAATGTTTTTTAGTGACTTTTTGTCAAGTCTTACGGACGTCTGGCACCAGGAGTGGTTGCTTTTTAGGGGCTTTGGGGTTTTTTGGGGATTTTTTTTTTTTCAATGCTATTATGCTGGGTGCTATTCCAATGGCATGGTGACATACCGAAGATTCTTTGATATCGATCCAAGTGCTCCAAGAACAACTGGCAAAAGCTTAGCATGAATGTTCCTCATTCTCTCAACATCTACCCTCAAATCTGAGTAATTCTCAGTCTGTTCACCTGCAGACTAATAAAATTATTATTATTTTAAAAAAATATATCTTTTGACCTGCTTTTGTTTTATAATCACATTCCGGATCATAACCTTTGACCTTGAGTAACCGAAAGATGTGATTGTTTTTGTTTCCGCTTAATTAAACAAAATACAGTTATCAACAACAAAAAAATCTTTAATGGACATAAATCTTCGCAGGATATGGACTGTGCTTGTTACAACGATTTTTTTTTTTTGTGACAGATTGAAGACAAGAGGGACAACAACGCATGACATACTTAATAAGATTGACAAAATGGATGACTGAACAGAGCATGTGAGAAATAACAAAATGTCTTAAGAGCTACAAAGAAGAGGAGGGCCATAATTGACTACGTCCTGAGGGGAAACAGAAGAAGAAGAAGAAGAAGAAGAAGAAGAAGAAGAAGAAGAAGAAGAAGAAGAAGAAGAAGGAGGAGGAGTTGATGCGGCCGGAAGTTTTTGATTTATCATTATTTATTTATTTTTCGATAAATTAGATTGAGAAAACTATACATCATTTTTATATATCAAGAAAAATTTTAGGAAAATCTATGACAAAGTGGAAAAAAATTTCCTATGTCGTGTTTCGTTTTTTAGGACATCATCCGACTAAAGTTATATTTACATTTATTTTATTACACATACGCATGAAGGGGAGGGGATGCTGAAATTTTAAATTATTTTATTTTTTTTAGTATGTATTCCGGGTATAATTTTTTTTTTTTGTTTTGCTTATGTTTTTACACTTTCTCATACATTTTTCTAAATAAATTAGATTAAAATGTTCGACAAGAAATGACCCAAATTTACCGAAACTGATATTTTAAGCCCCTTGTTGTAGCGCAATAGTCAACAAGCTAATTTTGCATATCATTACAAGTTCGATCATCACTGTGTTCACCGTGCTTTTATCCAGGTGCCGAAAGCTAAACTACACGTAACAAATATATTGGGCACCTCATCACGCTGTAATGGTTAACAAGCTGATATTCCAGAAGATTAGTAGTGAGTTCGATCCTTACTAGGTACAAATTATTTACGGCTTTGTGTCAAACCGATGTGGCATGGCTTCCCTCTGTCTTTTCTACAAATATTTTCATGAAAACTGCTTTGACGATCTTTTTTTCCCTAGCACCCCGAATACTTTAATTTAAGCGTGCTACTAAGGTTATTTACTTTACCTCCCCGTGAGGCAGGATGTGGCACAAGGCCGTTTTAATGTGGGGCAAAACCGAGCCCGTAAGCTCGGGCAAAAATTCCCCGTAGACCCCGTATACATCGGGTCGGGTAGCTGGCTACCACCCCAGACGAGTCTCTGGTCTTCGGCATAGCCACGTCTGGGTTCGTCTCTGCCTTCGGGCAGAGAGTTCGACCAGCACAGCTGGAGACGAATCTCCAACTAATTCCCGAAACAAGCCCAAAGCTTGTTACTAAGATTGGTTTTTAGGTCCCACCCATTTACTGTTGAAGTAATTAAACGTAACCCGTCACTTCTACTCCAACAGGTTCTTTCCTTTCACCTCCCACCTGTGAAACTCCCTTCCGTTTCCTTGCCTCGCTGATAACTAGAATTTTCAAAAATTTAAATGTAGCGTCAATCGCCATTTTCTGTCTTCTCGAACTCCGTTCATCCTTTTTACCTTTCCTCAATCCCTCTCTATTCACAGTCCACGTCTTTCTCTTTCACTCGCCGTAACCCCCCTGCGCACTGGTAGCATTACAACCTTGCTTGGGTGAAATGATTTAAAAAAAAATAAGTTGAGTTTAGTAAATTAAAACTGGAATCGCTGGTTTTTGCCAACAGAATTGGTATTTACAAATACCGATGTTTCCTTTCTGTTAAAGACAAAGAATAACATTATGAAGAAAATGAAACTCAGCCCTATAGAAATAAAATATTCCTTTAAGGATAAACTGCGATAATTCTTCTCCAGAATTCTCCTCAGTATTACAACTAGAAGAAAAAAAGTCTCTGGATTTTACATCATTCTTGTGTCCATTGGGAATGAAAGTCTAGACGCTATCCATGATCGTAAAATGATTTTGATGTGGTATTCAGCTGTCCCTATATTCTCCATTTTGTAGTTTAGTGTGTGGGTTGCCTTGGAGCATCATATGCCCCTAAAGAAAAGAAGAAAAGAAAAGAATTTTTTGAAAAATAATGAATCACGGGAATAACACAAATGAAATAATATTTATTTAACTAAAATTAATCAAAAGGCAAAGCCATTAATGAAACTGGAGATATATGAGATTTGTGTCAGTGACATTTGGAATACAATAAAAAAAAACATTGTTCAGAAAAAAGTCTCGTGTCTTCTCTTCGAGGGGGTTCTGAAAATTTCTCGGTCCGTCTACGAAGAATGACGTGGATTCGTGAAATGGGGATGTCGACTCCAAGCAAGTAAGAAAATTTAAATATCTGGGAAATGATTTGACATGGATGGATAACGCGACACGGATATCCGAACACGTATTGAACTAGCGGAAGAGACCTTCTAAATGCTAAGCAAAGTGCTGAGAAACAGAAAACTTCGTTAGAAACAAAGAAAAGATTGCCAGATTGCGATGGGATAGCCAGGCTCAGGGTTGCATAATTTTGATGATTGTACGAGGGCCGATGTTTAACGAGATATGGCCGTAGCCGGATTTTGAACATAGATAGATAGATAGATAGATAGATAGATAGATAGATAGATAGATAGATAGATAGATAGATAGATAGATAGATAATGAATAAACCACGATAGATAGATAGATAGATAGATAGATAGATAGATAATGAATAAACCACGATAGATAGATAGATAGATAGATAGATAGATAGATAGATAGATAATGAATAAACCGCAATAGATAGATAGATAGATAGATAGATAGATAGATGGATAGATAGATAGATAGATAGATAATGAATGCACTGAGATAGATAGATAGATAGATAGATAGATAGATAGATAGATAGATAATGAATAAACCGCGATAGATAGATAGATAGATAGATAGATAGATAGATAGATAGATAGATAGATAATGAATAAACCGCGATAGATAGATAGATAGATAGATAGATAGATAGATAGATAGATAGATAGATAGATAGATAGATAGATAATTAATACACTGAGATAGATGTGTGGAATGGAGTAAAATGTGATATTCTCTCTTTGTCGAATTCGACTAAATCTATCTAATTTTACATAAGACTGAACAAAATTGGTCAATTGGTCTCTGGTATTAAACTTTTGCTAAAGCCTAATCAATGATATCAACTTGTATTTTATTATTGTTACAGGGGAGAAAGTTGACGAGACGTTTATAGTTTGAACATTGTATGCTTTCTTTGTTCGCTGATCCAGTTTTTGTGCGATTTCTCCTGTAAAAAAAAATAATTCGAAAAGAATTAAAAAGAAAAAATAATGCGAAAAGAATTAAAAAGAAAAATAATGTGAAAAAGGGTAAACACTGAAGATGAAGATTGCCATTACCGAAACATGATCGTCCCTAAAAATCCGAAAAATGCGGCCATTTTATTATTATTTGCTTTTAAATGTCCCCAGGGATAGATTTTCAGTACGTTTATATATAACTGTCGTATTGTATTTAAATAATTCAAGTCAAACAGAATCGCCGTACTGGCTCACACACAGAGACATGCACAATGATATATATATATATATATATATATATATATATATATATATATATATATATATATATATATATATATATATATATATGTGTGTGTGTGTGTGTTTGTGTGTGTTATCATCATGCATCCATGGGCAAACGTTTATGCGTTTATGCGTACGCGTCGGCTATGTTTTCCGTTTGTCTTTATACATACTCTCATTTTACAGATATATTCTATCTATCGAAAATGATGCACACACGCACACACACACACACACACACATACATACATACATACATATATATATACATATATATATATACAGAGAGAGAGAGAGAGAGATTATGAAAGTCCGACAATTATTGTTACATATTTTCTGTTTATACGCTAATTTTATAGATACAAATATTTAAGTAAATGCTCCGTTTATAATAAACAGTATTAACAGCATTTACCGGCCTGAATGTACGAGAAATTTCATAGAAAATATAAGTCATCCGACAGGAATCGAACCTACACGGATACAGATTATATGACGGTCCTGTGTAGGATACAGGTTCGATTTCTGACGCAGGTCACATATTTTCTATGAAATTTCACGGACATCCAGACTGGTAAGTGTTGTTAATACTGTTTATTATAAACAGAGCATTTACTTAAATATTTGTATCTATAAAATTAACGTATAAATAGTATGTATATATATATATATATATATATATATATATATATATATATATATAATTAAAACAAAACAACAAGCACAACAACAGCAATTTCTTTGTCGTTGCACACTTCAACTAACTGTTTCAAAGCATGCGTGCTTTTACCGTCTTCATTCAACAGCCGACAAGAAAGACGCAGATCGGAGTTGAAATATATTTTCAAGATAAAATCACGCATTGGGGGACTAAACAGCAACATTCCTCGGCAGAATAAGTCCCACTTTTTTGTTTATTTCTCGTATCTTTGAAAAAGGACACAAGCGTGTCCAAAAATTCCGCCTTTAAAATCTTTCTCTTCGTGCTTCAATTTATTCAAAAGGCTAATATATAAATATCATCAATGTTATTGCCAATATTTTTATCATTTTATTTGCTTTTTATTCTTCAAATTTTATTAATCTCTCCGCAATATGCGATCCAATGTTTGTGTGTGTATATGTAAAATTATATATATATATATATATATATATATATAGCTGTCACATTGTATTCGAGGATATCCGTCTACAAGGACGGCTAGCCAATCCTTGTTGCAGACGCCCGCTCAGGGGCATTTGTGTTTGTTCAACACCCACAGGGCACACCTGTAGTTTATACTCGAACTATACTGAGCGGACCTTATTTACAGTTTCTGGAAGAGACCGTGTTATCTAGTGTGATCAACAATCTGAACATAGCCTGCACGCTCAAACCCTCGGTCACGATGACTTGTAACTTCGTGCTAGCACAGCCATCGACGGCCCAAAAGGGTTCCGTCTACCCAATTTCACTCGCAAGGCTTGGGTCAACACATGGAATGGTTTTCAGGCACTTTCGAAAGGTGCTGCAGGAATCGTCGCCTTCCAGATCGATAAAATAAGGAAATTTCCTTCCTGACAAATCGACCATGATCTCATGGTCAGAAAGCGAACGTTTTAACTACTCGACAACGTGGCCATCTAAAAGAACTATATATATATATATATATATATATATATATATATATATATATATATATATATATATATATATATATATAAAGATCCAAGAACACATAGGAGTCAGTTAAAAGATAAAATGCCGATATTAAAATGCCGATAAGTAATTCATCATTTCGCTTGGACCAACCTTAATTGTTTTATGACCCTTCGCGCAGAACTCTTCATTGCCAATTCAAGAAAAAAATTCGGATTACTAACACAAAAACAGAAAATGTCTCATATCGAGAATATTTAACATTGAAAAACATAAGGAAAAAATTAATTATTTTTAATATGTGGAAATCTCCGCTTTTACCTGAAGACGGTCGCGAGACCAGAAACACGTGTAGTAAAATTATGGCAAACAAAGCATAATATTTTTTTCTAAATAAATCCACATTACAACCAAAAATGTTTGCGGCACCTCTCTTCTCTTCTTTTTAATATATATATATATATATATATATATATATATATATAGATTAAAATTCACAATCCCCTCATATGGGCAATAAGCTTATTTCCACTGACGAAAATATATATTTTTAATAAGACTGCCGAATTAAATAATATATATAATATTAATACGAAACAAATTTATAATATATATAATATATTAAAACGAATTATGTAATATATATAATATATTTTTTCGTCCGCCAAAATAAGCTTATTCCTCATATGAGGTGATTTGGGATCTTATTGTGTATTAATTTTTGCTCTGTAATAATAAATATATTAAGCTCTTCTGGATCAGTTCTAATATTTTATATTAGTAGGATCCACTTTGATTATATACCAACGGATTTGTTACCTTTACTATATATATATATATATATATATATATATAGATAGATAGATAGATAGATAGATAGATAGATAGATATCCTAAAATTTAGCTTTTTATCACTTTTGAAATAGTCCCTCAACTGCTCAAATACTCAGGAATTGTATCAACAATAGTCCGTAATATGTTCATTTCGCGCGCACTGTTAAAGTTCTTTAAACTACTGTTCGTTAAAAATTTACATAAAGCCTCTTAACATATAATATCTTTCACACATTAAAAATATACTTTAATGGTAGACCTATTATAATATTATTTAACAATTACCCTCTTCAGGTTGGTTCGTTGATTTTGTTTAGCGGCATATCAACATCTATGCTGAAATGTAAATAGTTTTAATACAATTTTATCCCTTCAACTAGAGATAAAATGTAGTGTTGGACATTTTGCTATAAAATGTAGTGTTGGTAATTCAACTATAAAATGTATTGCTGGTTTTTTACTTTAAAAGGTATTGTTGGTATTTTTCTATATAAAAATGTATTGCTGGTATTTATGTACTTACAATGTTTTGGTTTTCTTTTTTTGCGGGGTGGGTGACTATTTGACCGTAGTCGGGATCTTTAACATGTGACAACACCCCCGGCTCTCTTCAGAAACACTATTATATATAAGCCAATGAATTGGCTTATACATTTTTTTCGTGGCTAGAGGGTTAATTTGAACTCATACCTTGAAGATTTCATATCGTAATGCTGCTGATAGCTGAAGCTCTATACTTGCTTATACAACCAAGTATGTATATATATATATATATATATATATATATATATATATATATATATATATATATATATATATATATATATATATATATATATATATATATATATATGTTCGTTTGTTTGTTTGGGTTTTATGGCATATCAACCATGTGGGTTATTTAATGCCAAATCCAGTTTATGAATTTTAAATGCCTATTTTGTATGGAATAAAAAATGTATAGCTAGCAACATTATTAGTTCCAAAAAACGTATAGCTGGCAACACTGTTTCAAAAACTTATAGCTGGCAACATTATTTTTCCGAAAACATTATCTGAGACCTTGCTGTTGGATGTAGTTTATCGCCATACCCAGGACGCGGATGTAGTTTACCGTCATACCCAGGACGTGAGTAAGACTTGGAAAAACTAGGAGTTCACTATTTGCCCATAGCTGGGACCCTAACAGGTACTACCACCCCGGGTCAAGGTGGACCTGGGAACACCAGCAATTAAGAGGTGGTTCCACGCTCCTCAAAACCTCCTGATCAGAGGCCTTGCTGTTGGATGCAGTTTAACGTCATACCCAGGACGCTATATATATATATATATATATATATATATATATATATATATACCACATACGTTTATATTATATATCATAATTTTTTCAAATATCTACCCACCAAAACACTCTATTTTTAATTTATACCTCAATACTAAATTAAATTTATAATAACCTTGAATTTTGAATCTGCATATAATATAGCGTTCCACCCATGGCATACATAAAATTAAAAAAAAACAAAAAAAAAACAACCGTATTAAATAGTTCATTTACCATTTGTGCCTGATGAATTGGGTAACCATGTGAACTGAGTTGCGCTACAAACATAGGTATATATATGTATTTATTAATATATAATTTATAGCTCTGTTTAACTACATTGAGCACTGTTTTGCCATATTTATTTGCTCATCTGTATAGATACGTTGGAGAGGCACGGTGGAGTAATGGTTAGCGGCTCTGACTGAGGTAATCGAGGAACCGTGTTCGAATTCCAGCCGGATCCATCGCATTTACTTACGTGCTAATAGCCAGCTTTCACAATTGTTTTTCCAGTAAACAAACCTAGTCCGATGAAGTCGTTTGTTACGTAGGTTAAGTTGATGAGATATCAACACTTGGGCTATTTAAAGTCGAATATAACTCTTATATAATACAAAATCACAATGACTTAATAGATACTCTGTACTTGAACTTAATGGAAACGAGGCGAGCTATAACTGAACATTACTAAGGATAAGATATAGACAGTGAAACAAGAACACTTTAACTCCATAGATTAAATAAAGTGCTCATTTCGAAATTCCCTGTCGGATCGTCATACACCTGACGAAAGTGCATAATGGTCGAAACGTTATGACAGTAATAAAAAAATGAGGTCAGTAGTTCAAGCGTAAATACTTTAAACGTTATATTTTAGTGGATTCACGTTTTCGAGTAGACAGCTATGTTTTTTGTTTTTTTAGAGTTTAAAAGCGTTTGCATACTATAATCTTAATAAAGAAGCTGTATCCTCCAGTAGGGTTCGAATGTAAGTCCCTCTCGTAGGAAAATCTTCCAGGTGTCCTTTAGACTCTTAGCTAAGAAGCCTTCCACAAGCAAACAAGATTCAATTACCCTTTATAAAAAAAAAAATGAATATCTCTCGTTGGGTCGTTTCGCGAAACGTAAACAAAGCAATTTCTCGGGAATTAATGGCCTTTAATTTTATCCGAGATTATTTCCGGTTATTCTAAACACGGTATTTCAGTGGATACACGTTTTTAATTAGAGACCCCAGTTTCCTTTCAACAGTGTAAATTTATGTCTACCGGCCTGTGCATTCAAGAGTCTTATACATATTGAAAACAATGAATGCAAAGACACAGACATACTCACGTAGCTATATACCCGCATACATATAAATTTCAGTGTTAATTTTTTTCTATCAACGTTTCCCATCTCGGGCGCATGCGCTTATCTTGACGTGCTCGCTAATTTTATGCCAGCCAAAAACGTTACATCTAAATTCGACATGACAGTTACATACACAAAAACTTCACACTCAATCAGTTTATAGTTGGCTATAATTACTATTTACTTTACGCACGCACAGACGAATACATCAACAAAAAATATTTGATAATGGCTTCTGAAAGCCGTCAGTACCCAAACATCGGACAATTTATATTCAAGCTTTTTACCGGAAACCAAGAAAATGGCTCAAAATATAGAAAAATAAATGGATAAAACAAAAAAAATCCTAAACAAGATGCTTTCATTAAGCGGCTGAACGTTTCGGTTTTACTTTTTTGCTATTTTTAACCAATTTATTCACAGTTTTAATTTTCATTTATTTTATTATATTTTCTTATGTATTAAGTTTTTCCATGGTTTATGCATCCCACATTGTTTCAGTACGAATTTAGTATTGAATCGATTGTTAGGTCTGCTACTAGGAAAGTTCATTCACTAAGTCGTGGTAGACAATGTTTCCCCACCACCCTGATATATATATTATATATTTATAACTCTACCATTCGTCCATGCTTAGAATATTGTTGCCGCATATGGTCCGGTACTCTTCTTCTATATTTAGAGATTACTGATAAAATCCAAACAGGAATCGGCAATATTATTAGTCCTGGACTGGCGTCTCGGCTTCAGTCACTTTCCCACCGACTTAATGTTGCTTCCCTGTGCCTATTCTATAAATAGTTTCATGATAACTGTTCAGATGAACTCTTCGCTATAGTACTAAGTCTTTATGAATTAAGCGCGGTATGAGATTGGCGACGTGGTCTCATCAATTCACAGTTGAATTGTCTAGATACAACCGTAAGTTCTATGCTAACAGTTTCTTTTCTCGCATTTCTCACTCTCTTTCGGCTTCATGCTTTCCAGCCAACTTTAACCTTCAAAAATTTAAATGCAATGTCAATGGTCTTCTTAATTACTCTTCTTCTACTGTTCTCGCTACTGAATAATGTTTCTCCTTTTTCTTATTATTTCACACTCAGTAACCCCTTGTGTCTTAGTGGCTTTACTGCCTTACATGGAGTTATAATATTTAAATAAATAAAACACTATGGAGTGAAATATCCTGGTCGTATATTAATCGTAAGGGAAAGAGAGATTACGCCACTTTAAATTCATTTTCGTCTGATTAAATTATATTTACTCTTTATTAAAATAGCATTTTCCAGATCAAAACTATTATCAGAAAGGCATCGGTGACTCACAAATGCACTATTTGATTTGCTTAATTTTAAGTTTCTTTTATGATCATATATTTTCATTTTTTAAATTTTTTAAATTTAAATTTAAAATTTTAATTATTATAATTTTTAATTAAATTTTAATTTTAATTTTAAATTTTAATTTTATGATCATATATTTTCATTTTTTTTATTTTTAAATTTATATTTAAAATTTTAATTATAAAAAGTTTTAATTAAATTTTAATTTTAAGTTTCTTTTATGTTCATATATTCATTTTTTAAATTTTTTAAATTTAAATTTAAAATTTTAATTATTATAATTTTTAATTAAATTTTAATTTTAATTTTAAGTTCCTTTTGTGTTCATATATTCATTTTTTAAATTTTTTAAATTTATATTTAAAATTTTAATCATTAAAATTTTTAATTAAATTTTAATTTTAAATTCCTTTTATGTTCATATATTCATTTTTTAAATTTTTTAAATTTAAAATTTTAATCATTAAAATTTTTAATTAAATTTTAATTTTAAGTTCCTTTTATGTTCATATATTCATTTTTTTTTTTTAATTTCAGGAAATTTCGCAGATATATTTTTGAGGGCATTGTCTACATCAGTGGTTCCCAACTGATTTTGGTCCATGCCCCACTTTGGTATTTCCATAATTTTGGTGCTCACTGTAATATTTAATTATTATATATATGCCAATTACACATGTACGTACATACACACAAAATATTTTTATGTACACATACTGTATATACATCGTATGTATTAAAACGCATTAACATTAACACTCCTATTCAACTCACTAGAAAACAATTCACTGTTAATAACTCATTCTCGAATTGCCCACTTATTCTGTTGTAAACAGAATAATGCACATCCTACGCATGCCCCACCAAAATATTAACATGCTCCACCGGTAGGGTCTGCGCCTCACGTTGGGAACCATTAGTCTGGAGATCCTATCTGGTAGACTAATGCTTCTGATGTACACTTCGTTTTGATTTTGTGTTGCTTAATTTTAAGCTCTTTTTATGTCCGCATATACATTTCTTTAAATTTTGTATATTTGCGATATATATATTTTAGAGACGTTCTTTATATTCATTCTGCTAGACTCCTGCTTATGTATAAAATTAAATCTTTGCTATATATTGATTCAATTTTAAACTGATTTTTAAGTGCCTGCGTTAATCATTATATCAATATAAACTATTAGGTTGGTGCAAAAAATAATGTCGTTTTCTCACATATGTTACTATGTGAGAAAACGACATTATTTTCGCACCAACCTAATATATTTCTTTCAAGTCTAACAGTTTTCGAGGTAAAATGAAGTGCCTAGTTTTAGTATTGCCGTTTATATTTTCTTGTTTTTTTTCTTTGCTTTTGTAAATTGTGTGAATTTTCTTCAGACATTATATAAAAACTAAACGGGATACTGGAGGATTTTTTAAAAATTTCCAGTGTGTTTTTCTTTATGTTAGAAGTAGATATACGTAGTTAAAAATTATAAAAACTGTCAAAATAAAAACCTATATTAATTCTAGATTTTACTTTATTGCTGCGATGTGAGTGAAAAGTAATGAGATCGATTTTATTTATAAAAGTTTAATTTTAAAGCGGTATCAGTTCGCATTAATAGAATATAGAAAAAAAAAGGTAAGACGTTGCTTCTTTCTTTTTGATATTTGAATTTTATTTTAGGTTCGATTTTGTTTACGAAATCGAATAAGTTGTTGCTGTTTTTCAATTTCCTTTTTTATTCCGTACCTAGACTTTAATAATTTAAACGTACTACTAGATTGGCTGCTAGGTCTCATTATTTTACAGTTGAAATATCTAGATGTAACCGTAGGTTCTATGCTGACAGTTTCTTCTCTCGCATTTCTCGCTTGCGTAATTCTCTACCGGCTTTTCAGTTAGGTTAGATCTCCAAAGATGTAAATGTTTTCTTAATTCCTGTTCATTTATTGTCCTCTCTTCTAAATAATGTTTTCTTTTTTTTTCTCATATTCTCCCACACTCTATTATCTTACTTGGGATGAAATAATTATATATATATATATATATATATATGTGTGTGTGTGTGTGTGTGTGTGTGTGTGTGTGTGTGTGTGTGTGTGTGTGTGTGTGTGTGTGTGTGTGTGTGTGTTATATTAAACGAGTAATGGACAGCGGCTTGGATTGAGGATTCGGAGAGCCGAGTTCGAATTCCAGTCGAATCCATTACATTCACTTACGTGCTAATACCCTTGGATAAGGTATGAATCTTCTTCTTCTCCCCCGTGGATAAATAGCAGGACAGACCGGGTTCTATAGCCTTGAATGGCAACTGGTCTAGGAGAAGGGCAATCTGAATTCAAAACCTGCGGACGGTCGTTTGGGGACCTTGTGGCGCGTACTGCACCAGGTCTCTGTATTCGGCCCTTCAAAAAGTGTAGATGGTTCTGCACAAAACCTTCAACGCTATAATCAAATCACATGTAATGGTGTCTGGCTCTTGGTTCCTAGGAACTGGGTTGCTTGACCCTCATACGTCGAATAGGACGAGAGAGTCGAATATATATATATATATATTAGATTGGTGCAAAAATAATGTCGGTTTCTCACATATGTTACTAGGTGAGAAAACGACATTATTTTTGCACCAACCTAATATATATATATATATATATCAGACTCGATGAATCAGACTTCTATCAGACTCGATGAATCAATTAATATAATTATCAAATCCTCCTCATTACTATGTGTGTTTATCATCGCTTGAACCAGCTTCTAATGCTCCAGTTGGAGCGGCTTGGTGAGAGTAGTCGTGGCTCCAGGAGGCTCAGTCCTATGGTCAGAGAGAATCTCAGTTGAGTTCCACCACAGAATGTGGGAGTGAGCGGCGCTTCTTAGAGTCTGATTTGCAACCTCTTCGTCACCGAGGCCCGGTGGAGCAGTTGGTATAGTGTTCGCTTGCCAACCTAACTGTCGTGGATGCGCACTGCTGATGAGTCCCAAATATATGACGAAACGGCCGTCCAGTGCTTCCTGAGGTTTCTATCAGACTCGATGAATCAATTAATATATATATATATATATATATATATATATATATATTGGGGGGTCAGTGTGTGTGCGTGCGTGTGTGTTAGCAAGGCGTCATCTATGTAGTGAAAAATTTTAACGTTTTGGGATCAGATATTTTGAAATGAAGTAGATTCAAAGAATTCTGCAAGGAGGAAGGTTAAAAATACTGTTGATAGGTGAAGTCGAATATTTGTTTACGAAGTTTATTACTAATATGAAAAACATTGGTTTGTAAAAAGTCGACAATTTTTTATGACTTTTGATCTGTAGAGTGAAGTTTATTTTTATTTTATTTTATTTCTTATAAGGTGTTTCTTTATAAGATTTAAACATTTTAATCTGCTTTAGGAAAATCACAAAGCCGAGGTCGAATTCCAATCGAATCACTTACGTACTAATAAATACCCTTGGGAAAGGTATGAATCTTCTTCTTCCTCCAGCTATGAGTAAATAGCAGGACAGGCCGGGTTCTATAGTCTTGGATGGCAACTGGTCTACCGCAGAAAGAAATTGCAACCTAATGCGGGAAAATATGTATCGTCAGTCATGTATCGAAAGATACATAATCGCATATGCGTGTATCACGCATGGCACATAAGCGAATCTGCTTTGTTCGTAAATAAAAATTTAATATCTAGAATAGACACGATACTAGTCTTTATATTTTTGTAGGTGATAAAAAAACCTAGTTTTTATACATTTAAAAAAAAATTTTCTTTATGTGCATTTGGGAACGTTTTCTTTTGCCAGTGTATATGAATTAACTAGGAAAGTGGAGGATTTTATAGGTATTGTTAATGCATGTTTCTATATCAGGTAGATTATATATATATATATATATATATATATATATATATATATATATATATATATATACCTGAAGATTGTATTTACCATAAATCTCAGAGGCGTACTATAGACATAAGAATGAATAGAGCATTCTGGCAGCTGATGATGCTTATAACACGTATATAATGCGTTAAAAATCCTTTTCTTTCCCCTATGCTTACCCGTTGGCTATTGGGGTAAGAGTCTCCAAGAAATGTCAAATCGGTCGTGTTTCGATCCCGGCTTGAAGCAATCGCGAGTCTACTCACACTGAAGAGCTTGTCATACAGCGAAACTGCCTATCTGTACCTTATATATATATATATATATATATATATATATATATATATATATATGATTTAGGATCAAACATGGATCAGAATCATCAGATAAGGAACAAATAGAAAAAGTTTAGCAATCTACTTGAAGCATGTTAGATTGATAAACTTTCCTATTTGTTCTTTATTTTATTATATATATATATATATATATATATATATATATATATATATATATATATATATATATATGAGTTGGTGTACTATGTGCCACAAGGTCCCCAATCGATCCCCCTGCAGGTTTTAAATTCAGAGATGTCCTTCTTCTAGACCAGTTGCCATCCAATGTTATAGAAGTCTGTCCTGATATTTACCCATAGCTGGAGGGAGAATAAGAGGATCCATACCTTTCACATGGATATTATTAGCATGTAAGTGAATTATATATATATATATATATATATATATATATATATATATATATATAAGAGTTTTATGTTTATACATTCTTTTTATATCAGGTCATCCCATAAGTTCTGTCCGAATTTAAACTTTTTGTTAAAATGAACGAAATTTAAAGAGTATTTTATAATGTTTAATGGAGCTGAACATTATTTTTATGTTTAGAGGCATTTAAACTGATCAAATTTTATTTCAGAGAACAATAAAATTAATTTTTTTTTATTAAAACCCTGCTAACATGGAATCATTTGAGGCACATAATGCTTTATGAGTTCAAGAAAGGAAACTCGGCGGCTAGAAACATTCAGTCAGTTTATGGAGAGGAATGTGTGAATGAAAGAACTTGCAGAAGATGGTTTGCAAAATTCAGAGGTGGAGATTTCACCCTTGAAGATGAAGATCGAACCGGATGTCCAGTTGAGTTTGATGAAAAGATTCTTGAAGCAGCCCTTGCAGAAAACACTGCTTTATCAGTTGAGGAATTGTCAGTGGTTCTCAGTTCAAGTCATTTTCAACAACTTGGAAAAGTTCCTAAACTTGGAAAACGGGTGCCTCGTGAATTGTCTGAAAACAACCTCAAATCCCGGGTTGACATCTGCTCTTCTCTCCATTCCCACCAACTTTTTTCACCTTTTTTGGATAGACTTGTGACTGGCGACGAAAAATGAATCTTTTATCGAAATGTTAAGCGTCGTAGACTGTGGCTTGGTAAAGGGGAAGGACCCCAGCCACAGCCGAGAAGGGAACTTCATGGGCAAAAGGTTCTTCTTTCAATCTGGTGGGATCGCCATGGAATAATCCACTTTGAATTCTTACCACCTAATGCAACAATTAATGCTCAAATATACTGTCAGCAATTAGAGCGTTTGAACCAAGCTTTGAGGAAAAAAGACCTGCTCTAGTGAATCGAAAAGAGGTGATGTTTCATCAGGACAATGCGCGACCCCACACAGCAAGAATCACGTCACAAAAGATCGAAGAACTTGGTTGGGAGAAAATTCCTCATCCACCTTATTCTCCAGATCTTGCTCCTTCAGACTACCATTTGTTTCGTAGCTTACAGAATCATTTGGAAGAAACAGCTTTTGTAACACAGGAAGAGGTTAAAACTGACATTTGTGAGTTCTTCAAATCAAAGCCAAAGGAATTTTACATTTTACGGAATTAGTAAGCTTGTTAATAGATAGAAGGAAGTCATAGATAATCAGGGAAAATAAATTGTTGATTGAATCTGTAATTAAATGTAACATTTGGTCACTTGTTTTCTTTATTCAAAATTCGGACAGAACTTATGGGATGACCTGATAGATAAAATGTTTAAATAAATGCTGTCGGAGGACGAATATTTTCTGTGAAAATTTCTCGGACATTCAGGCCGGTAAATATTTTTTAATACTGTTTATTATAAACAGAGTATTTACTTAAACATTTGTATGTATAAAAAGAATGTATAAACATAAAAATGTCTTAAAAATAATTGTCGGACTTTGTCCATTTCATAGTGTATGACGTCATTTGTTTACATTTGGATGCGCTTTGAGCAGATATGAATGTACGTGAGATTCATGGAAGATTGAAGTTTAAATACAGTAACCGAACGCTCCTCTGTGGCCAAATCGGTAAAGGCACGTCACGCTAAATGACGGTTCCGTATAGGATACAGGTTCGAATCCTGTCGGGGGAAGAATATTTTCTGTGAAAATTTCTCGGACATTTAGGCCGGTAAATGTTGTTTAATACTGTTTATTATAAACAGAGCATTTACTTAAACATTTGTATCTATAAAAAGAATGTATAAACATAAAAATGTCTTAAAAATAATTGTCCATTTCATTATATATATATATATATATGCTATTAATAATAAATATACATTTTTCCTCTCCTTTTGGTACAACTCGGTGCAGCAATCTTCAGTGACTGATTGAAACTTACCATTGTAAAATTAATGACCTACTTTTAAGATCATGGAGCAGTCCACTTTTTTCTTTTAAATGGGCTGCCCCATGTGTGCTCTTGATTTTTAGACTACATAGGTATCGAGGATTTTAGAAATACTGTCAGGTACTCGGAAGTAAAAAACAAAGTACTCTGGTATAATATCGGATTCTGTCATAATTAAAGACCTGATGCTTTAAATGTTTAAATATAGATATTTGCATGTATATTTATCGGTGAGTGGGCATTTCAGAAATAAATAAAAATTAAAAATTTGTAAATGCCTGCTTGTGACAATTTAATCACCAAAGGCATGAACCCTACTTTTATTTTAACTGATTTTCTTGCTAAAAAAAAAAAGGTGTATTTATGTAGTCGCTGAAATCATTACCGATTTTATTATTTTTATATTTATTTCCATTTTTATTATTTCTTTTCTCATCTCAATGCTCAGGTCGTTATATTCTGCTCCCTCTTTAAAAATTAAAATGGTCGTAGAATATAACGACCTAAACTTTGTAATATAAAACAACAATAGCTATATATAAAATTCTGTGATTTCCGTCACACTCTAAAATTATCCAAACATTGACCGATCGAAACCAAATTTGGGGGAGAATTACAAACAGGTAAGGGGTATTGTCTAACATCCAAAATACTCCAATTATTTTAAAAACAATTTAATGATTAAAATAACAAATACTTATTTGATAAAAATGCAATATTGTTTTTTGAATATCTTTTCTTTAAGTTTTTATATATACAAGAATCTAGTTTCCAGTTTGCCCTGCGTTTACGGGAAATATAAAAAATCACAAGGCCAAACACTTCAAAAAGTTGGAATTTGGCTCCAGAAAGAAATATTTACACATGGTAAGTTGTACGTTGCATGCTCATGAGTAAGAAATCATAAGAATTTATTCTTCGCTGTTAAAAATGAAAACAAGAATTTTTTTCTTAAAATATATTGTTTACCATAAAGTCCTATTAAATTAAATTAAATTAAATTAAATTAAATAAATTATTAAACCGCAAATAAAGGTTTTGTCAAAGTATTGATTGCGTACGTCCTGAAGACATAAAAAAGAAAGAAGAAGCTCCATTTAAGGCCTGATCTGGGTCTTGTAAAGATAGAGGTTAACAGAAGACAGGCAATTTTGTGCAATACAATGTACATACAAGCAGACGCGTATATACATACACACACACACATATATATATACACACACAGTTTAAATTAATTTAAAACAAAGCATCGGTATAATATAACCCCCACTCAGTCTGGACAACCTCTACTCTGCGTTGACTAATAAAGTTAAAAATAAATATTTAAATCCTCAAAAATAAGACTTTTTACTCAGCCTATCTTATCAAAAAGAAGATCCGACGAAATGAAAATGATTAAGTCAGATTGTAAAATTTAACGCTATATCACAAAGGTACCCCAGGAAATTCTTGGCCTCTCAGATAGAAAAGTGTATAGCAGGGATGTAGATATCAGAGCAACATAAGGCCACATCGATAGGGACTTTGCATCCCTTAGAATCTATCTTGTATAAGTGAAACTACATCTGTTCTTAATGATACCAGACTAACACCAAAATGTCATAGATGATTTAAGAATGAAATATTAAATTAACTCCTACATCGTCAACATCCTGACGGGAGACGGCACATACAACAACAAGAAGCTGGGATGCTAAAACTATGTAACCCATTAGCGCATGGCGTCCATTTTTTTAAGAGGGTGGTACCTAAAATTTAAAATCAACTAGCCCTAAAATTAGCCAGTAAGGTAGATAATTTTTTAAAAAGCTATAAAAATTTGAAGGAAAATTTATGCAGTAATCGATTAATTTCGTATTTATTATTATTATTATTATTATTATTATTATTGAATATATGTCAGGAAGACAATGTCCCTCTAGCGCGAAGTTAGCTTGTAAATTATCTATGAAAAAAGAAAGCGACCTCCTATTTTTAGGCGATTCTTCGGTATCCAGAGCGTGGGCCCAAACTTTTAGCCTATATATATATATATATATATATATATATACATTAAGAAATGGACAAAGTCCGACAATTTATTTATTAAAGACATTTTTATGTTTAACGTTCTTTTTATAGATACAAGTATTTAAGTAAATGCTCTGTTTATAATAAACAGTATTAAATAACATTTACCGGCCTGAATGTCCGAGATATTTCTATGAAAATTTCTCGGACATTCAGGCCGGTAAATGTTATTTAATACTGTTTATTATAAACAGAGCATTTATTTAAATACTTGTATCTATAAAAAGAACGTTAAACATAAAAATGTCTTTAATAAATATATATATATATATATATATATATATATATATATATATATATATATATATATATATATATATATATATATATATGTATGTATTTTTATGTGTGTTTATATAAATTATTTATGTGTATATATATGATAGTGTGCTCAGAATTTCTCAGCCCGACCAAAAAATCAGTTGCTGTAAGCTTGGATGTGTAGTTGGGGTTATAGGTAATGGTTTGATCGGAGAGTCGAGTTGTAATTCCAGTTGCATTCGTTATATATATATATATATATATATATATATATACATATATATATATATATATATATATATATATATATATATATATATATATATATATATATATATATATATATCAAGTGCATTGGAAATGCATCGGAGGGGGATTAAATGAAATATACATACTATCGTTTCATCCCATATAAATGAACTCAAAAGGAACGTTTTAGTATGTATACAACCGGTCATAATTTCCAATCTCTGATTCAAAAGGTTTTTCTGTCTGGAAATGTTATTATAGCCAATTTTTCTTTTTGACAAAGGTTGCAAATGTTGCCATGATTGTTGTAGGGTTTCATTTTTTTAAATTAACCAGTTGTAAACTGGAAAATTTTAAAATGGTGTGAAGCAGAAATGAAATATACATACTTTCTTTTCATCCCACTTCAAATGAACGCGAAAGAAAATTTTTAGTCAGTGATAGAAACCACCTGACGAGTGGATCAGACCATTAGAAAGACTTCATCGACGAAATTCTGGAGTTGAGGTACTGAATCTACAAGCGAACAAGTGTTATTTGTTATAATTTTATTACTTCTCTATCTTTGAGATCAAGAGTGAAAGAATTTGAATAAAGAGCTACAAAGGACAGGAAATTGTGGAGATCCATGATCGCGAAAGACTTGAAGGGACAAGGCACATTGAAGCACATTAATAATTGCACAAACACTCACAAGTGAACAGATTTATGTATGCATGTAGATATATAAGGTAAACATATATATATATATATATATATATATATATATATATATAGAGAGAGAGAGAGAAGGGGAGAGAGAGTGAGAGACATAGTTATATATATATATATATATATACATAAATGATCTCACATATATATATGACATTTATATGTGTGTGTGTGCGTTTGTGTGTATGTGTGCATGTGAACGAATCGTTTTCATATACATATATGTATGTGTGTGTGCGTGTACATGTGTGTGTAAAAATGGTTTATGTACATATATATATTACGTATATAAGTGTAGTTTTCAAGTATACATGTATCCGTTTAAAAGACTTATATCACACACACACACAGACACACACATATGTATATATACAGATATATATGTGTTTGTGTGATTGTGTGTGTGTGTAAATAATTGTATGTATACTCGTGTGCGTATACCTATATGTGTGTACCGTAAAATTATAAGATTCAGTGAGGCACAATAATTATTATTAAATAAAGAGTACACCCAAAAACAATCTTTTGTTCGTCCCGGTCCCCAGGGATTTTTAGCAAAACACGAAATTCTTCCGGATTATAAAAGAAAACGAAATCTGATCGTCGAACTTTGTTTCTGAAATGAAATACCGAAAAATGTCGATTAGAAAAGTAAATATCAGAAATTGTGAGGGAAAAATCGCTGGTAAACAAGCGATAATATTTGCTGGGGTGGAATTCGGTATGTGCCGGCGTCAACGTGTGAACGCGTGTGTGCGTGTGTGTGTGAGACGTTTATAGCTAGATATGGAAAGACTGAGAGAGAGGAATAAGAACAAAATAAGACGCATAAACTTATTTTTAGAAAAAAATTACACACACACACATATATATGCGTGTGGTGGGAGTGTAGTTTTTGTATATGATTTTATATGCATATATATATATATATATATATATATATATATATATATTATATATATAAATTGTATTCAATAAATGTTCAGCGGTCTTATATGTTATATGTATAGATAGATAGATAGATAGATAGATAGATAGATAGGGGAATGAAAAAGAAAGAAAGATGAGATAGATAGATAGATAGATAGATAGATAGATGCGTTCGTATGTTTATATATTTGCTGGGCTAGGAATCCGTTGTCTCCTTTTAATCAATAAAGAACCTGACTTTTTGTCTTCGATTTTTAATGCCCTCTGACTTCCACAGCGACCAAAAAACTTACTAATTCTGATACAATTTCGCATTTTGAAAATATATTTAAAAAAAAAACTAAATTGTTTAATCCCGAAACTCGCCGTCATTTGGAAACAATAACGATTAAGACGATTTCAGATCCACATCCATAGACATATAAAGATCGATTTATTGATACTTCTTATTGAAACTATTTGTCCTCATCATTATGGTTGTTATCACAACGTTTCGGCTTCTGTGCCTTTCGGCCTTCCTCGGGTGTATACCGATGCGGTTAATCTACAGGGAATACTGAACCGAATCATTTATTTAATCTACGGAAGTAGACTGTTCTCGTCCCACTGCTCATATCTAGATGATATCCCTAGACATGACCAGTGGGATGTGAAAAATGTACCCCTCCATGGATTAAATAAAGGGTTCAGTTCAGGATTCCCTGTAGTTTAGTAGGATCATTCAGACAGAAAAGATACTTTTCCTTATTCATAAATTATCTATACCAAAACATATTTTATTTCGAATACTGCTGTCAGTATACAAAAAAAAAAACATACTTATATTTACACACATACATACACACTCACGTACACTCACGCGCATACGCACACACACACACACACACACACACACACATACATATTCTGTGTATTCGTTATTTTTAAGCGTCTGGTTAGAGAATATGCTAAAATAATTGTCGGACTTCGTCCATTTCATAATATATGACGTCATTTGTTTACGTTAAGATACTCTTCGAGCAGATATGAGCGTTCGAGAGAAATCATTGGAAATTTGTAGTTTAAAAACAGTAATTTGACTTTGCTAACAAGGCGCTTCTTCTGTAGCTAAATAGTATAGCACGTCAGGCTATATGACGGTTCCGTGTAGGATACAGTTTTGTCTCCTGTCGGCGGACACATATTTTCTATGAAATCGCTCGGACATTCAGGCCGGTAAATGTTGTTAATAATGTTTATTATAAACATTTACTTATATATTTGTATCGATAAGAATAATGTATAAACAGAAAATATAATAAATTAATTGTTATTTCTCAGTCCATTTCATTATATATATATATATATATATATATATATATATATATATATATTATTAATTAATTTTTCTGGGTCTTATTTACTTATCTTTTTAGTAATATATATTACTACATCTTATAGTCGAACAAAAGTGGAAATCTTGCGCCAAAGAAGAAAAGCTTGTTTAGACGACGCATTTCACCTCCTCCTAGTCAGGGTCTTCTGGTCGGAATGTAAGAAAAATTTTGTGTAACATAAGTTGGAATTTTTGTTAGAAAGCGATAATATATTACCTTAAGAGATACTTCGGCTAGAGTGCTTTTATAGACTCCTACCACACCGACGCGAAACACATTGTCTGCAAAAGCTTTTTTAACATACGTCTCATTATCTCCACACATATATATATATATATATATATATATATATCACACGCCGAACTTCCGTTGCTTCTTTTATCAAACGACCATACCATATATATATATATATATATATATATATATATATATATATATATATATATAATCGATTTCACCCCATACAAGGTAGTAAAGCCACTAAGACACAGGGGATTACTGGGTGTGGAAGAATTAGAAATAGAAGCACTACTAATATTATGAGCGTTAAGAGTAATTAGGATAGCAGATATCATTGATATTGCATTTAAATTTTTGAAGATAAAGTTGGCTGGGAAGCGTGGAGACAAAAGGGAATTCCACAAGTGAGAAGTGCGAGAAAAGAAACTGTTAGCATAGAACTTACGGCTACATCTAACCAGCTCAACTGTAAATGCATGAGATCTCAATGCCATGGGATGGTGAGAATATTAAATTTTAATTTCAATTTAATTTTTTATTAATATATGTCTAGGCAATTTTATTTTCTTTATTTTTCTATTTGTTCATGTTTTTATCACTTTAGTTCGATAAAATCCTATAAGACTATATGCATCACGTGAAAACTTTTCGCAATTTCTCATAGATTTTCCTAAAATTGTTCTTTATATATAAAAGCTTTCCCGATTGAGTATCGTGTGCGTGTGCGTGTGCGCGTGAGCCCGCGCGTGCGTGTGCACATTTGATAAAAGAAACAACGAAAGTTCTGTGTTGATTATTTGTATTTACTTTTCAATATTTCTAATAACTACTTTGATTTCCGGTTGGTATCTGTAAAGGAAACTTACCATATCTGACTAATTTCAAATTTACACCACTATTTTCAAAGACTTTTGTTGTTTGGTGACGTTACTTCTTTTTTTTTTTTAAATATCGCGTTTCATGTGTTGGCTTTTATCGCGTTTGGCGTAGTCACACAATTAATATATACAGTACAGCATGTTTTCAAATTTATAGTGGATGAATTGAGACATAGTGCTCTTTTTCTCACAAATGGTGTCCAAAACACTGTGCAGTCAAGTAAATCGAAAACAAAACCGAGCATGCGCAAAATTAAAAATATAATATAGCGACAATTTACCCATTGCGCGCACGCACACAGACACACACACATATACATATATACATATATATATATATATATATATATATATGTTCATATATATATATATATGTTCATATATATATACATATATATATATGTGTTCATATATATATATATATATATATATATATATGTGTTCATATATATATATATATATATATATATATATATATATGTTCATATATATATATATAAATATATATATAGTTGGATTGATGTGAGTTTTTGACCCTGGGTTTCACGCCCTTTGCGATCGTCAGAGTGCGCAAAGGGTGTGAAACCCAGGGTCACAAACTCACATCAATCCAACTAAATATGTTAGCTCTATCACTGATATTGAGTGCTTTCCAATAAGTACCGCGCATATATAATATATAAATAATATATATAAAAATTGCATATATATATATAAATTACACACACATATATATACATACATATATATATATATATATTATCACTTTAAACGTTATTATTAGTGGGTTCTCGTATTTGAATAGGCGCTGTATATATATATATATATATATATATATATATATATATCGTATAGAGTGTGCGATAGGTAAATCGTTGCCATTTTTTATAATTTTCATTTCGCGCATGCGTGTTGTTTGTTTATGATCCTGTCGACTACAGAGTCTAGTAGGATCAGTTGGGAACTGACTGTGCAAAAAGGAGCACCATGACGCTATTCAGTCGGCCAGAAATTTGGAAACGGTATGCTGTACTGCTTGGCATTCGTACCGGGAGCTGTAATACGAACATTCCAGAGCGTTTGGGTGTTAATCTGAGGACAGTGCAGAGGATTCGGAAATGGTTGTGCTACCTTAGGTTAAAAGGGTGCCTGCTGGAAAACCCTATGTCTGGCAACAGGACTCTGCACCATACAGCACAAGCAGGAGAACGCAGTCAGGGCTGTCAGACAATTTCTGCGACCACATCACCCCTTACATCTGGCAACCTAACTCCCCAGACTGCAACCCCGTTGATTGTTATGTGGGGAGCGCAGTTGAGCGAGAAATAAAAAAAAACTCCTTGTAACATCAGAAATGAACTGAAGGCAAGGAAAATGGCAGCATTCACCAACTTAAACAAGGAGCTTCTTCCAGAAGAGTTTCAGGATATTTCGAAGATTTATCATACTCAGGATCTAACATTCCAGCCATAATATAGGATATATATTGCGTTTGGTATATAGGGATAGCTCAGTAAGAGAAAACTGAAAAGTTCTCAGCCCAACTAAGACACACTTTGAAAATAAATGTAATATTTAGTCATTCGGTTAGATTTGGGGAAATAATTGTGACCGAAAACTTCTCAGCACTCCTCACGGAAAGTGATTCATCAGTAAAATATAATTTAATACAACAGAAATGAAACTCCCTTGAATAAGTGTATTCGGTTGATGCAAAAATAATGACGTAATAAAGTCGTTTTTTGACGTTATAAAATATGTCAAAAAACGACATTATGGTGTCATTATTTTTGCACCAACCTAATATTATAGTTTTAAATAATGAAAGCTGTTAAAATAATAGCATACGAATATATGTAACATTTACGTCATACAAAATTTAACACACACGATAGATAGATAGATAGATAGATAGATAGATAGATAGATAGATAGATAGATAGATAAAGAGAGAGAGAGAGAGAAGGGGGCATGGACATATCGACCTTTATTATGTTATTTAATATCGAATGTAAGTCTTACAGAAGAAATTTACAATGAATTAATAGACAGGTAGATGTTGGCCTGGTCTACACTATAGTAAAAATAATGCAGCAATTTGATCCGGATTATACCCTAGTCTATAACTGAACACACCCAAGGTAAACCCTTTTTGAGTGGGAAAGATCTTACCCTTGTGTAAAGGATTCAGCCTAACGAAACAAGGGGAGATCACTCTTGATTATTTTTGACAGTCGTATTCATATAAAGTACAAATTTCATTGTAACCTAATTTATATACAGTAATGGATCATATGCAATATAGATTTTAAAAAATCAGCTAGAAAAATTGAAAATAAATACAATGCATCTGCAGCCTGACTGAAGTTATTATGCTAATCAAATAAACCCCAATAACTCAAAAAGTTCTAAACCAATATTTGTCAAATTTAAATTCCTCAATTCCCACCCTTAGTAATATATTTAAGTAGCAGCATGGCCCCGCGTTGCCCATGCTTGATTCAAAAATCGTACGACTCATACAGCAATCGCTATCACTTGACTCAAAATATTTTTTCCCTTCCTTGCCTTTAAAGGAGTGGCCTTTGCCGTGCTGGTGTTGCTACATGCTTTACTTCTTGCCTATCTCACACTGCAAATTTTTTCTAAGCTCTATACTAAACATTAAATCTATTACGAAAAAAGAATTAAACAAAATGAACACAAAACGATCAGCTTTAAAAAAGGACTCGTAACTGGAAAAACCGAATGAAAAAAGAATGTTAACAACAAATACTTTTTCACACCCAACACAGTTCTGCGTAATTAGAATCAACGTTGAGTTTAAGGAAGCGAATGAGCCAATTGGAGTAAAGTGCCATGCAGATTTAAATTTTTCCCGCTTGTGACGAATGCAGCTATCGATTTTTTTTTTTTTTTTTTGCCTGCTAGCATGCTAGTTAACATTCGTGTCAGTCAGCTGTTGGCTCTCACGCTGGCCAAAAAGAATCTTCCTACCTATTCGTGGCAGCGAGCTATAAACTCTCACTCTGGCCAGTACAAAATGGCCGCAAACTACATGAAAACTGCCGTAGAAGAATGAAAAAATCGATTATTTCCACTATCGATAAGAGTTAGGAAATGGAAAGTCGGTCTTGGCCTTTCCGCTAACTTGGAGCATATGCATGTAAATTTTGGTGCAAATCCGTCGAAAATTGCGGTCGTGCATTCGTTACACACACACACACACATACCCTGCCTTTTATAGATAGAGATTAAATTTTCTGCCATTTCTAATAATTAGTTTTTGAGGTAATTGGAATTTACGAAAATGGACTGGCTGAAGTTAGTATGCAGATTAAACTGATATTAGCTTAACTTCTGAAATCTGATAAAACTATTTTTTTTCCTTTCCATAATATATGTTGAAACATGAGTCAAGGGAAGGATCTGATAACTGCTGAAAAACAGAAAATAACAAAGTTATTGAGTCAGGGAATGTCCACATTGGAGATATCAAAAGAGCATTGTTGAAAATATAAGTTGAGAACTTGAAGCAAAGGAAAAGGCTTTAAGAACTTGCTTCCTCGAACAGAACGTAAACTAAAGCGAGTTAAAGCGAAACAACCACTTTTGACCAACGCTCAGATCTTTGAAAAGGCTGGAATTGAGGGTGTCACGAAGAAGAAAAACTGTAGAATACTTTGTAAATTGTGATCTGTAAAATAATCTCGTAGGCAACTTCCTCCCACCAAATGAAATATTTTAAAGCTTCAAAACTGGGCCAAGAAAATACATGAAAATTGATTTTTCTAAAGTAATTTTCACGGACGAATCTCGAGTGACAGTTGATGGACCTGATGAATGGGCCAAAGGATAAGTTTTAGCCATTAGAAGCGTACCTGTGCCTAAAAGAAAGCAACAAGGAGGCGGTAGTGTCATTATATGAGCTGGAATTGTCGACAAAACCATTATTCGATCATTCAAAGTCGATGAATGGGTTAAACTGAACAGGGCTTACTACTGCGAAGTTATGAACACGACTTTCTTTGGGTGGTACAAGTGCCAGTCTCGCAGTTTCAAAGTGAAGTGAGTATTTATCCACGACAATGATCCTTCACATATATCTAAGCTTACTCGTGAATTCTTTGAGTATAAAAGATTTACAGGAGAGTAGATAATGGAATAGTCACCATCAAGTCCTGATCTGAATCCAATTGAAAATCTATGGTCAATTGTGAAGATGAAATTATATGAAGGTGACCAACAACATAGCAGCAAAGACCCATGGGAAGCAATTAAAACTACCCTGTCGGAAATTGAACCTGCTGAAATAAAAAAAAAATCAATAAAATCAATGGATAATAGATCCTTGAGAAGGGCCGCTATTATAAAATGTAAAGGATTCAAAGACTTATTATGAGTTTGTTATTTGTTCTATTATAATTATATTATTACCTTATAAAATAAAATGTGATCATTTGGTTTTGTTTAATAACTTCAGACGGCAGTTTTTTGAATACATCAAATAACTTCAATAACTTCAATAAAACATATTGATACTACCTAAATTTTAAGTCGGGCTTTGTTTTGACATCTAAATTGATTGCTTAAAATTTGACAACTGTTTTCCAAACCAAATTTGAATTATTCAAGTTTATATGATTTGCTTAATAACTTCAGACAGGGTGCAAATACAAATTAGAGACATGTCATGATCAATAATTCCATTTTCAATACATCAACAATGTTTTGTGGCAATTTCTAACATCAACTTGAGATTTTTCTTTTTAAAATCTTGAATAATTTAACACATTCAACATTATGGATAAAAAATAGTGAATTTTATGTACTTTTGGGGACTCGACATAAGCAAAATAAATTCATGAATTTGGAAGGAAAGAAAGACCTCCAAATGACGTCAACATCCGCTAAAAATCTCACCCTTTAATAGTCAGTTGTGCTTAGTTTAATTTGTAACGTATATAAATGTAATTATAAAAAGGGGGTCCGGAGTTGTGTACTCACCGACCCTGTTAGCAATACACAAAGAATAGAGCAATGTAAAATGGAAATGAATTGCTAATAATTTTATTCTAAAATGCATTGTAAATAAGGAAAGTGATTGTAATTATATGCATTACTGACTAAACAAAGCTATGATGCATATAATGCAAAGCGATTGCAATTACTTTTAGTATTGAAATAATTTAGAAATAATTTTATTTTAATGTACTACAAATAATTAAGCCAGAGGAACCAACGAAATCAATGGATAATAACTTACTTGCTGTTATTGGGAAGGATCACCATAATAAAATATAAAGGATTTAAAGATTTATCACGTGTTTGTTATTTGTTCTATTATAGGTATATTATTATCTTTTTATTGAAGTAAAATGTGATTATTTGTTTTGCCTAATAACTTCAGACGGCAGTTTTATAGAATACATCAAATAACTTCAATGACTTCAATAAACCATATTGATACTATCTAAATTTTAACTCAGGATTCGTTTTGACATTTAAATTGATTGCTTAAAATTTTATAATTGTTTTTGAAACCAAATTTGAATTATTGAAGTTTATATGATTTGCTTAATAACTTCAGACAGGGTGCAAATGCAAATTAGAGACATGTCATGATCAATAATTCCATTTTCAATAAATCAACAATGTTTTGTGGCTATTTTTAACATACCTTTTTCTTCTTAAAATCTTGAATAATTTAACACATTCAACATTGTGGATGAAAAATAGTGAATTTTATTTATTTTTTTCAAGACTTAGCATGAGCGAAACAAATTCACGAATTTGGATGAAAATAGAGACCCCAGAATGATGTCGAAATCTGCGAAAATATTTCACCCTTTAATAGTTGTGCTTAATTTGTAACGTATATAAATGTAGTTATAAAAAAGGGGGTGTAGTACTCGCCAGACCTGCTAGCAATACACAAAAAATAGACGTATGTAAAATGGAAATGAATTACAAATAATTTTATTCTAAAATGCATTGTAAATAAGGAAAGTGATTGTAATTATATGCATTACTGACTAAACAAAGTTATGATGTATATAATGCAAAGCGATTGAAATTACTTTTAGTATAGAAATAATTTAGAAATAATTTTATTGCATTAAAGTACTGCAAATAATTAGACCAGAGGAATACATTGCAAATAATTTGGGTCAAGAAATATATTGCAAATGATTTTATTATAGAAATACCATGAAAATCAAGACACAAAATAACTATCATTTACCAGGTATTAAAATCGTTAAGCGGCTACATATACAAGGTGATTGAAAAGTAACTCCCTATTTATGTATGAGTAGCCTGCTAGAAGCCCTGTGAGTTGGATTTGGGGTTGGTTAAAGAAGCAAGTCTACTATACGAAACCAACACTTTAGAAGAACTTGAAGAGCGAATACAAGAAGTTATGTCTACCACGACACAAGAGTTCCTGGTGAAATCAGTTGACGCGATTCCTGGGCGGCTTGAGAAGCTGGTAGTGAAATCTAGTGGCCATATCGAATTTTAAATAAAACCTCATACCAAACGCTTTCCTCTCATATTCATTTCTTGTAAAATTATAGTTAATAAATAAAATATAAATGTTTTAAAATGGGGAGTTACTTTTCAATCACACTACATATATATATATATATATATATATATATATATATATATATATATATATATATACAGACATATATATATACATATATATGTATATATATATATATATGTATATATATACATGAATATATATACATATATACATGTATATATACATATATATATATATGTATATATACATGTATATATATACATATATACATGTATATATATATATATATATATATATATATATATACATATATACGTCTATACAACCATAAACGCTCTTTTAGATATAGATACCTCGTCACCGCAAAATGTATCCTTTCCGGTTACAGCTTTAATGTATTAGACATCCGACAACATTCATATTTCTCTCACTTAAACCGTCTTTGACTCCACTCTCTAAAACTTCTCTCTGTTAAATTTTAATCTCCCACCTTCTCTCGTCTGTTACCCCTCTCTATAGCTCTAACATTCGTCCCACACTCTCAATACTTACACTCTCCCTAAATTCTATTTTTTATTTCCGGGGTTGTTTTTTCTGTTTTCTTTTTGAATTTGTAGGTCTGTTGAATTGGATCGTATTTACGATTCCAATGGAATAAATTATGACCATGGAATCTTAGTGTTTAAGCCTTTTTATTATATCCTTACTCTGTCCTGGACATTGAGTTCTACCTGGATTCTATCCCCATGGAATTTTTTTATTCAAAATATATATGTAGGTGTATGCATGTATGTATATATATTTATATATTTTGCATGTGCATGTGTATATTTACCACTAATATGATCTCTCTCTCTCTCTCTCTCTCTCTCTCTCTCTATATATATATATATATATATATATATATATATATATATATATATATATATATATATATGGCGGAATCTCCCATCGTATTCGACGTATGAGGATCAGTTCCTATCAGTTCCTATGAACCGACAGCTGGACACCAGCACATATGATTTGATTACAGTGGTGCAGAACCAGCAACATTGTTTGAAGACACCGTGGAGTAGTGTATAGCGACTCGGATTGAGTAATCGTAGAGCCGAGTTCGAATTCTAGTCGAATCCATTATATTGGGTAAATAGCAGGACAGTCTGGACTCTATATCCTTGAATGGTAACTGGTCTAGGAGAAGAAAACTCTGAATTCAAAACCTGCTGAGGGTTGTTTGGGGACTATGTGGCACGTAGTGCACCAGGACTCTGTATTCAGCCCATATATATATATATTAGGTTGGTGCAAAAATAATGACGTAATAATGTCATTTTTAACGTCAAAAAACGACATTATTACGTCATTATTTTTGCACCAACCTAATATATATGTAAAGGTCTATTTCGACAGTAAGAATTCTTTCCAACTTATTTGTTTAAATAATATCGACAAGTTCTATCTTATCAATTTTTGTATTAATTTTTTTCAAATTTCCGAATTAGCTGTTTAATTTTACCTGCAAATTCAGTGAAGTTCATATTTATTCTATATTATTTTAATTCCGAATACTTTCGAATGTTGCTCTATTTGATACAAAGGATTTTTCCGTGTATATTGACGCAACATTTTTTTGTTGTTTAATTCCGACGTTCTCATGTTTGAGGGAACTAATTGCAAGTCACTCAAGGTAACGTAATTTATAATATATTGAGCTCTGGAATTACCGCTCAACTTAGCAGGGCTCAATTGATCAGATAAGGAATCTTTGAAATATTAGAAAAAGAAAGACGGCCCAAATGAAAAGTACCACTACGGGCCATTTAAAAGAAGCATTAAAAGCAATTTGTACATGAAGTGACAATGAGGATCATTTAAAAAGCCTTGAAATGACAGTGCCTTTAAGAATCAAAGTAGAGATCAAAAATAAATTCTTTCCTTGTAAATACGGATTTTTCAACTAAATGTTTCTAATTTTGTAAGTTTTAGCACGTAAAATAATATTAAATTAAGAATTATTTGTAGGGTAGGGTTTCCAAATTTATGCAAAACAACGCAAAACGCGAAGTTTTCAAATCTAGAATGTATGTGTGTATATTTGCATATAAGCCATACAGTCTTATTAAAGTTATATCTCGGTATCAGTAGTGAATCAGACTGAACAAAGGTAAATATATATATATATATATATATATATATATATATATATATATATATATATATATATATATATATGTATGTATATTTGGTAATTTGACAAACTTCATATTATTTTTATTCCTAGTACTTTCGAATGTTGATCTATTCGTTTTCAAGGATTTTTCTGTGTATATTTACGCAACATTTTTTTGTTTATTTCCGGCGTTCTCACGTTTGAGGGAAAAAACTGCAAGTCAGTCAAGGTGACGACATTTAAACAAACTTAATTTTTCATGTATAGTTTTTAAATATATATATATATATATATATATATATATATATATATATATATATAATCCGAGTAAATCCTAACAATATAAAATATTAAAAATGATCCACAAAAAGACCTCAATGTATTTATTATAACAGAGAATAATACATATAAATTATCTGTCTGTGTTTCTGAGATGAGGTATTATGTACACTATTTACATTATTCGGACTATTGTACTCATCTTTGTTGCCATATTTATCCCAACGTTTCCGCCGTTGTACGCTCCGGCCTTCTTCAGGTGGTTGGAATATCGAACTGAACCCTTTATTTTTTTTATGAATTAACAGGAGATAACTGATAAGTGACATCCATTTAGCAGGGCCCGTGGAATTAGAACAGTCTACCCCAGCGAGCGAAATAAAGTATTCAGTTCGACATTCCAACCACCTGAAGAAGGCCGGAGCGTACAACGGCCGAAATGCTGTGATAAATATGGCAACGCAGATGAGAGCAATAGTCCTAATAATGTAAATAGTGTATTATTATTATTATTATTATTATTATTATTATTAAATATAACAGAAAATAAATGTCTATTATGTCTGATCATAAGCCTTTCTAATGTTCAAATGTTTGCTTTAATTTCTGATGAAAATAAAAACAAAAATTATCCAATATTTAGATATTTTTTATTAAGTTGTCCCTGAGATTTTAGCGCACGTGAGCCATCCTCAGAGTGGTTATACAGACATCAAATAAAGATATCCACCGCCAATGATGATTTTTTTATTTTTTATTTTGACGTAAAAGAATGCTATGCAATGTTAACGGTCGCTGAATAGCAGGCGTAGATCGTAAGTTCAAGATGTGGTTCTATGACGTCATACCACGCGATAGACCGAAGTCTTACAACAGAACCAATATCTAGATGCAATGCAATGTGTTGTGACTAGTTTGAAATCTAATTTTGTTGAGTATGGTTTGCTTCGTTTTAATATAGATGGCCTCCAATATCTGAATAGGTTCTTTTTCTGTGTATATGTATGAGTATTATTGTGTTATCAACTAATATCTGTCTAATATTATGTACATGGCTATGTTTTCTAGGAAAAAAAAAATATATATATATATATACATATGATGGGATAAAGAATAAATAGGAAATGTTTATCAATCTAACATGTTTCACTTTTGTTAAAGCTTCATCAGAGAATGAGATATGGAGAAAAACAGCGAATTTTCAGTTAGGATTGATATCCGCTGATTTCTTCGAACTTGCAATGAACGCATTGTCTCTCCTTGAATTCAGAACGCCACAAATTATTCTAATGTTTCTTTAACAAGTCAAATGCGCCTGAAATATGACTAACCAATGACGGTCAAACAGCACAAAAGTAAAAAAAATACCAGAATTTCTTTCTTCTTTTTCTCAATATCTCATTCTTTAATGAAGTTTTAATAAAAGTGGAACATTTTCAACGTTTACAGCTTGTTCTTTATCTTATTTTGAAAACGAGTAAGTCTAGCCAAACACGTTTACCCAGTAAAAATAACGTTCATAGTATACAAATAAATATAGTTCATTCGGGTTCACGCCCTCCCCGGTCTTTTGAACAGCAGTAGAGGTTTATCCCTTGTTTCCTGTTTATGATTGCGTTTCCAGTTTTCTAGTTCCTTCTAAAATCAACCCTGTGTTTTAGAGGTCTCCACCAAAACTCTGAAACTTTATTTACTATTTATTTGTTATTTTTTTCCGCAACCGGAGTAGATAGGTTCGCCTATTGTCCGGTTCACACTCCTCCCCGGTCTTTTGAAACGGAGTAGAAGTTTATCCTTTCTTTCCTGTTCTTCTTTCACTCCCAGTAGCCCCGTTCATCTTAGTAGCATTATTGCCTTGCTTGGGGTGAAATGATTTTTAAAAAAACTCACTTTTATTACAAAGACCGTTTGCCTTTAAAAAGTTGTTCACCAAAAATGCTCTAGTCGAACTTCTTTGGGTTTTTTGTTGTTTTGTTTTTTTGGTTTTTTGTTGTTTTGTTTTTTTGTTTTTTTGTTGTTTTGTTTTGTTTTTTTTTGGGGTTTTTTTTTTTGTGAAATGCAATTTTGTTCTTGTTCTTGTTGATGATAATCATGATGATGAGGTTTTTGGTTTCTTGGAAACAATTTTCATTAACGTTATATCTATAAAAGTTTCGAGCCAATAATTCCTGCTTTTCTGTTTTCGCCGGATCCTCTGACATTAACAGATGGTGAAAACCTTTATGTGGAATCGGAAGCATTTACAAAGGTTTAAATAAGAAGATGCTAACTTTCAGCGCTTGACAGCCGGAGCAGTCACTGACTTCTCTGACAAAAACTCTTAGGACTAACGTGCTAAATATATTTCATTAAAGAATAAATTAGAATTCCTGAATTCCGACGTAAATACGTGAAACCTGATATTTCAAAATGGCATAACCAGAAAACAAAAGACTTTCATAATATATTTTTGATTTTTTTAAAAATGGCATCAAAATTATGTTTAATTTTGAAAATGATTCTCAAATATGAGTATCCACTAAAAATAACGTTTAAAGTGATTAAAAATCCTGTGCGTATAAGACGCAGGTTTCTTCATCCAAATCGTATCAAAATGTTTTAGTAATAAAATCTGTTTGATTAATATTTTACTGGCCTTATTACAAAAACGTTATTTTAAAATATATATATATATATATATATATATATATATATATATATATATATATATATAAGTTTAAGTAATAAAATATGTTTTTAAAAATAACTCTCAAGTAATAAAATCTGTTGGATTAATATCCTACTGGTCTTATTACAGAAACGTTATTTAAAAATATATATATATATATATATATATATATATATATATATATATATATATATATATATATATATATACGTTTAAGTAATAAAATATGTTTTTAGAAATAACGCTCAAGTAATAAAATCTGTTGGATTAATGAATAAAAAATTACCCTTTCTTAGTTAAGGAATTAACGTTGCCAAACTTTTTTACTTTGTCTATGTAATCAAGGTGTTGAGGACTGAGTAGGGAGGCGTTCACCATTAGGCATTTTCTTTGTGCTCTCTTTTTTTAGATTTTATCTTATTTAAGGATATTTAGGTCTTTTGACAATTGGTCTGTTGGTTTCATCAGCAGTTTTGTTTTTTGTTTTTTTAATAACTATTATATACTCGACTCTCCCGTCGAATTCGACGTATGAGAGTCAAGCAGATCAGGAACTGACAGCCCGACACGGGCACATGAGATTTGATTATAATGGTGAAGGTTTTGTGCAGAACTATCCACACTTTTTGAAGGGCCGAATACAGAGACCTGGTGCATTATGTGCCACAAGGTCCCAAAACGACCTTCCGCAGGTTTTGAATTCAGAGTTGTCCTTCTCCAAGGCTATAGAACCCCATATGTTCTGCTATTTACCCATAGCTGGAAGGAGAGAAAAAGGATTAATCTTTCCTAAGGGTATTAGCACGTAAGTGAATTATATATATATATATATATATATATATATATATATATAGATAGATAGATAGATAGATAGATAGATAGATAATATTGATAACATTTTTCCTCTCCGTTTGGTACAAGTCTGTGCAGCAATCTTCAGTGACTGATTGAAAACTGACCGTTGTAAAATTTAAATATTAATATTAATAACTTACTGTTAATATCATGGAGCAGTCCATTTTTTTTTCTTTTAAATGGGCTGCTCCATGTCTTTGTGTGTACGCTTGATTTTTGAGGATTCATACCTTTCCCAAGGGTATTAAAACGTAAATGAATATAATGGATTCGACTGTAATACGAACTATACATATATATGTGTGTGTGTCTGTATATATATATATATATATATATATATATATATATATATATATTCAATAAAAGTTCAATGGACTATATCACACTGACCGAATTCAGAAGTTCGCATCAAATCGCTCCTCAGTGTCAAATGTTCGAATTCTCTTTGTCTTTCTCTCCATATATATATATATATATATATATAGATAGATAGATAGAGAGAGAGAGAGAGATGCAGAGAGAAAGACTTTTTTTATATTGTAGCTTTGTTACAAGTGGTAGCCATTGCGACTGAAAATACTGTCATATTTTGACATTTAACAATAAAAGCTGTGTCCTTTGTCAACAAGCCCATAAAATCGGACAAGTTAAATATAAAAATAATTTGTAAAAGTCATTCTGAAAAGATCGCTTTTAAACACGCGCGCGCACACATATGCACACACCTACACAAATAAATATAGTTGCTTACATCAATGCGGACATACGTGTATACTATTTAACTTTTATTTTTTCATTTATTTATTTCAGCCTGGCTATCATTGTATCTGTGAAACTTATAATCGGAAAGATAAGTCTTTTGAACTTTTCTTTTTAACTATCGTTGCTCTATTTTTTCATATTGAATACTTTATTTACAAAAGTATGCTGCCTTTAAACGCTTTAAACTCCAGTAATTTACTACGTGTTTTGTGGGGCGTTAACTAGACCGATATTGGAAGATGAAAACAACTAAAATAAAATATAGTAATTAAAACCTATTACTAATGAAAAATGCAAAAACAAAAACTATATTCTGCCTTTATCATCAAATAGCATTTGGCGCGTTTAATTTTAAACTTGAACTAAATTCATTTAAAAACTGGTCGTTTTTTTATTGTACTGTGACGGTTATCAGCGCTTATCTATAAAAAAAATGTAAAAAAAAAAAACAGAAAAATTGGCATATTTTTGCATTTTAAGTTTTTTTGTTTGTTTGTTTTTTTTTAAGTGATTTCACCCTAAGCAAGGCAGTAAAGCCACTAAGACACAAGAGGGTGTGGAAGAAGTAGAAAACAGAAACTTTACTAAGGGGCACGTCCAAAAGAAGAATAAACAGGATGAAGAAAGCGATTGCCATTGCATTTAAACTTTTGAAGATTAAAGTTGGCTGGAAAGCATGGAGCCGGAAGAGAATTCCTCAAACGAGAATTGCGAGAAAAGAAACTGTTAGCATAGAAATTGCGTTTACATCAAGCCGGCTTAACTTTATATCGATGAGACCGCATCGCCAATCTAGTACTGCGCTTAAATTCATAAAGTCAAGGTACCATGGCGAAGTGTTCATCCGAACAGTTGCCTTGGAATTATTTATAGAAAAGTTACAGGGCGGCAACTTTACGTCGGTGGGAAAGTGACTGAAGCCGAAACGCCAAATCAGGGCCAATAATAATGCTGATTTTTATTTGGATTTTATCAAGGATCTCCCACTAAAGATGAAAAAAATAATATTTCATCATATTTTTAAGACAGGTAACAATGTAATTTTAAGTTGCATATTCTTTTATGTGTCGTGTCTCTACAAGACGTGGCAATCGTGGCTCTCCACAGCCTACAGTTTTTTTTAGGTCCGCCTATTGTCCAGTTCACACTCTTCTCCGGTCTTTCGAACATGAATAGAGGGTCCTGTTTGGGATTGGGTTTCCGGTTCCTTCTAAGGTCTTCTCATTTTCTTTCCATCCCAGTAATCCCTTGCGTTTTTTTTTTGTTTGTTTTTTTTTTGTTTGTTTTTTGTTTTTTTTTAAGCGTTTCACCCCAAGCAAGGCGGGAAGCCAATAGGACGCAAGGAGATACAGAAAATATAGAGCGAGATCAGATAGAAGTGATAGAAGAAAGGATGAAGAGAAAGGTAGTAGATAGATCAAGGCAACTGGAGATGTCGATTGACATTACACTTGATTAGCTGGAGATTATAGCTCTCAGGGAAACTGGAATAGGGAAGGGAATTCCACAGGCGAGAGGTGCGAGACATGAAGCTATTAGAGTAGAAGAGACGGCTACATTTAGGAGTTTCGACAGTGAAAGGGTGAGAGCGGGATGCCAGCCTCGTAGGGCGCTTGAACTCATGAAGTCTGAGAACCAGCGAATGCAGCTCCTCGAAGCAATTACCATGAAAGTATTTGTAGAATAGACAGAGAGAGGCGACGGCGCATCTGTGAGAAAGTGACTGTAGACGAGATGCCAGAGCAGGGCCAATTATATTGCATATCCATCTCTGGAGCCTATCAAGAACCCCGAGGCAAACAGAAGGGGCACCAGACCATATATGGCAGCAATACTCCATGCATGGGCGAACTCTTGATTTGTAGCTCTGGAGGATCGATTCCGGGGAGAAAAATTTCCTGGCGCAGCACAGGGAGCCAACTTTCCTTGCGGTGGACGAGACATTTGACTCAATGTATTTGTTCCATCTCAGGTCAGCAGTCAACGTGAGACCGAGCAGCCGCAGAGAGTTGCTCTCGAGAAGTTGAGCGTCAGACATTCTAATGGAGGGCAAGGAAGGATCTCAGCGACACTATCGTTTTTCTTCGGGTGAATTGATTTAAAATAAATCTAAACAACGTTTATCTCATTACCATCCGTCCCAGTCGCCAGTCTGTCACTTAATTACTCTAACTTACTAGTTCATTTCCTCGCTGCTTCCCAATGTACCTCTTGTCTCTAATATATCTTATGAGTGTCAAATTCCCTAACCCTTCTTCCTTCATTATGTGCCCCAGAAAGGGGCACTTCGACGTGGTGTAAGGGTTAGGAAGCTTGTCTTGCTGCATCAATTACGACTAAGTAGTGAGTTCGATCATCACTGGGTACCTTATACTTTCGGCCTTGTGCCACATCTAAGCTACGCTTAGAAAATCCAGAGGGTACTTCAACATGGGGAAATAGCAAGCTCGTCTCGATATATCAGTTACGACTGAGTAGTGATCCTCTATAGGTGCTCCATAGTTTCGGCTTTGTTACCCCATCTAAGCTACGCTTAGAAAGTCCCTAGAACACTTCAGCGTGATGTAACGTCTAACAAGCTTGTCTCACTAGATCAATTACGACTGAATAGAGTTCGATCGTTACTGGGCGCTCAACGCATTCGGCCTTGTGCTACATCTAAGGCACGCTTAGAAAATCATCATTGTGTGTCTTAGAAATTTCAGCTGCTTTTTGTTTCAGTTTTTCTTAAAACTTCTTTGCTGAAGATTTCTTGCTAAATGTGCTCCACGGCCAAGCGGATCAGGTAAAGTTCATGATGGCATTACTTTAGAATAATGAACGTTTTACGAGTCAGTAAATAACCAACATTCCCACAAAATACAAACCAGTCGATGAAGATCGTTTGCACCAGATAAGAACAGCGGTCCCCAAATTGTGCAGCTCGCTTCATAGGTGCAGCGGAAAAGGATAGCAGGTGAGGCGGAATGATTGAAAGACAATCAAAGATTTCGAAACAGTTTCGAAAAATTCATATGCCAGAAATAAATATGATTTCTAAATTTTAAATATTATTATGGAAACTTGTGATCGCATGCATGAGTCCCAGTATAAATAGTTATAAATTATTATTAACTGATTTTACCATTGTGATATTTCTGCATTATATCAAGTGATATGTCCCGGAAAGGGATATATTTGAACAAAGTAGCTAAGTGCTTTTGGCTACTATAACCAAGGCACGAATTTTGATAAAAAGTCTACGCACGTAAATGCAAAATTGTCACGTTATGGAGAGTCGCAAACGTGAATTCCAAATGGCCTATCGAGATTGAATCGTAAAAAAATTGATTTTCCATTACCAAGCTACTGCGGGTGTGTTGCAATAAGATAACAATTGTTTTGATTCATGAGAAGATTAAGTATCATTTTTTACGATTTCTAATTGTTTTTATCAGTTTAAAGAATCGAATTTTCTGTCCCACTCCTTTTCTTGGTGGACGAGAACTTGTAATAATTTACTGGTGAAATTTGATTGGTTACCGCAAATTGCTTCCTTTCCTTGCGTAGTTTATTGCTCACGTTTTGATTAAATTTTTGTCTGGTATCAGTCCAACACAGAGGAAGGAAACAGTAGTTAAAAAATGATAACTGAACTTCATCTAAATAGATCAAAGACTATTACATCTAATACTACTAATGTATTAGGTTGAGTCGTAAATAATTTCCGTTTTTCTCAACTTTATTAATAAAAAGACGTATAATTCTAATTTATTGGTTTAAATATTCACCATTATTTGCAGTAACTTGTTCCAATTTATCAGGCAGATCTGTGCCGTCATTTATTTATTTCACCAAACAGCATAGCGTAAGTCAATTTCACCAAACAGCATAGCGTAAGTCAATTTCACCAAACAGTATAGCGTAAGTCAATTTCACCAAACAGCATAGCGTAAGTCAATTTCACCAAACAGCATAGCGTAAGTCCACCACACATGATTTTGTTCGCTGTTTTGTTGCCTAGTTAAGCACTTTATGTAGCAGCTTGTCAAATTTGCATAAGTGCAAAAAAAGTCTCGCGAAAGTATCTGACTCCGAGATCTATCGTTTCTTAAATATTTGACTTGTAAAGCCGCCATTTTCTTTTTGGGATATTTTACAAGCGAGACATGTCCGAATTCATTTTTCTGCCAGCAGATAAGCCATTTTTGTCTCGTGTTACGATAGCTTTTGAGTAAAATTCCGTAGGTTTTGATATTAAAAGCTTTCGACGAACTTTTGAATCTGATTTTTATTCGAGAAAATTTTTTGCCATCAATGCGTTTTGCAGATACCGCGAAAGATAATAAATGGTTGGTGTAGCGACAATGGTCATATTAACTATTTCCCTATATTCATTGACCGAGCAGACAGTGCTACTTTCGGTAGAAATTTATAAAAACCTTTCTCTTAAAACAATGTTTAAAAATAGTTCTTTCAATGTAGTAAATTTCGTTTAACGGCATATCAACCTCTATCGGCTATTTAATGCCAAAATCTAAACATTTTGTACATAATTCTATGCTTTCAGGGTGAAAAAAGTATTGTTTTTTTTTTTAATATACAGACAGACTTTTCATCTCCGACCCCTTCCGTCAACTGACTTTGGATGCAACGGACAAAATCTGCAGGTAAAAAAACTTCCAAATCGTCGGCGATGTATTTCAAAAGAGCAGAACCAGTCGTATTAGTTCTCAAAGTGACCGCTGGTGGCGGTGGTAGGCCTTTCAGTTGTAAACAAAGACGGAAAGTACGATACATTAGCGCGTGCGTGAGAAATATTTTTGTTATTTTGATTCATTATATAAAGTATATATTTATTTATGCCATATAAACATGTTTATAGTATTTACATTATGATCATAACTACTGGTAGGTACTATAGTCGTTTTATAAGTCAAAAGTAATCCCTTCCCATCTACCGACAATCAGCTTTAACGGACCTCCACCTCCCCCTATTAGACCGTTGATGAGAGGTTTGTCTGTTTAGTTCTTAGATCATAAAATGTATTGTTGTTAATTTCACTACCAAAATGTATTGGTCATTTTACTATAAAAATGTACTGTTGGTTTCTTTGGGTGGGGGTCACTATTTTCCTATAGCTGGGACCCTAACAGGTGCTACTACCCCAGATCAGGATCAACCTGGAAACAGTAATTAAGAGGTATTTTAATGCTCCTCAAAACCTTCAATCTCTCGATCAGAGGCCTTGCTGCCGGATGTAGTTATCGTTATATTCAGGACGTAAGTTTTTCAAGTCCAGTAGCTGTTATTGCTCTTTCCACTATTTATGGATGCTTTCTTCCTAAACCCTACTTGCTATAGCAACAAAATCTATTGTAGTGATTGATTGATTGATTTCTTTTTTACGGCTTATCAACCTTTTTCAAGATATTTAAAGCCAGAAAATATTTTTTAGGTTTCTAAGAATTTTGGGAAATAATAAGGATTCACTGATACAGGTTCTACTATTTAACTCATAGCCTGGGAAAGCAGAAGAGGTGGATTCATACTTTTCCCTAAGAGTACGCATAAGTTAATATAACGAACCCGATTGGAATTTGAACTTGGCTCTCTGATTTCCAATTTTCAAGCCTGCGCCACCGCACATCCAAGCTTGGAGTACCTAGTATTCCCAAGCGGTCACCCATCTAGGCACTGTAGAGGCTCGACATTGCTTAACTTCGGCGATCGTACGAGAACCAGTGTTTCAATGGCTATAAGCTCTGGTTTATTTCACCAATTTTTTGTCCAACCCATCTTAGGTACGGCCCTGATTTTCATTATTCTTATGTTCCATAACCGTTTCAGAGAGGGTCTGATCATGGCTCTCCACAACTTCCTGTCTTGCGTTGTCCCCCTACATATGTTTTAGCTATTGACCATCCCTTTTTTGCACTGGTTCTGCCATCCGCTGACAGAAACCCGTTGTCCCCACCCTTTGCGTATATCGCCTTCAGTATGTCCAGGCACTCATTCCTCATCACAGAAACTTCAAATGTCCCTTTCTGATTGTAACCATAGGTTTCCTTGTAGTTACCATTTTCTTTAAACTTTCCTGAGAAATATCATGGACAACGAGCCGATGCTCGCTGCCCATGATATCCACAGCATTCGTCTCTGTTGCCTCAAATCTCTAGATACTGGCCAAGGTCGACGTTGCTTATCTTCGGTGATCGTACAAGAACCGGTGTTTCAACATGATATTGCCGTAACCGACCCCCTCCACACTAGCGCTGTGAGGCTGTGGCCCTGTTCTTCAATGGACAGTCTAATGGCACTAAGGAAAACGAGAATGAATTGTTCGTACAATTGAACTTTTTTGCTTTTTTCCATAGTCCGAAAAACTAATGGATATATCTGACCTTTCTTGAGGTCACTACATCCGCCTCAACCAAAAGCAATGTCAACCAAAATTTCCTTGTGTAAATGACGGGTTGTCAACATTTGCAGACTGCTAAAAAGAAAGAAAGAAAGAAAGAAAGAACAAGTGAAAAGGATGAGGCTGCTAAAAGAAAGAAAGAAAGAAAGAAAGAAAGAAAGAATTAATTAATTACAACACGGAGATATTTTCACGTACTTTATGTAACTAATAAACGATTATGCTAGTGTGTATACAGCTGAAAAGAAAAAAACACTAAAACATAAATATTAGGGCATATGTGTGATAGATAGATAGATAGATAGAAAGAAAGAGACAGATAGATAGATAAAAACAGACTGATATATATATATATTTATATATGGTATAAATAAAATGACAATTGGAAAAAAGATCTTAGATTTTGCCGACGCGTTTCGTCTTCCGACATTTTCAAGGCAAAAATGAAATCGAAATGTTCTTGTTATAGTTACATTAAAAAATCCAAATTTAAAAAGATAGACGCTTCTGTCTAAGCCTTTTTTTCTGGTTAATGTAAATTACATTTATACTAAGAGATTTTTTTTTTTTAATGTAACTATAACAACAAGAACATTTCGATTTCATTTTTGCCTTGAAAAAGTCGGAAGACGAAACGCGTCGGCAAAATCTAAGATCTTTTTTCCAATTGTCATTTTATTTATACCAATCTGTCTTGTCCACAGAATTCATCTGGGAATTTATCTATATCTATATCTATATATATATATATATATATATATATATATAGAGAGAGAGAGAGAGAGAGAGAAAGAGTTATTTATGCGATTGTCTTGGTGCTTACATCATTTATAATTTTTAAGTTTTAATTTTTTATTTAATTATTTATATTTTTATATATAGTATTATTATTTTTATATATAGTATTATCTTTATTATTTTTATCCTTATCTATTTTTATATTACAAATTTGTTCTTTATAATTATCTAAATTTATTACTTCTATTTATTGATTTATTTTATCATATTTATTTTATTTTATATTTTATTATATTATTTTATTATTTTATTTATGTTGAATATTATTAGTAGTAGTAGCAGTAGCAGTAGTATAAAATTATGATGATGATGATGTGAAGATGATTCCTGTCTAACATGAAATTAGACAAACTGTTGCAACTCTTTTTCATTACCCAATTGTTCAGGCTTTTTAAAGGAATTCTTTTTCTTGTTCATTCTATTTATTTTTGCTATTCGCTCATCATTAATTTCTTCCTTCTTTCCTTTCTTTTCTTTCATTCTCTCTCTCCACCCCCCTCTCTCTCTCTCTCTCTCTCTCTCTCTCTCTCTCTCTCTCTCTCTCTTTCTTTCTGTCTTTATTATTTAATTTTTTTATATTTATAATTTTATATTTTTCTTTCTTTATTTTTTGTTATTAATTTTTTCTTTTCTTCTTTTCTTTTCCCCATTTTTTTCTCTCCCTCTCTTTTCGCTTTTTCCATATTAAGCCGGTATATCTGTCTGGATGGATTGATTCCATTCTGAAAAAGTGTTGGTCTGAAAAGATGAATATAACAATATTCATGAAATAACTTATAACCGAGATGGATTTTTAAGGTTTTTCTTGACTTATTATTATATTGCTCTGTAACTTACATTGAGCTCTCTTTGAATTAATGTCTTCCTCGGATTTATCCCTACCAATTACAAATTGGTATCATATATATATATATATATATATATATATATATATAGTACATGTAATAGATTCGTTGGTATATAATCCAGGTGGATCCTAGTAATATCAAATATTAAAACAGATCCACAGAGAGATCAATGTTTTATTATAACAGAGCATATATATATATTTACGGCAAAAAACAAAATTACTTCAGCACGAGAAAAAAAAAGCATATATATAGATAGATAGATAGATAGATAGATAGATAGATAGATAGATAAGAACAGACATATAGATAGGTATAATGTACAGATTTAGATAGATATGTACAGACTATGATAGATACATACAAATATTTGCGTGTTTGTGTGTGTTTGTGTGTGCGTGTGTATATTTGTGTATATGTGTGTGTTCACGCGCGCAAAGTTCAGTCGTCTGGGGAAAAGGCATATTTCTCAGTGGAGATGAAGAGCGTCCGGAACTACCGCATTGTATATAAAAAGAAAGGGGAAAATATGTCCCTTCTTTTATAGTCCTTAAACAGCGCCACCTAATAGCATTGACAAAATTTGGCCCTGTTCTCTCCTGGACAGTCTAATGAAACTAAGAAAAAGGAAAATTAATTGTTCGGACCATTGAACCCGTTCTTTGTATTGCTTTTGTTCCATAGTCCGAAAAAGTAATGGATTGGTCCTGACCGAACAAGTGGGAGTAATCCTCACACTTTTCTCAAAATTAGGCTCACACAACTTTTAAGCTATTTTCGGGTTGGGATCAAAGTGTGGTATCTATTCTCTCTTTCACTTAAAGTTACGAAGGGAAGCTTAGTTCCAAGGATTCCAACATTACAGCAGCATCTTCCTCGTTGCCAAAGACAACGAGACAACAGTTGCAGCCACTGGACAATTTTTTGGGAACATTAAATTGACCTTGTTTGACATCCTGTCAACGTGGAGACGTGGATAAACACCTGCCACCTTTACCCAGTTCTCGGACTGGGATCAAAGTGTTCTTTTTGTGTGTGTGTGTGTTTCTGATTCGGGCAGTAATGAAGGAAATTTCGTCCCGGGGATTTTAACACCTCCCACATTATATTAGAGGCCGGGTCGCTGTACGTTGATGCTTGTATCACTGTAGTTATGGGGAGTGGGCAGTTTTTATTATTGGTTCATCTCCACGCTTATGGGCAACCCACATTAAACCGACCACGAGTCACATACATGCGAGGAGTAGACAGGCAAGACAGACTTATTAAAAAAATTATAGACGCTGTCGAGTAAATATATATATATATATATATATATATATATATATTATTTTTCTTTAGATCTAATTTATTTTTATATCTTTTTCAATTTATTTTTAATTTTTACATATATTTATAATTTCTTTTTAATTTTATATCTTTTAATGTTTATATATTTTTTCTTTTTTAATTTGTATTTATTTTTTATTTATTTTTTATTTTATATCTTTTTTCTTTCTTTTCTTTTTTTTTTTTTTTTTTTTTTTCTTACATTCTTTTCAAACATTTTCCCGTCTTTCCTTTTTATTCTTGTTTTTTCTTATGGTTTTCTTCTTTCCTTTCGATCTGTTTCTGCACATTTTACAGTTTTTTTCTTTCTTCTTCATTTCTCATACATTCGTTTCTAGTTTTTCTGATTAGAGTTTATTCTTTTTTTCTTTCCTTCTTAAGGTTTCTTTCTTTTGTATTGAAAGATTTTTCGTTTTTTATGTTTTCTTTGGAACTTAATTCCTATTGTCTTTCCTTTCTTTTTCTACTTTCCGTTCATTTTTTACTGATTCTTTCTTTCTTTCTTTCGTTTTTCTTTCTTTTATCTTTGTCATCCATTTCTTTTTCTTTCTCTTTCTCTTTATTTCATAGACTTCCTGTTTGTCTTAACTTTTTCTTTCGTTGTTTTATTTTTATTTTATTTTTTTCATATTGAATACTTCTTTCTTTCTTTCTGTTTCGTTTGTCGTTTTTGTTTCTCTTTTCTTGTTAAACACTTTCTTTCTTTCTTTCTTTCTTTTCCCTATCTAACTATCCATATATTATTTCTTTCTTTCTCTTATCTTTTTCCTCCGTTATTTTTGTTTCTTTTTTTCCTTCATTTTCCTCTTTCTTTCTTTCTCCTCTTTCTTTCTTTCACGGGGCTCCTTTTTCCTTCATTTCTTCCTTTGTTATTTTTATGTTCCTTTTTCTTGTCATACACTTTCTTTCTTTCTTTCTTTCTTTCGTTCGTTCGTTCACTCGGTCTTTCTTTCTCAGTGCTCTTTCACTTTTTTCCTTCGCTATTTTTGTTTTTTTTATCTTTCATATACTTTCTTTCTTTCTTTTTCTTTCATAATAATTATCTTTCTATATCCTATTTTCTTCGTTTTCTATCTTTCTTCCTGACACGTGTATTTTTCCTTTCTTTTTATTTCATTTTCAGTCTTTTTTCTTTTTATCTCTTCCACTCTTATTTACATCCCTTTCTTTCTTTCTTTCTTTATTTATTTCTGTATTTTTTTCTTTCTTTCTATTTCACAGGCTTTCTTCTCGTTTTTTTATCATTTTTCTTCACGTCTTTTCTTTCTTTCCTTTCATTAAAGGCCAACATTTCTTTCTTTCACCCACTTTTTACCTTTATTATTAAGATTTAAAGCAGTTTTAAATAAACGTTCAATTTTCTTATGTACGTTGAATTCCAGGTTGAGAGAAATAACTTTCCACAGCCCGCCTATCTGTCAGTTAATTATTTCTATTCTCACGAATAATCTGAAATTCGTTAAAAATGTATTTATGGTTCTCCGCAACTTCCTGTCCATTGTTGCTCTTAATAACTTTTGTCTTTTTACCATCTCACCCGTACCCTGTTCTGCCATCCATTCACTCAAGCTTTTCAAGTTGTCAGTCGCTTTCCTGTCTTTCTTACCTTCAATTTGTCCTGCAAATATCAAACCTAAATAATCTAAATCTGCTTCTATCTATCTATCTATCTGTATTTATTTATTCATTATCTATCTATATAAATCAATTCATTATCTATCTAAATCTGTTCATTATCTATGTAAATATGTTCATTATCTATCTAAATCTGTTCATTATCTTTCTATCTATATTTGTTCATTATTTATCTATCTAAATCTGTTCATTATCTATTTAAATATGTTTACTATCTGTTTAAATCTGTTCATTATTATCTATGTAAATATGTTCATTATTTATCTATCTATCTAAATCTGTTCATTATCTATTAAAATTTTTCCATTATCTTTTTGAATATGTTCATTATCTGTTTAACTCTGTTCATTATCTGTTTAACTCTGTTCATTATCTCTGTAAATCTGTTCTCTATCTATATAAATCTGTTCATTATCTATCTATCTATCTAAATCTGCTGATATGTATCTATTTCAGTTTACTCATTACCTATGTATCTAACGATATTTTATCATGTAGACTTTCATATAAAATATAAACGGGACTAGCACATATGCACACTCACGCCTGCCTACGTGCGTGATAGAGAGAAATGTAAAAATGAGAGAGAAAGTGTATTCAAGTTAATTAACACGTTGACCTGCCAGAGGTCAGTTACGAAATCTGACTTCAAACGCTTAACAACCAATATTTTTTTTTCAGATGTTTCGTTTATATGTTTTATTTTTAATACATTTTTCCCATTAAAAAGTTTATTTTAGTTGCCAGTACGATTTTTCATTGCTGCCTTAGACGCCAGGTATCAGTTATTTGCGTTAAAAACAACGAAATAACTCATGGTTGATGGCAAGACTACAAAATCGAGATAGATCGTGGTCGGCATCATACTAAAATCTGCCAACAACGAGATGGCAGACAATGAGTTAATATTTACTGACATATAGATATTTTTCCAAAATAATAATGTAGATTCTTCAAAACATGTAGGTACCTCAGATGTAGGTACCTAAAAATGCGAATTACATTAACATATATTATACGTATGTACCTCAAAAAATGTAGATATCTCAAAAAAATGTAAGTACCTCAAATGTAGGTATATCAAAAAATGTGACACCTAAGGTTTTGAAGTACATTTTAAAAATGAAATAAATTTCTTCAAGTCATTTATATAAGTTTTAACAAGTTAATAGATTAAATTTAATATTTCCAATATGCAAACTACCTTGCTGTATTTCAAAGCGAATTTAAATTGATTGGAATTATTTTTTTCAATTGCTAAATTCGACAAGTTTCTCAACACAATATAATTCTCTTTATTAAAAATCTTTCAAAAATAAAATATACTTTTCTGAAACATTATTTCAGAAAAAATAGTTGATTTAAAGTTTAATTAATTTAAATTACAACAAATATTATCTACTTTTACTATATCTCATGAAAGCAGTTTTTAACACAGTAGGTTTTTTTTTATGAAGAGTTGACAGAACTATTAATGTTTGCAAGATTGATGTAAGAGGGGAAATACTTGTAGTAAAATTCCATGACGAATACAAAATAAGCGCCTTTTTTAGATAGTTTTAACTAATCAGTAATCTTTAAAAATTTGAATATTTTAAACATCTTTTAATGAATTTTAGGTACTTTGGCTTTTGAGGAAAATTTAAAAGAATTACCCATAAATTTAAAATTTAAAATTAAATTTTTTATAATATCCTGTACAGACGATTGGATTTACAAAATCAGCACTTCTAAACGCACACAAAAAATTCAAAATTATTTTTTAAAATGTTGGAGTCGCTGAATTGTAGTTAGCATTTCAATTTATTAGTAGTAAATATAACCTTTATATAATTAAATATCACTTGGCCGTTACAAATTAATACATAATTTTAAAAGATTTAATAGTTTAAAAATTATTCAAATCAAGATTTTTGAAAAAATGAAAACAATTCTTGTAAAAATTCGTTATTGATCGAAAACATTTTCTTAACAATAGAGTCCATAACATATTTTATTCGTAAAAACAATTAAAATCATTTCTAATTAAATGATGCCTTAGGTTTACTGTATTTTTTATTTGACGATTCAGAGTAAATGTAACTGAAGGTCCTGTTTGACTAAAATAAATTGATGATTTAAATTCTTCAAGGACTTGTCTTTACAACTAATAAAAAAATTAAGCTCTACAAAAGAGAATTCCTCATAAAATTAAACAATTGAGAGGTACAGATATAAAATAAAATATTTTTATTAATATTTTCTAAAAAAAGAAAAACTTCTAAAATAATTTAATTTATTTATGAAAAAGTCCTGACAGTTTCATTAAAATCCGACAATTATGAAATTTTTAAAAGAATTTCCAAATTAATATTTTCATCGCAAAATGTCGCTCAAATTTCTCATACTAAATTATAGTTTCCTGTTGATACCAGGAAAATAAAATAAGATTTTTAACCAAAATTTCGAAGATTCTAAAAAGGATTAAATTAAAAATAATTTTTACATCAAAAAATCCTTTAGTTTATCCGCTTAATAATAACACGAAGATTTTGACGATAAAACTTTGTTTCTATTAAGTTTGAGGCATTTTTATCATGTATGCTCATTTTTAGCGAATCTTCGGGTGTACTTATTTTATATGTATCTCTTTGCGCCGTATAATGCAATCGCATCGTTTCTTCAAGCAATGTATATGGCGCAATTTAATATCGATTTGTTATATATCTTATTGCTCCGCCTAAGCAACCTTATCTTACCTACATCCACACGAAATAATAATATAAGTAGATTTATCTATATATGTATCTCTCTCCGTACAAGCCGAGATACAAATTAAATTCGACAAATAACGATACACCAAATCAAATGTCATTATTAAATCAATGTATTGTACACTTAAAACAAAATTTGGTATATTTACCATTAAGAGCGTAACATTTTAATATTAAAAATAATCTAAGAATTGTTTTATTTACTTATTGATTGAACTAATATTAATAAATTTAATTTAATTTATTTTATTTTAGGAGAAATTTAAAAACAAAACAAACTTATCACGAACCGTAAGATGTATAACTCTATGTAGTGACTTGGTAGTGACGAAAATTATGATCCAGGGGAAATAACTAGAACCTTACTATAAGTTTTGCTTTTAGACTATCCTATGCTCTTCGGGCGAATTTTACTGTGGATGGCTTTTGGACCTTTGATCTTTTAGCTTCAGCATCCTATGTACGTAAAAGTTATAAGAATTTAAAAATAATAAAATTATTTATCTTTATTCGACACCTTAATTCAGTATATAATCTTTCTTCGTATAAGCAACCGATCACTGTGGCGCCGTTTGTTTTATTATTTTCCGCTCAATTTTTATTTTCTTTTAAAATCACCATTCTTTATGATCCCTTCAAATAAAGTTACTTTTAAAAGATATTAGCGAACCAGAACTATGTAATATTGCGAATACGTCACAGCACGTGAGCTAGAAAAATTAAAGAAAACATGAGCAACGTACCGTGCCCCGCTTAACTTTTAATTACGGCTTAATTAAACGATATCAATTGCAATTGCGACGAAAAGCAAAATTAAAGTGAATCCTTTAAATAAAGAATTGTTTCTTTAAACCTTTCACTCTGCTCAATATTTAAATTTAACTTTAAATGAGCTATTTATGTAATTTTTAATTGCGTGTAAAGTAGTTACTGCCTGTTACTTCAAGTCGTTTATGATTCGCCAACATAATCTTTCGGACGGACGGACGGACGGACGAACAGACGGATGGAAAATATGCTTTTTTATATACAGACGAGCTTAAAAGCCACACTCTGGGCGGACTTTTCAGCTAGCTACTGTGAAGGGCTAATTGAGCCTCCAGCCCAAATCTAAAGAGACCTCTGGTTCAGCTTAGAAAACAGCAATTTTAAAGAAATAACTTTAAATTCCACAATTTACTCCATAGAATTTCAAAACCTCACTTTAATTCTGATTCGGGATATATGGCTAATTTCGGCCAATAGAACAATTCGGGACGAAACACCAATTTGGGCCGCAAAATCCGATTTGGGCCGCAATTTCAATTCAGGCCGAAAACTGAGTTCTTCAAATCACAAAGTCTGTGTAACTTCAAAACCTTACGACACGAAAACTCACTTTAACTCTCATTCCTTGGCATTTTGAAGAAATAAAATTGATTTCCTCAATTCACAAAATTTTGGAGATTTTTTAAACTGAATTAAAAAAAATAATAATTCACAAGTTTTAATTTATATAAATTTAAAAAAAAAAAAAAAAAAAAAAATTTTTAAATTACTCATTTTTTCCGTTATTTTAACATTTGAATTTTGAACTCTTCTCTCTTCATCCGGACACAAATTCCAATGCTGGATGTTCAAGCACCAGATGAAGGGCAAATTTTCAATCCCGGGAGCATCCTAATTCCAAAAAGGAGCAAGTGTGGCCCAACATAAAGAGCTTTCACACACAGGGGCGGACAGAATTTTGCCGTTTTTATTTTAGATTTATTCAGAAACGTTTTCTTTTATCATTTCATTCCAAGCAAGACGATTAATGCCACTCGAATGCCGGAGGGTTACAGGTGGTTAAAAAGAATGAGAAAATTTTAGTCGGGAGGATTAAGGAAAGGACGATAAAGAAACCGGGTTCAAGAAGACAGAAGATGGCGATTAACGTTGCATTTAAATTTTTGAAGGTAAGCTTGATATATTTGGGAAGGATATTAGAATAATCCAGAACTTGTACTGGGAAATAAACCTCAGCATACCAAGGAACAATGAATTCAGTAAATATATTAGGTTGGTGCAAAAATAATGACGTAATAATGTCGTTTTTTGACGTATTTTTTAACGTCAAAAAACGACATTATTACGTCATTATTTTTGCACCAAACTAATACCAAAATAAAAAGGAGTGTAAGACAAGGATATGTCTCCTGACTGGAATTATTCAAACTTTACAGTGAAGCGATACTGAGAGAATTAGAATTCCTACCAAAAAATCTTATTGGCGGCCACACACTTAAAACATTAGACGAAGAAAATCTAGGACAAAATGGGAGAAAAAATTCGTGTGAAATGTTTCGTCCTTTAGGACTTCATCAGGCTAAAGTGATGTTTACGTTGACCCGACTGCACATTTTTTTTTAAGCTTTTCACCCCAAGCAAGGCGGGAAGCCACTAGGACGCAAGGGGTTAACAGAAAATTTGGAGCAAGATCAGATAGGAGTGATAGAAGAAAGCATGAGGAGAAGGATAGTGGATAGATCAATACAACTGGAGATGTCGATTGACATTACATTTGAATAGCTGGAGATTATATTAGGTTGGTGCAAAAATAATGACGGTTTTTGACGTAATTTTTAACGTCAAAAACCGTCATTATTTTTGCATCAACCTAATAGTTCTCAGGGAAACTGGAATAGGAAAGGGAGTTCCACACGCGAGAGGTGCGAGATGAAGCTATTGGAGTAGAAGAGACGGCTACATTTAGGAGTTTCGACAGTGAAAGGGTGAGAGCGGGATGCCAGCCTCGTAGGGCGCTTGAACTCATGAAGTCTGGGAACCAGCGGATG